>JAJAGP010000340.1:0-40609 GCA_025084515.1 Ancistrus triradiatus | reverse complement strand
AGAGGTTATCAGGGCCTGAGCATGTCAGTGCACTGTACCATCTCTATAATGAGATAATACTTTATCCATCTTAAACAGTAAAACAAATAGAAAATCAGTATGAGGTGGTCAGTATTGCTATTTTGTCAATATCGATACACTACAGTATTCCATATACAGTAATATTGCTAAGGACGGTACATAATATGGTGTCTGGACAACGTCCAGATCGTGTGCATTAAGCAATGCATACCTGTATTCAGTACTGCAATATTATATCTCTGACTACTTAGGCAGGATTCATGTTCTGTCAATACAATATTTGTGTATTGTTGTGCGTTACACGAGCAAGGCAGATCAAACAGCCATTAAATATCAGCAAGTAGATATATTTAGCCAAGCAAACAGATACTTTTAGCCTCTACTGTGTGAAGCCTGCAAGTTGTGATGCTTGTTGTGTATGTTATTGAATACCAGGACAGGTATAATCTGAAGCACAGTTAGTACAGTCACAGCAATTCAATTTGCGCATACAGTGGTGCTCGAAAGTTTGTGAACCCTTTAGAATTTTCTATATTTCTGCGTAAATATGACCTAAAACATCATCAGATTTTCACACAAGTCCTAAAAGTAAATAAAGAGAACTCAGTTAAACAAAATATTATACTTGGGCAAAAATAGACAAAAATATTATACTTAGTCATTTATTGATTTAGGAAAATGATCCAATATTACATATTAGTGAGCCTTTGTGAACCTTCACTTTCAGTATCTGGTGTGCATTAAAATGGGAATTTTAGCCCATTCCTCCATAAAGAACAGTTTCAACTCTGGGATGTTGGTCTGTTTCTTAGAAGTTACCTTGTTACCTTGGGGTCCTTTGTGACCTCGCCAACTATTACAGACCTTGATTTTTGTTGGTCGACCACTCCTGTCGAGGGTAACAATGGTCTTGAATTTCCTCCTTTTGTACACCATCTGTCTGACTGTGGATTGGTGGAGTCCAAACTCTTTAGAGATGGTTTTGTAACCTTTTCCAGCCTGACGAGCATCAACAACTCTTTTTCTGAGGTCCTCAGAAATCTCCTTTGTTCGTGCCATGATACACTTCCACAAACTTGTGTTGTGAAGAGACTTTGATAGATCTGTTTTTTAAATAAAACAGGGTGCCCACTCACACCTGATTGTCATCCCATTGACTAAAAGCACCTGACTCTAATTTCACCCTCAAATTAACTGCTAATCCTAGAGGTTCACATATTTTGCCACTCACTAATATGTAATATTGAATAATTTTCCTTAATAAATAAATGACCAAGTATAATATTTTTGTCTCATTTGTTTAACTGGGTTCTCTTTATCTACTTTTAGGACTTGTGTGAAAATCTGATGATGTTTTAGCTCATATTTATGCAGAAATATAGAAAATTCTTAAGGTTTCACAAACTTTCAAGCACCACTGTATATTTAAGACATTTGAAATGATGGCTATTGAACTGTTTTTCTTCTTTCTGAATTTTAGTTAAGATACTGGACTAAGAAGCAAAAGCAGGACACAGCCAGCGTGTTGAGGACAGTGGGGAACAGAACAGTAGCTGTAATCCAAGGCCTGGATCCCAGCATGACCTATCACATCATAGTAAAGGCTTACAACAGTGCAGGAGCGGGGCCAGACAGCACAGTAGTCAAAGTTACCACAAAGAAACCCCGTAAGGACTGAACTTTTACCTTCAGCATTGCTTACAAGCTAAACTTCCCAACCTAAGGTTTAGGTCATTTTAACCTTAGCACTGTTTTAGTATGAAATCTAATATGTAGAATGGTTTAGTTTTGAACCCAGTCTTCAACTTTGAATTGAAATATCAGTGCACTATATACCCTGCAACTCACAGAAAGACAAGTGACTTGTTTTTTGAAACAGAATAACAGGTGTCAGCTCTGCTAACCCTGTTGTAGAGGTTTCTCTGATGGACAATCAGCAGTTATTTGGCATTAGATCACTGGAGATTGAGTTTGCTGTTTTGAGTCACTGTATAGAAGCCTCAGTATATTAAGGGTCTGATATAAATGTTCAATAACTTTCTTGTTATATACAGTGGTGCTTAAAAGTTTGTGAACCCTTGACAATTTTCTAAAACTTCATCAGATTTTCACACAAGTCCTAAAAGTAGATAAAGAGAACCCAAATATTGTACTTGGTCATTTATTTTTTGAGGAAAATGATCCAATATTACATATTAGTGAGTAGTAAAAGTATGTGAACCTCTAGGATTAGCAGTTAATTTGAAGGTGAAGTTATAATCAGGTGTTTTAATCAATGGGATGACAATCAGGTGTGAGTGGGCACCCTGTTTTATTTAAAGAACAGGGATCTATCAATCTCTGCTCTTGACAACGCATGTTTGTGGAAATGTATCATGGCACGAACAAAGGAGATTTCTGAGGACCTCAGAAAAAGAGTTGTTGATGCTCATCAGGCTGGAAAAGGTTACAAAACCATCTCTAAAGAGTTTGGACTCCACCAATCCACAGTGAGACAAATTGTGTACAAATGGAGGAAATTCAAGACCATTGTTACCCTCCCCAGGAGTGGTCGGCCAACAAAGATCACTCCAAGAGCAAGGCCTGTGATAGATGGCGAGGTCACAAAGAACCCCAGAGTAACTTCTAAGCAACTGAAGTCCTCTCTCACATTGGCAAATGTTAATGTTCATGAGCCCACCATCAGAAGAACACTGAACAACAATGGTGTGCATGGCAGGGTTGGAAGGAGAAAGCCACTGCTCTCCAAAAAGATCATTGCTGCTCGTCTGCAGTTTGTTAAAGATCACATGGACGAGCCAGAAGGCTACTGGAAGAATGTTTTGTGGACGGATGAGACCAAAATAGAACCTTTTGGTTTAAATGAAAAGCGTTATGTTTGGAGAAAGGAAAGTTATAGTGAGTTAATGGATCAGGCAAAGATGGAGTCATTGGATTAAAATGCATTATGTTACAGTGGGAATTCTGATTATGGGAGTCCAGATATTTATATAAGTATATAAGAACTTATATATAAGAATATACAATTATATGTCCTATAAATCACAGCTCTAGGGGCTTTGAGGTAACTGCCAGTTACTGGAAACTGCAGTTTCTGAGAGCTTAAGTCCGAAACCTGGGTGGGGTTTGCAATGTGAAGGTCAGGTGGTTTTTATGGGACCTGTAATGAACTGCTGCCCTGTTCAGGGTGTTCCTCTGCCTGTGCCCAGCTATTTCCAGGCTAGGCTGCAGACTCTCTTCAATGACCATGACCAGGATAATGAGGGGCAAAACCGAACGCTTTGCAACATAACCTAAATGTTAATGTTTGCTTATATATTATGTTCTATGTGCCTGAGACTTTTTCTTTGCTTGCTGCAGCACCTAGTCACGCTCCAACAAAAGTCAGATGGACCACAACAGACTCCAAGATCATTCTGACATGGGACCAAGTCAAATCTTTGGAGAACGAGTCAGAAGTCATGGGTTACAAAGTAAGTATTCAGCTATCTATACATTTTAAAGAAACACGGGAAATATGTTTTTAAAAGGAGGCATGGATGCAGAAGAGGGAACCTTTAAAGATATTTTTAGTAGGATATTGCTTAGCTGGATTAAGGGATGCATTTCGGTACTGCCTGAAGGCTTCATGTGATTTCTACCTCATTACACTGTGTACTGAACAGTAACCTGGGCTTAATCTCATGAAGGTGATTTACAAGCAGAGCAGACACGGTCCTCCAAGTGTGGTGGAGACGAACAGTACCTCCCTGGAGCTTCTCTTGCCTGTGGATGAGGATTATATCATTCGGATCAAAGCGATCAGCGAGGGTGGAGAAGGACGCAGCAGCAGGCTCATCAGCATCCCCAGGATAGCAGGTCTGATTCAAAGAGCATGTGTCTTTCTGTAATTGCTAATAACATTAGTGCTCAAGTCCTGTGGAAACCCAGTTATAAATAGTGGTCTGTGAGAACTGTAGTTCTGTTTGGGATTTTAAAGTATTTGGTCATAAATTGCACCATCTTGCAAAGTGATCATACATTTTGTTCAGCCTCGTTTTTGTTTTTAAAGAGAAATCTGTTTGTTAACGCGAACTAAAAGTACATTTTTTATTTCACAGTAAGAGCACTTACTTAACACACGGTACTGCCCTTTTTCTTGACTGCATGCAGTGTATCTAATGTGCACCACATGCGTTGGCAACATATTTAACGTCTTCTTTCTTGTTTTTTTGGCATTTGCTGCAGTGGCACATGGGATGGGAGCAGCAACAGAGATGTCAGTCCTCTTAATTCTCCTCACACAGCTCCTCTTCTGCATGAGCAGGACAGTATTATGACATACAGTCCATACCCAGTCTTGGAGAACATTTCCAGCTCCTACAATTTGATAAATGCGTCTTTTACAGCGGATTTTGCAAACTTTTTCAAAGGAACATTATTTTGTCCAGCCCCCTTGGAATATAGATACCAAAGCTCAAGAAGATGGGTTTTTAATGTCCTTTGGAGCTTCCTGATCTCCGACCCTTCTAACAGAAGGGCGTCTCCAGCTACTGAATGTTTTACAACGTGAGTACCGATCCATGAAGTGCTTACCAGATGGATCATTACAGTCTCTTCAAAAAAAGGCTAACAGATTCTATGCTTCTACGACAGATGGCTTGACCTTCTGGGGTTTTGTTATGCATCGAGACTGTAACACTCCAGATCCCAAACAATTTCTGACATCCTCAAACATCATTTAACCTCATACATATGCATTCTGTTTTCTAGACTATGCTTTCCACTTAAGTTGACTTGTTGTCCCCAAAGTGTATTGAGTTTGCAGCCTGGCATTTTGGGCATGGCCCCCTTATGTGTTTTTTACAATAAATAATCTCCTGTTACAGGCCTTATCTGCACAGAAATACACTGTGACCAAAAGAATGTAGACACCATCTCTACCTAGTAGATTCAGCTATTACAAATATAAATGCTGACGGTCTGGCAAAGAAATTTGGATGAAGCAGATGCCAGAACAACACCACAGTGTTACCTTGACATTATTCAGCAGACATCCTTAAACAGAGCAACTAACAGTTAAACTAAGCAGTTGTATATAAGACAGTAGGCGGTTTTCCATCCAAATTTGGACGAGGGAGCCGGAGCCAGGAGTGGTGGGGCGCTGACGTGGATGGCCTTACAAAGAAATGAATACAAAATTTTAGAATGTCAAAAGTAATGTTTCTGAGACAGCGACTTTTCTTTAACAGGATGCTAATGTGAGATCTCATATCACTAAAAAAGCGAGTATGGATTGGATTGTGCTGAATTATAAGGTAAGCAGATTACCAGATGCTGGCTAATCAATTGAGCATTGCCAAGTGATCAATCACTGACGGTCCATGAGTTTTGCAAAGCTGTTTATGTTCTCATGCCCAACTACATCAAGCTGTTCCAAGTAGATGAGCTCCAACCTCAACAAGGTTTGAATTCCGTTCTGACTGTTCAGACTTAGCCAAATGGATGAAAATCAGATACATGATACACAGATACAGATTTCAGTATCACATATGAAAGTAACCCAGCTTTTACCTGCGGTGTGAATGTACCTAAAGACACTGAGCCACTTCATCCCCATCAGTTGTCACTAATACATTTGCTGGATTGTTCCTGGATGAAAGCAGGCTCCTACAGTCATCTTTAATCCAGTGGAAGCATTTTCCGCTATGAAAGCTGTAGAAGTGAAGTCCGTACCCATGGTTTTATGTCAGGTGTCCACAAACTTTTGGCCATGCAGTGTATCCTTTTAGATGTCTTGTTCCTAATTAGTAAAGCATCGAGATCCACACTTTTCAGCTGTGGCTCAGTGCTACAACGGTATTGAAGAAATCCTCAGGACCAAAACGCAGCCTTAAATAAAAGTCCTTGTTTGTTTCATGTTCTAGTAAGTATTATGTGAATTGAAAGTTGTCAGTATTTTTGATTACCCATTGCTACATTCGGTATATTATTTTTTGCAGTTGTTCAGAAGCATGAATTGGCCATGAATTGGCTTAATAAACAGTATTTGGCCTGACTGCCTTTAAATAAATGAACATAATTAAGATTTTTGTACAGTACTGAGCTGCAAGTGTTCTGCAGAAACCCCTTAGTCTCCAGAACAAGGGGCTACAGGTGTGCAACGTTGAACAATTAAATGTTAGTGTTACTAGCAAAGAGTGAACTGCATGACACGGCCTCAACGCATTGCTGAGTTAAATTTAACAGAACTAAATTAACATTGCAACCCAATTGGCATGTTATACCAATGTAAACCACTAGGGAGGACTGATTTCTTCATTTTCCATCCTAGACAGAGTGAGAAAGGTTGGCTCATTTACAAAACGTTATTTGACCAGAGCTGCTTATAAAATTGTAGTATCAACTACAAAAAAAATGTGTACCTGTAATGAAAAGCGTGTGTGTGTGTCCAGAGCGACTTACAGTTGATACACTCTTACAATCCAAGAAATTGTGGCTTAAGGGCCTTGCTCAAGGAAACAACAGTGGCAGCTTGACAGAGGTGAGATTTGAACCCTGGACCTTTTGGTCCATAGTCCAGTACCTTTAACTGCTAGGCTACCACAGTCCCACTGGCCCTGTGAGAGACCGGCGTCTTATGTCTGTGCAACAGACCATGCCAAACATTAAAAAAAATGGGTAAGTTGGTATCAATTGTGGATCAATGGTTATCAATTTCTCCAAACATTGAGATTTTAATCATTAAATGTGTTGGTATTCATTATTGGTATTGCCCAGTTTCTTGAGGGTTGCCAGTAATTCTAGAGTTATTTTCCTTAACAACATGCAAACAAGCTTGGGTGTCACAGCGGTCTAATATACTAGCCAGCCACTGCAGGGACCTAGGTTTGAGACCTGGTGCTGCCTTCTAGCCAGGTCAGGCACTACATACAGCTACAACTGGCTGAGTGGAGAGAGAGTTCTGTAACAGTGACCACAAATCCAGCCCTGCAATGAACTGGTCTTCTCTCCGCCGAATGCCAACCCCACTGCTCTCTGCGCAAAGGTGTCAGAGCCCCTATAATCCCGACCAGGAAATGCAAGGACTAAAATTGGAAATAAATAAATCATGCAGACTGCTGTTTGTAACTTAAGGAAATTTATACATGTGGTTATTTTATACTGACACAGTAATCAAATAAAATCTAAGATGATTTGATTTGAATGAATAATCCAGAGTCCTGCACAGAGTTGTACATTGCTTTAAGAATTTTAAATGATAAACTTGTGATTCATTGAGATTGTTGTATATTTTCATCATTCAGTCATTTTCATGACCACTTAACAGATTCAGGAATCAACCCTAGACAGAATACCAAGATATTGCAGGACAGATGCCCACACATACAACAGGGCAATTTAGAGACACCAGTTGACCAAATGCACATCTTCGGAATGTCTGCAAAAAACTCATGCAATTGGTGCAGAACATGCAAGCTCCACACAGGCAGTGTCCAGGATGGGAATCGAACCAGGGATCTCTGGAGCTGTGAGTCGATAGCGCCAAGTTTCAGCATTTTTATAAAACCCTATTCTACAGTACGCCACACGATGGCAGTGTTGCCTATAGTAGATAGAAATTTGGCACCACAGCGTTTATGTTGATTTTTATTGTAGACCACTGTACAGCAAACACAGAAAACCAAGCAGTAGGAAGTACAGCGTAGTGAACGAGGTGTGAAAGCAAAGTAGATGGAGCTGTATTCTTCTTCACAATTCCTTTGTGGCACAAGTTATATAACCACGAGAAAAGGGCGGGTAAGATCTAAATCCTGAAGTGCAATGGAAACAACATCAGCTCAAGTCCAAACCAGCTTTCTCAATCCCATTAAGCCGTTTCTCAGTGTAGAGAACAAAATACCTAAATGATTATATTAACACAATGCTTCATACAGGGTCTAGTATATGCCAGATATCTTGATTTTAAAAGCAGATGTTGGTGAGTGGCTTGAAATGAAAGTAGCTGCTTCTCCTTTAGAACGAAAACTCAAGGGTGGTTCTCCAGTCACATACTTTACTGAACGTCACTATATTATTGAATATTTACTTCTAAACCACAGTTCACTGTAGACTACAGAGACTAATCACACTCGCACTGCGTTTTAAAACGTAAAAATAATTTAGAAGTAAAAATTACTTAAACGATTAATGCAGATTAGCGTCATCTTGAGTAACAATGTTAGCTCGAATCATCAAAACCCAAATTTATTTAGTTATTTGTGTGGCTAGAAGTAATTTCACCGGTAACCGGTAGATGGCGCCAAATACTATATTTATGAGAATCTCAGTTTCCATCGGTTCCTACTGGTGAGGTTCGCTATTATTTTTATAATACCGTATACAAAAAAGTAAGCAAACGTGAATGCTGCATGAAAGAGAGGCTATTCCACGCAGTTGGCAGCAGATGGGCCCACATAATATGTTACATTGACCGAATGTGAATCGTGCTGCTATGCCAGTCCTTCACCAGCAGATGTAACTAGATCAGTAATTGTAACCCGTATTGAAACGATAACTTTCTTGATACTCTAAATAAACAGATTATCCGCTTGCAGGGAATGACATTATTTTAACATATTAGAATATATGAAAGAGTTTTGCCTATGCAAAATATCCAGATCATTATTTTTGTTCAGAAAATAAGAAAAACATCATCTGACGAGAGGTATCTGTGCCTGTTTTGCCAAAACGTTTTGGTGAATTCCATATAGTCGCTTTAATCTTGAATGTTAGGCACAATGCACGTGAAATGCTTAAATAGGGGTTAATTTCTGTATTGTTTTCTAGACGTGCAAGCTAAATATGTCTGCAACGCAACAAAATGTGTAGACTTGTTTATTTTTTAGGCTCCAAATCAGACTGCAGTCGGGAATTTAATACTCTGAAATTAAGATAAACAGCATTTTTCCCCAGCAACTGTCCGGCATTTCGGTATAATGGATTCTGTTGCTATTGCTTTCGTTTTTGTTTTGTTTTTTTGGTCCAAGAAATTGAAGTGAAATGACTGGTTTGCTCATCCTCCCATCACCTATTCTTTGATAAATCATAAAACCCAACTCCAGTCTTGAAGTCCACCCCTCTGTAATTGCCCTGCTTAAATGTCTGAGACCTCTATTACACCCTTGACATTTTCAAATTGAGTAGGGTATGAAAACATTCACATGGTGCAGCCCTTTGTTAAAGGTCCATAACACAATCCTCTACAAAACACTTCCAGAATCTTAAATCTGAATCTTTATGATTATTACTCCTGATCGTCCTAACACAATGCCTTCCTTTATTTCATACGTAACGCACATTACAACTATTTGAGGCCCATCCACCTACACAACACTACAACAGACACATCTGCACACTTTCTTCAGGCTGTTCCAGCACTTGTGTTACTGTGGGAAGATTGTACAGAGAATCACTGCACTCACAGTTTACTGAAAATAGAAATCAAATGTTCATGACATCTACCACAAAGTAAGCAGTCTGCTCAGTTAAACACTCTTTTCCTCAGTCATGAAGCATTGATGTAGAGAGAGTGACAAAAAAACAAGATATACAGGTGAGTCTCTGGGGGTATTTAAAACACCACACGGCAGCATTCGTGTTCTTTTTCTGTTAAAGGGAGTGTGGAACCAAAAGCATATGAAACACTTATTCCACACACTTTATCATTGTCTTTGCTTTAATAGGGATATTATTTTTCATTGTTAAAGTATTTTATATTTTAGGTACAGTTTCTTCAAATAGATGTATCTTAGCAAGTGAAAACATTGAATTATAGGCAAAACTATTGCATTTCTCTCTTTTTAAAATAGATGTTTTCTAATTTAACATTAACTGTGAGAAATTCTCACTGTAGTAGGGGATCGTTTTTGGTTATTGAAAGAAAAAAAGACTAAAATAATCAAAAATAATAAAAGCTAAGTTTACCTACATAATCTAAGAAACAAGGCAGAGTGGATTTTATAATAATAATAGTAACTACATCTGTATTTCCTGCAGGAACTACAACAGTGCTTAATGTGGCAAGTAGAAAATGTGGGCTTGCATCCAAATTCTTTTGGCCTTGTGAGGGTGTGCCTCTTAAATACATTTGGTCATGTGAGGGTGTGCGTCCTAATACTTTTGGCCATGTAAAGGTGTGTGCCCTAATTTTCTATCCACATGCAAGTTTCGTCCAAATACGTTTGGCCGTGTCCGGGAGCCATGTACTAATACTTTTGGTTGATAATGCCTATACAAAAATACTATGAAATAATAATGAATCATTATCTATTAATAAGTGATTAGGTGGTGCAGCTGCATTTCCCCAGCCCACCAAGGGTGGTGACCAAGGTTCAAGGGTACCCCAATCAAGGGTACATGCTTGCCTGGGGCTACTGTGTTCAGGGATAGGCTATGCAGCTCCTGTGAACCTGTCCAGGATAAGCATAGTTAAAATGAGAAACTTAAAAATATTTATAAATAAACAATAATTATTATTAAGTAATTATTGTAGAACAATAAAATGTTACTTATGTCTTTTTTTTTTACAATAATCTCATAAGAAAGATGTTTTCAGTCGCTAAGATTGAAGATAAGAAAATTCCCATTGCAATCATACCAAGAAGAAAGTGACTGCCTCGTTTAAAGAAAAACTTCATGATGTAACAGCAATCTAAATCATACATCATTTTCATTAGGGTTTCTAACCTGAAACATATGTTCGGTCCCAGACAGCATGTTACATGAAAATACTATAACCTATAGTGACTTCAGGTGGTAAGAGTGGAATTGAACAAACGATTCTTGTGTCATTTCTTTTGTCATTCTGTTCCATAGCAGTTTCTCTTCCTTCAGAAAGCCTCTGCTTCTCAGAATCTTCCTTCTGTAGTTGGCACAGATTGGGGTTCTTGAGTCCAGCATTATGTCTGTCCCCTGTCAACACCATATGCCGATACCTGATGATGCACTGATCCACTGTAGTAGGCCTGGTGGTGCTTGTTGTTGTACATTTTGTTCACCCAAGTTTTTTGATCCTGTTCAAAACCTTCTCACATGCAAACAAATGGTGTGAGAATCTAACAGCAGTGGAACTTCAGCTGATTGAGTACGCTTTCTGTCCGTCTTCCATCTGCTTACCGAATGGATGTCCTTACATCAGTTTCAATTGGGTGAGAAGTCCAGTGCATCATTATACAGTGCCAGACTGGGACGGAAGGACATGAAGAAAATCTGCTTTGTTAAGACATGGGTTCGAACAAATTAAGTAGTAATATCTTCAGCAGGATGCAGCAATGCTGAGCAATTTGCCAAAAAAAAACTCTGAGACATGTTCAAGAGCCAGACAGGTAAAAATCTTCCACTTCTTTCCAACTATGAGGATTGTAAAAGCAATCGGATGGATGTATGTTTACACTCCTTAATAGTTTTTTATCTCTGTACGCATCTGACAAGGGTCCAGTGGTTTAGTATTGGTGGATGATGAGTCGTTGGTTTCCATCATATACCAGAAGTGGTGGTTTAAAATACAGAGCTTCTATACACAGTCCCAACAGCATAAGGGATCAGGACTGAAGAGGAAAGCAAGAACAGTTATTAAATATAACCTTCATCAAAGCCCTAGTCTTCTTTGAATACAAACTGGTAAGTGAATAATAATACGTTATTGATGTTGAGTATCAACTGACAGATCATTAAACAAATTACAATTCATGCAATAAATAACTGTCTGTGTAATGGTAGCACTGACTATCAAACCCTTTATGATGGTTTATAGTTCAAATATAATTCCAGTATTTTTACACATTTTAAATTGTATAGAATATACATGAGTTTGGAATGTTATGTGCAATATAGAAATGTATATATTTTCAGCATGAATATGACCTAAATAATCATCAGACTTTCACACAAGTCTGCCCAAGGAGGATGTGTGTCCCTTTTTGAGTCTTAGTCCTCCCAAGGTTTCTTCCTTATAACGTTTAGGGAGTTTTTCTTTGCCACTTTTGGCCTAGGCTCATTAAGTTTAGGGTTTGGCTTAGATAATAGAAGATCATAGAACCCTGTAAAGCTGCTTTGAGACAATGGCTCCTTTGTAAATAGGGCAATAGAAATAAATCTGACTTTGACTTCTGACTTTCACAAGTTAAAAAAGTAGATAATTAAACAATTAAACAAATGAGACACAAATAATGTACAATCATTTATTTGAGGAAAATGCTTCAGTGTCTGGTAATGCCAGTATAATTCAGATGTTCCATCAGTGATGGCAAACCATTTCACAGAGCATCATAGTGTTTCCTTACTGCATTTTTAAAATCTTTTGAGTATTCAAAAGGTTATAACCAACATATTGTATACAGTGCAGGGCCAGGCTAATTATCTTAAAATAATAATAATAATCTCATCATTAAACTCATAATTCATTGTAATATAAGTACATTATCCTATATTTAGAAAATTTCTGTTTTGGAATGGTCAGCATCTAGACATTAGCCCTATTATAGACTGTGCCATGACCTGAAGAAAGCTTTTCATCTGTTACAGGACTACACTAAAGTGCAGTCTATCAGTTATTAGAAGGGTTTACATACTTTTTTACAAGCCTGGACTATGAATGAATAATCAGTTCGACAGTGTTTTTTATCTGTTATTATGGCCTAGATAAAGATCAGATTCTATTTATGACAAATTAACGGAAGCTGATATGCAGGGTAATTCCACAGGATTCACAAACTTTAAATAAACTTTGATAAATTCAAATATCCAATTCAGCACTTTATGTGTAATTTCACTTAAAAGGTGGATGTGAATCTCTAAAAATCTATTTATTATGCTTTTATCGACGCTTATGATAAATACCTTGAATTGCTTTGTGTGGATCTTGTGTGGAAGATTCTGTTTCCCTGACAACCACAGCCTTGGTTACCAACATGTCAGGATGTTGATGCTTGGCTTCTTTTTATTGCCATGGCGAGTGCCTGTGCAAGGCATACTTAAGTCAGGGAAAAGACAAATCTCGAATGCAGTAGTGTATATGCAGACAGATGTTTAATCATGTTCTATATCTTATGCGCTTTTTGTTCACCTGATCTTGATCAACATCATCATCTCCAGTAATGATAAACTCCTCTTCTCAATTCGAGTCTCGGAGTATCCTCTTTCACTGTCTATAGAAAGTAGACACACAACTAAGTCTGAAAAAAAACAGCTTTACCAAGTTTTAGTATAGGACACAAGTTGTTATATTGTATATACTTACTTTGGTAACGTGTGTTGTGGTGGCTGAGGTTACGTTCTCTGTTACAAATAGAGGAGAGCCAGAACCTTCTCTTGCTAAAGATCCAAAGCTCACCTGTATAATACGGACAACATATACAAGGTCACAGTGCAGCATATTTAGTACTGGGCAAAGGTCTTAGGCCACAATTGGATTAGATATACCACTGCTTTAGCAATGGGTATAATAACCGTATATGATTATTTCTGTCTCTTTATTAGAATGGAACAAATCAGAAAAAGAGCAAACTTGGTTACTTGGCAAGTATTTAGTGTGAAAATGATCCAATATTACATATTAGAGAGGTGGCAAAAGTATGTGACCTTTTAGTATCTGGTGCAGAAAAACAGCCCAAACCATGATACTACCACCACCATGTTGCACAGATGGGAATAGGTTCTTATGCTGGAATGCAGTGTTTTTCCTTTCTCCAAACATAACGCTTTTCTTTTAAACCAAAAAGTTCTTCTGGTCTCGTTCAATAGTGGATGATTTTAGCAAACTGCAGACGAGCAGCAATGTTCTTTTTGGAGAGCAGTGGCTTTCTCCTTGCAAACCCTGCACACCATTTTGTTGTTCAGTGTTCTTCTGATGGTGGACTCATGAACATTAGCATTAGCCAATGTGAGAGGCGCCTTCAGTTGCTTAGAAGTTACCCTGGGGTCCTTTGTGACTTGCACCAACTATTACAGGCCTTGCTCTTGGAGTGATCTTTGTTGGTCGACCACTCCTGGGGAGGGTAACAATGGTCTGTTGAACTTCCTCCATTTGTACACAATCTGTCTGACTGTGGATTGGTGGAGTCCAAACTCTTTAGAGATGGGTTTTGTAACCTTTTCTAGCCTGATGAGCATCAACAACTCTTTTTCTAAGCTCCCTCCTCAGAAATCTCCTTTGTTCGTGCCATGATACATTTCCACAAACACGCAAACATGTTCTGAAGAGCAGACTTTGATAGATCCCTGTTCTTTAAATAAAACAGGGTGCCCACTCACACCTGATTGTCTCCCATTGACTGAAAACACCTGCTTCTAATTTTCACCCTCAAATTAACTGCTAATCCTAGAGGTTCACATACTTTTGCTAATGTGTAATATTGGATCATTTTCCTCAATAAATAAATGACCAAATATAATATTTTTGTATACATTTGTTTAACTGAGTTCTCTTTATCTACATTTAGGCTTGTGTGAAAATCTGATGATGTTTTAGGTCATATTTATGCAGAAATATTGAAAATTCTAAAGGGTTCACAAACTTTCAAGCACCACTGTACTACAGCTAAGATATGCTAAAGCTCACAAAGACTGGAATGGAGATCAGATCAGTGGGAAAGAGTATTATGGAGTGACGAATCCAAGTTTGAAATATATGTGTCCAATCATTGATAATACGTTACATACCATTGCTACAACAACAAATCTAATGGCGGCCTTCCACTTTTGCACACTACTGTACATGCAGGTAAAAAATAAAAATCAGCTACATGAAGGGAAGAAATAGTAGGAAAATGTTAATTTTAATTTTATCTACTTTTTTGCATAGCCATAGATTTTTAGATGGTGAGATTAATTGAATACAATCTATTGCCAGTCTTGCAAACCAGACAAGGCTGAAAAATCATTTTCATTTCACTGAGCACATCCTGGTCATTCAGGAGCCGAACGTGGTTTTGAACTTGTCACAGAAGAAGACGGCTGGCTGTGACATTCCAGCAATTGAGGGCACAGTACACTGAAAGGAACTATAACCAGGGAAGAATGTGAAGGTCAGCCAAGTGCTTGGGTAAGAGCTTGAGCATGATGTGCATTAGACCTTGTCATTATCAAAATGGTTTCACTGGTCATTAAAAATAAGTGAATACAGTTATCTAATAAGTCTCTTTTTCAGGCACATTGTTTCTATACGGGTTGATGGAGCTGTAGTAAAGAATAGCTACTGCAGTTACAAATGTAAAAAAGCCACGTCTTTTTAATAGAATGTACATTGAGAAAATAATCTAACTCAATAAATCAGATTCAGCGAATACTTATAATGAAGTCTGTAAAGGATTTTGCGTTTGAGAAGAAAAGCCATAAAAGCATACTGATTATAGATTTAAATACATACCACCTCCTTGTTTCTACACCCATTGTCTATTTTCAAGCTTCACTTACCACATCGATGCACTTTGTAGTTTTACAATTACAGACTGTAGTCCATCTGTGTCTCTACATAGTTTGTCCCCTTTACTCAGTTCTCTAATCGTCAGGACCCCCAGAGATCAGGTACTATTTGGGTGGAGGATCATTCTTAGCACACTAGTGACACTGATGTGGCGGTGGTGTGTTAGTGTGTGTTGTGTTGGAAGGAGTGGATAAGACAGAGTGTGCTGCCTGAGTTGGTGAAAACCAGTGTAGCTGCTGGACTGAAAATAGTTCACCAACCAAAAATATTCTGCCAACAGCATCCTGTGGGCAGCTTCCTGTGGGCACTTGTGAAGGATTAGAGGATGACTAAAACAAACTGTGCAAAAACAACAGATGAGCTACTGTCTCTGACTTTATAACCTGTAGGTGGACAAACAAGGTTGTTTGTTTTTTATGGTTTATTTAACGTCGCTATCAGCATCAGTGGCCATTTCAGCAACAAACACAAGGTTGTCATATGTAATATATAATGTATATATATATATATATATATTATATATATATAAGATATATATATATATATATATATATAGATATATACAACCCATATACACACAATACACACATATACCACACATATACACACACACACACACACACACACACACACACGGCAACACACAGATACATATACACACATATATATATAATCACACATACATTCATACATACATATATACATACATACATACACGGATACTATATTGCACACTCCACACAGAAAGGACCCAAGCCGCTCCACCCTGGGACTGAACCCAGGACCTTCTTTCTGTGAGGGTGCCGGCGCTACCCACCAAGCCAGCGAGTTAGCACGTGACTGTAGATATGTCTAATAGAGTGGGAAGTGCGTGAGCACAGTGTTTAAAAACTCCAGCAGCTCTGATTTGTCTGATCTACTCATACCACCACAAACCAAATAATACCTGCTCTGTGGTATTACAGAAAAAGTGAAAGGGGACTAACAAAAGTATGTAACTAGACTTACAAAGTCATATATGCATATAAGAAAGGTCTGTAATTTTTATCATAGGTACACTTCAACTATGGGAGAAAATGAGAAAAATCCAAGAAATCACTTTTAAAGAATTCAATTGTACATTATGGTGGAAAATAAGTATTTGGTCAAGAACAAAAGTTCAACTCAATACTTGGGCAATGACAGAGGTCTTCACCCAGGTTTGCACACACTGTAGTTGGTATTTTGGCCCATTCCTCCATGCAGATCTCCTCTAGAGGAGTGATGTTTTGGGGGCTGTCGCTGGGCAACACGGTCTTTTCAGCTCCCTCCAAAGATTTTCTATGGGGTTTGAGGTCTGGAGACTGGCTAGGCCACTCCAGGACCTTGAAAATGCTTTTTACGGAGCCACTGCTTCATTGCCCGAGCAGTGTTGTTTGGGATCACTGTCATGCTGGAAGACCCAGCCACGATCCATCTTCAATGGTCTCACTGATGAAAGGAGGTTTTTGGCTTAAAATCTCACGATACATGGCCCTGTTCATTCTTCCCTTAACACGGACCAGTCGTCCCTGTCTGTACTTGGGATTGGACGTAGTTATTAGGAGATAATCTAAACTTGTGAAGTTGCTTTGAGACAATGCTCCATTGTAAAAAGCGCTATATAAATAAATCTGACTTGACTTGACTTGACTGTCCCCTTTGCAGAAAAACAGCCCCAAAGCATGACGTTTCCACCCCCATGCTTCACAGTACGTATGGCGCAACTCAGAATTCTTCTTCCTCCAAACACGACAAGTTGACTTTTTATCAAAAAGTTCTATTTTGGTTTCATCTGACCACATGATATTCTCCCAATCCTCCTCTGGATCATCCATATGCTCTCTGGCAAACTTCAGATGGGCCTGGACATGTACTGGCTTAAACAGGGGGACACGTCTGGCACTGCAGGATCTGAGTCCCTCTCAGCGTAGTGTGTTACTGATGGCAGCCTTTTTTACTTTGGTCCCAGTTCTCTGCAGGTCATTCATCAGGTCCCTCTGTGTAGTTCTGGAATTTTTGCTCACCGTTCTCATGATTATTTTGATGAGATCTTGCATGGGGCCCCAGATCGAGGGAGAATATCAATTGTCTTGTATGTCTTCCATTTTCTTCCAATTGCTCCCATAGTTGATTTATTCACACCAACCTGCTTGCCTATTGCAGATTCACTCTTCCCAGCCTGGTGCAGGTCTACAATTTTATTTCTGGTGTCCTTGGACTGCTCTTTGGTCTTGGCCATGTTTGAGTTTGGAGTCTGACTGTTTGAGGCTGTGGACAGGTGTCTTTTATACAGAAAATGAGGTCAAACAGGTGCCATTAATACAGGTAATGAGAGGAGAACAGAAGAGCTTCTTAAAGATGAAGTTACAGGTCTGTGAGAGCCAGAAATCCTGCTTGTTTGTGGATGACCAAATACTTATTTTCCACCATAATTTACAATTAAATTATTTAAAAATCCTACAATGTGATTTCCTGGATTTTTATTTCTCCTTTTGTCTCTCATAGTTGAAGTGTGCCTATGATGAAAATTATAGACCTCTCTCATCTTTCTATGTAGGAGAACTTGCACAATCAGTGGCTGACTAAATACTTTTTTGCCCCACTGTATATATATATATATGTACACACACACACACACACACACACACACACACACACACACACACACACACACACACACACACGGGTATAGTGACTATTGATTTAAAGCAAAATGAAATCCTTACAGGTGAGATTCTCTCAGCCATTGTGAAGGAGCCTTCTCGCAGACCACTCATGCCATGATCCTATAGCAGTAGAGAATGAAATCACCTCAAGCATACTGACTGTAGTATCACAGACACACTTATACTAGGGCTATTAAAATTTACATGTTTCTAACACATTAACATTATATGTAAATAGAAATAATGATTTTCAAGTTTAAGTTCATTTTCGCTGCTTTACCATGTGAGGCATTTGCAGTTATGTGCTGTGACCCTAAATCGTAATACCCTAACAGTCGCCATACTATAGAGAGAACTATTAGTCTATAGGGAACAGGATTAGTGAGATTTGCGAATGATTTTGGGGACTTCCGTACATGGCTTTGCTTATTACTGTGAAACACATATGGATGGTTTTGGACGTATATATCAGTGCCAAATTTAAAATGACAATGTTATATGCCAAATAGCAATGCATTCCTAAGTTTGAATTTAAATTTCCCATACATGCAAGTTTGGACTCAAAATGAAAATTCTCATTCAGTAATTCCTTTTACACTTGCCGTTTGGTACACTACTATTGATACTGAATTTACACAGTGATTTGGAAGCTTTATGAGTATTGTTATTTAAACTAAAATGTATTTCCCAAATTGGATTAATATGTTTCAGATGTGATTATGCAATGATGGTAGCAAAATATAGTTAAAATGTTATTCACCTAATATGCATTTGCACTCAATAACAATGCTGTTTGAAATGTAATTATTAAACTCACCCCCACACTAGAAAGACATAAAAATTCAAGCATTAAAGTGGAAACAGCGCACCTCTGCTTTTCAAAACCATCTTACCAATATAATCTTGCCCTACTGCATTTCTGCTGTAGAAAAATGGCTGTAAAAATGCATTGCCCTGACTGCATTTTCATTTTCACAGCCTTCCACCTGAAAATGTAAATGGAATTATTGAATGTGAATTTGCATGTATGAGTGGGAAATTTATATATTGTGGTTTGGCATGTTACGTTTTCATAATACTTTTTGTACTTATATGCTTCCATAAGACAGCAGATACTTTGTGTAAACACGTGAGATAATGGTTGGCATGTCCTGTTTCTAATAAATGTACCTAATTAAATGAATAGTTTTTTATTTAAAAAAGTATACTCACCGGACAAAAAAAAATTAGTCACCTGTGACTGAAACGTATCTAATAAGATTGTAATACCTCCATGAATCTCACGAGAATTTCCTGTAGACTGGGATTTTTGCCACTGCTGGTAGACCTGTATGACCATATGCATCGATCCACTGTGGTAGCATAGCATCTTGCTTTACTGGACTATGGACCAGAAGGTCCAGGGTTCAAATCCCACCTCTGCCAAGCTGCCACCGTTGGGTCCTTGAGCAAGACCCTTAACCCACAATTGCTTGGATTGTAAGACTGTATCAACTGTAAGTCGCTCTGGATAAGGGCGTGTGCTAAATGCTGTAAATGTAAATGATACACCTGCAAATTCAGCTATGTCCTTCACACTATGGCCTTTGGCACGACCAAATGCAATCACTCCTTTTTTCCAATCGTTAACATCTGCTTTGCGACCCATTTTCCACACATCACATCGAACGAGACATTCACTTAGCTGTACCACCTCTTCTCAATCTATGAATCCCATCTATGAATCCCATCTATGAATCTGCAAGTGCTTAAAGTTCCTACCACCTTAACCACGCAAGGTGACTCATTTTTTTGTCTGGGGAGTACATTATTCTGGTAATCCAGCACCTCAGCAGCTCTCTGTCACAGAAAGGTCATGATGAACAAGCTAAGACATGACAAAATGTTACTGAATTCATAAAAAGTAATAAATGCATTCCGTTGAAGCTTGGAATGTAGATTAAAGTTAGTTCATATGTTTAAAAAGACTATACCTGATCTTCTATCTCCATGATGGTTGTGGTGACCTCAGAGCCATTTGGCTGTGTTTCAATCTTGACTTCAGTTTTCCTCAGAGCCTGGGAAGTAATGACATCACTGCCCTCTCTGCAATAAGGAGGTATGGGTGGTGTATCTGAACTATCTTGCTTTACTGGTTGAGTACTAGCAAGCTCTGCGGACTCCTTCTTCAATGCCTGAGCGGCTTTCACTGACCGTGGAGCTTTTTTCGGCACAAAAGGCTTGAAAGGGAAGGGCAGAATAGCAAAGGTTCAAGTCGTATGCAGGAACTAGACTACGGGGCATTTAGAAGATCAGTGTCAGTTAAGAGAAACTGGCAGAATATAATGAGGCATGATTCAAACAAAAGAAAAATGGAAAGCTGTGACAAACATAACATAATTTTTGAAATTAAAGCAACCAAACCTGAACAGACTGATATTCGATTATGGAAGGCAGCACCATATGGAACAGAATGAGTATCAATCATGAACTGAAATTCCCATGTAAAGTCATGCTTTGGTTTGATGCCCTGTAGGATGCAAGAGAAAATAAATGATGTGATCAAACACATGAATGCATCTTTCTATCATCAGGTGGTGATGCACTTCCAAATCTAGGAAACACATGGACAATCTACCTCAGGCTTACGGTGGTCCACAGGTTTCTTCTCTACGACGTGCTTTGATTCTTCCATAGACCTTAGTACTTCTGCAGGTTTCTCCTCTGAAAGGATGATAGGCTCAGACCCTAGCATGAAGGCTGGGTGGGCCGGCCGGTCTGAAAGACTAAATTCGGGCGAAAAGTCCTTCTCTCCCAGCTCTGACATACCTCTGGAGAACTCCTCCATCCCTGTCTGAAGGTCCATGAGGACAGTGAAGTCCACCTCAGCCTCTAAACTGGAAGTGGAGCTAACGGTGATGCTGGAGCATTTGCGTTCGATGCCCAAGTGAGTCTCTTTCAGATAAAGGGCCTCTTGGTCTGGGTCATCCTCAGACACTGATCCAAGACGCCGTTCCCAAGGCTCTCGCTTAAGGACCAGAGGAAGACGAGAAGTCAGAGAAGGAACATGCATACATATACATAGAAAGTGGATTTGTAATAGTAACAATGATGGGACATACAGCATACACCAAAGCGATGTTATGAATATTATTCAGTAAAATCCACAGGGTTGAATGAACATCTGCAGTATGAATGTCCAGCTGGACGAAAATGTCCATAGTAAAGGTTAATTAAACACTTGGGGGCTCCTAAGTGGCACAACAGTAAAGTGGTAGTAAAGATGCCAAGACCATCTATATACAACTAACCCTTCTCTTTGGATGTGAGGGATGACATTACTCTTTGCCCCGGGCAGCAGAGGTTTTGGCTGGCTTTCACATATCTTGGAGAAAAGACAAGCTAGTTCTCACAGGTTGGTAATTATTGAATGATAAAGAGGATTCTGTGAACTGTCAACGATTACACTGAGGGGAAAAAACTATAAGAATAAACACTGGGGATTTTACTGCGTATGAACGTAATGTAGATCTACAAACCAGAAATCCTTTGAGGCAATTATGATGTTATTTAGTAGTGACTGAAGCAGGAAGACAAATCTACTGGGAATGCAGATGTTAGTTAAAACTCAAAAGATGGAATCACTGAACCATTTTCTTTTTAAGCAGTGTTACATGTCTCTGAGGGAAGATTGAGACAAGAATATGCTGGCAGAAATATTGACTCCTCTAGCAGATGTCATATTTGTGTGTGAAAATCCATGAAACACATCCTGTAATGGAATCATTACAGTTATCAAAGGTTCCAACACAGCGAAAAGGCTTGTAGCATGTAGATACAAGCTTTTCTCGTATACTGGGATTTCATGATTACCCTTGAATTTCAGTTCTCAATGGTGCTGGGTCATGAAAACATGTAGTGAGACAAAAGTCACATGCACTGTTGCATCATCTGACACAACAGGCCAAATTGCTTTTGTGTGTTCATGAATGTTGAGATCATGCAACTGATTTCATGCTGTTATGATAGCAAATGTGGACCCTTAGCGCTCAATAGACTGGCAAGATGTAGCAAGTGCGTTGCAAAATGAGCGACAAAATGTGGAAATGAGGCACCTGGGCTTCCTCCTGAGGTTCCGCATGAATTGCTGGGGTGTGAAGGGGCTCCTGGTTAGATGAAATAATAGACGTTAGAGCGCTGAGGTTTCAGGCAAGAGGGCAAGACATGATAATGGACCCTGGACCGATTAAAAACCCAAAGGCTCTATTATTTCAAGTCAATGCACAAAATGTACCTTTTAAGCATCAGATATATTGTACCAGTACAGTGGTACCTCGGTTCTTGACCACCTCGGAATTTATCAAGTTTGGTTCTTGACGCATTTTGACTAGAAAAATTGATCTCTGTTCTCGTTGTCTGCTCGGTACTCACTTATATAACGTATATATCAGCAAATCGCTTCAACCGAAACTTGATTCATGATTCAGTACACAGTGATTCAGTGATTCCGAAGTGAAACACAGGCTGAAGTTAGCTTAGCAGCAGAGTTCACCAATAGAGTAAGTGTTTTGCTTTTGCTTTTCACTTTCAATCCCTTACTCACTAAATTACATGACATTTTTAACACTTGTTAATAATTTTGGCCAACTGTAGGTTACTTATCATTACTTATCAAAGGCTCCGCTCTACCAAACACTCATTAAACTCCTCAGTTCATGATACATTTAACCTATGATGGATTTGTCGGAACATATCCCCATCGTAAATCAGGAAGCACCTCAGTTAAAGCATGTAATGTCTTATACAGTGTGGATTTTCTGGGGATCTGGAACATATTAATTCAATTTACTCGTCATTTTCGGTTCTCGACAAGCCTTCTGGAACAAATTCATGACAAGAACCGAGGTATCAAAGTATACAGAAGAGTTTATGGTACAACAGCATTTCACTGGCCTGTTCCACTAACCATTTGTAATGGCACGCCACAGCAATTTATTCAAAACTACCATATAGCTCAGACAGGAGTACTGTTACCAATTTGTTCTTCGTAATCCAAGCCACCATAGAAAGATATCAGTCTCAGTCTTTCGCTTTTCTTGGTAGAGGCATAGAGACATACTGATTCCAAATTGTTAACCAGTAATGACTATAATGAGGTTCAAAGTTACTGGGCTGCTTTGTGTGCCCTTAAAATGACGTTCTCATTTTGCTTTTTCTGACAGTATATAATTTCAACATGTAGCTCTTTCACTCTTTAGCCCTGTACACTGCTCAAAAGCAATTACTTGGCCATTTCTAGACATCTTGCTTGCAAAAGGCCTTACATTTGCAAAAAAAAATGATATTGCTGCATAATAGTATGGTGCATTCGATTCCTAGCAACAACCATTCCCCATCTAACAGATAAATTGGTTCAAGAGAAAGGCTGTTGGAAGGAAGGGCCATAGGTACAGTGATCAATTAGAGGAACGTGAGCCTGAAGCTTAAGCAATGACAATTACATGGAAGATCCCATGGGTTGTCTCAAATGTGCAAGCAGATGTTGAGCTGTGAAGAGAAGGGAAAGGGAAAAGTGGAAGTGGGCCGTCATCCAATCAGCCAGCAATTCAATACATAACACTTATATCAGCCCGTGGCTAATATTAGATGCCCAGCTGGACATGTCACCCATCTCTCCTCAGATACAGGTGATTATGCTGTACAGAGGTAAGCACTTAAAACTATAAAAGATGGATGTGCAGCTTTATGAGATGCCTACAGTTTCGGTAAGTGACAAGCAGATGCCAAGCAGTTGTTACCAATGGTTTCCTTTTAGCTGACTCTAAGCTGGAGCTCCTGAGAAGGCTGTGGCCGGAGTCAGCGTTGGAGGACTGTTCATGACGCATCTCTCTCGATTTCTGGAACCTTCCATGAGGATGCATGTCCTCTGAGCCAGAATATGGTAAGTGTGAAGGGAAATCAGACAGTGGGGAAAGATCTTCAGAGTACAGCTGGTCATCGTCATAAGACAGTCTCTGATTTCTACTGTGTGCTGCATCCAGAAGTCTTCGATTTTCAAATTGTGGAAGCTGGTTGTCTTCTCTGGTTGCCTTACTCTGGCCATAGCTGGAACCGTCTCTTTTGTTCATAACTGCAGAACTGCTCGTCTGTGTGTTAAATGTTGGTTTCTCTTCTCCTCCAGGTGGTGCCCGTTTTGATCGTGTTCCCTCTGACTCATTAACTGATGTGGCAAAGAAGTGATTATTTTCACGTTGGTCTTGTATTTTGACTCCATGTTTTCCTTTTAACTTCTTGGACCGCTCAGGCTTCAATGGCACGACTCGTTTTACCTCTGATTGAGCAGCACTGCTCTTAACCGAATCACTCTGTATAATAACCTCGCCGTTCTTATCAGTTAGATCAGATGATTGGATTGTAATGCTGCTTTTAGCTCTGCTTTCTTTACTTTCCATAGATCTTTGCCATCTACTTCCTCTACACAGATCCTTGTCTATTGCTTCTTTGGAAGAAGCCTCTGTCTGGCCTCTTTCTTCATAATTCCATAAGTCTGGACTCGCACTATCCTCTGTTGTGACAACACATCTGCTTTCAGTCCAAAGCCTGTCTGTCGGGTATTCATCATACCCATTTACATGGATGCTGTCGTCCTCACGTCCCTCATGTGAGAATCCATTATTATGTCCGTTCTTCTCAAAGCAATGTGCATCTTGAATATGGTCGTTCTTTAAGGTAGAGGTTCGTAGAGGTTTCTCCAATAGAGAGATGATTTTCATTGCTTTGCTTTCCATTGTGCCACCATGAGTCACACAGGTTTTTCCACTCATTTCCTCTCTTTCATTTTGAAGGAATGACAGGTCTAGTCTAGCAGGGCTCTTGTTTTCCTCATTTGTATTGAGGGTCAGGTCTCTATGACAACCATCTTGCTTCTCATTAAACATGGGCTCCTCAGTGGCCTATATATCAATATAGAGCGAACAATTTCAATGGCTTGTGTGTGTTGTCTCTGCACTCTGTATCACTAAGTTGTGATATATAGACTGATACAGGTATGCTACTTAAATTGAAAGATGCCTTTCTGTCTACTCCCAAGTCAGTCTTCTAAACAGAAAACTCTTTTTCCATATGAAATGGAACTTTAAGAATTATAAGAATAAGTTATCAATCAAATACTTCGCCCACCTTGAGCAAACTTCAAAGAATAAAGCTTACTGTCAAATATTATTGCTTCATCTGATTAAAAGATTAAATATGTTGTTAAACTAAAAATGTAACTGCAGGCTCATAATCCTCTTAAACTCACAGGTTTTTTCTCCGGGGTGCTGCCAGACGAGGCCACAGACAGTCGTTTCTCTCTGTGGACGAGCTTGCTATTGGGCTCCTTCAGCGCTCTCTTCAGTTCGTTGATACTTGCCTGATGCTTTTGTAATACGTCCTCTGGTTTATCCAAAAACTGCTGCAAAATGAATTCATCAAGAAAGAAAGCCTCACAAAGTGTTGAATTGCATGTTAAATAGGTATCCAATACCTACTGAGAAACAATGGAGATCCGCTGTTTACATATATTCATATATTTTTATGATTTCTGTTCAAGTTGTAAATAAATGTTTATGGTTTCTTTGGCATTACATGGATTTCTGCATGAATTGCTCATCCTTATCAAAGTGATAAGTGATAAATTATAGACAAATACATTCATGTACTTTTCATCTCAACACCCTGGTTAATCAAACATAATCCACACTGGCATGTCATCCCTTATTAAATAACTGGTAAAACGTACATTAACAGCAATAACATTCTGTGGCTGCTAATAGGCACAACAAATTTTAAACCATTCTGGGATTTGGGGGATGTAACGCTCTCTTGAGGTCATTAGCATGTGTAGCCCCTTATCAGGGGTGATCAAGCACTGGTAAGAATAGTATTTTTTTAATGGGAATCTGTGTCTGGTGAGCTGAAAAATGTTAAAATCACAGAAAGTATATGGGTTAAAAAAATATTTTAAAAGCAATCCCCCCTTGCCTTGCAAATGGTATGATCCAAGTGATGGCTTTGTAGCTCCCAGGCTGAGCATTAATGGAAGTTTTCTCAGATTTGTTGGTATCTTTCCAGTCACAGTGTTTCCCCTACCAAAAAGTCAGATGTTCTTCCTTCACAAGTGACAGTAATTTGTGGAATGATAGCCCAAAAAGTATGTTAAAATGTACAGTTTGTGTTTAAAAACATGCTGGTCTCATTGGGTGTTCAGCACCCCTAAAGTTCTGACCCTAGACTCACCCCTGCTTCAAGTCATGCCACACCATCTAAACAGCTTTAATGTCTGTTCTCTGACTTAACATTTTAACCATTCTTTTTTTGTTTTGTTTTCTTGTTTTTGCATTGGATTGATCCTGCTTATCCTGGCCAGGAATGCCAGGGAGTTCAAAGCTTATTTTTCAGGAACAGGCAGAAGCATGCCCTGGACAGGGTAGCAGTACATGGCAGGTTCTGGCAAGGTTCTCTGTTGCAATGCTGGGGGATTATCCCCCTGGCTGGCCTCCTCTACTTCAGACATGCCAACCTTACAGCCCACTTGTAAGCTACCACTGTGACTCCCACCAAAGTCTCAATGGTGGTGGGCCAGCAACTTGCCTCTACACCTCCTGAGCATCTCAGGTTGTCAATCTGCTCATTATTTTGTTGCAAGACAAAGTTCAAGGGCTCACTGCAGGCCTTCTAAGGTAATGTGTTCAAAAACAATCCACAAATCCAACCGTTCAACAAAGCAGGATCACTCATTTCTTATGTATACAGTAAACACCAAACTCTCAAGTCCATTTGGTCTTTTTTGAACCATGTCTCTGCTCCTTTGCCAGAAAATGGTCTATTACTTTGTAGGTAGACTTGGCTCACATTGTAGAATTAAGTTTCCCTGCAAGTCATCATTTGAGGTTATCTAAGCCAAATTAGCATGCGCATAGACAGTGACATTCATTTTTTGACTAGTCAATAGTCAACTATCAATAGTCAATTATTTTTATAATTGACTATTGATGATGATTTGGTTTCTATAATTCTGTTTCTGAAATGCTCTGAAATTTGTTTTAATCAAAGTTTACATGAACAGATCCTACAGGAGAAGAGCAAACAAGATTTCTTATAGAGCACATCTAAAAGTCTGGATTGTGAATGATTAATCAATGTGTTTAATAATGATGAAAAGTGTTTCTGTGTTATTAGTTTCACTTGGGTGCAGAAAACCAGATAACTCCAAAGATTTCCCAAGCTTTTTAACAAACAAACTGTGCAGCTACTTTTGTGTCCTGAAACATCTTTTATAATGAAAAATCTGTCTTTTATAATGAAACCTTTACATTATCAATCAAAAACACAGTGCATGTGAACACATAATGCATGCTTGTGCAGGTAATGGAGTTCTGTTTTGTCCCAGTTTTCAGAACTTGCACTGGAAGATAAGTAAGACAAGAGAATTTGTCTATAAAAAAATCTTAACAGACAAACAGTACAGCTGGGGCAGTGGATGTGCCATAAGTAGTACCTCCTGTTTATGGCGAGGGGCCAAGTCCTGGTCCAACTGGGGAAAAGGATGATGGGGTGAGATATGGTGCAAGGCGAGGCAGGACAAGGCACAGCGAGGTGGAGGCAGAGGGGAGACAGGTTTGAGAGTGAAGACAAGTAGGCAGCGCATGGTTGAATTTAAAAGGCAGGCAGGCAGCCAAACAGACAGAGCAAATCTTACATACAGACACACTGAAGTCAGCCATGGAACTGAAGAGAGTGTAGAAGGTGGGGACATTTTCCCCAAATACACTGATCCAAATGCTACTGCATTATTTACAAGTTCAATTGATGACAAAAAGCAATGAACCCAATCCAGTGACACCAATCGCTAGCATATTTAATGATGAAAGAAATCGAATGCCTTTCGTGTGACTCGCTAAATCAACATGGCATTAAAAGTGACTAATTTGGCAATATGCTCAAACCACTCCGCCATTTCTGCACCATCTGTTTCAGCTCTTCTCTTCCACCAAAGCACAAACCAAAACATCAAGTAATGAGCATCAAGATGATTCAAACATGGTAGGCTTGTTAAATAGTATAAAAATCAAGATTTTAACGGTTAACCCGTTCGAATGTTGCAAAATGAAAAAGTAATAAGACTTTCATCTTGGAACACATTCACAGATTTAGGTGTCATGATATATCATGTACGCCCAATACTTGATCTGTGAAATGGCTAGGAATGATGATCTGACTGCTCTTAAGGACTTCAAAGTCATGCTTTTATCATCTACACAAAAAGACAGATACTTGGACGGACACACAGACAGACAGATGGCAGACACCATAAAATACCTCTGCCTTAGAGTCTAGAGGAGAGCCTGGCTCCTCTCTCTGCCAGAAAGAGAATAGAGGGGAAAAAACATTTAGTAGAAAGCAGGAAAGGGTTAAATAAATAGGTATATTCATAGAACAAATAACAGCAGAAAATATTAAACATTAGGCAAATGTCTGGAAGTTAATTTAATGAGGGGAGAAATGAAGAAAACAGCTACAGAAATGTCACTTTTCCTCCAGACAGTGCAGCAGCGAGAGTAAGATTACTAACCCATGATCCCATACGCTGTCATGCTTTCAATTTTCAAATGACCCATACACTGAATTTAATTTGCAAGGCTATGAGGTGTACTGAACAAAAACCTAGATTTAAAGCAGAGCGTTCAGTAATACCAGACACAGCAGTGACTGCAGCACAGTAATCTTCAGTAGTCATGTAGTGATTTTCAGCCAGTGCCAATTTCTCATTTAAATTGTCATATTCTTGAGGCTTAAGACGCAGCATCACAAGGATGTTCTGAAATTTATATTTGTTTATCCACAGAAAAAACAGATACAGCTGTGTTGAAGGTGTGTGAACCGTTTAGAATATTCTGTTTCTGTATAAGTATGAGCTAAAGCATCACTGGGTTTTCACACAAATCTTAAAAGTAGATAAGGAGAACCTAATTAGATAAATAATACATTGATACTATACTTGGTCATTTATTTATTCAGGAAAATGATCCAATATTACATACGTGTGAGTGGCAAAAGTATGTGAACGTTTAGGATTAGATTTCAATTTGGGGTGTAATTAGAGTCAGGAGTTTTCAATCAGTAGGATAACAATCATCAGGCGTGAGTTTATTGTTGTATTTAAAGAACAGGGATCTATCAGGGTCTGCTCTTCAAACCGCATATACTGTATGTGGAGGTGTATCACGATACAAACAAATAAGCTGAAGTTCTGTGGTTGTAGATGCTCATCAGGCTGGAAAAGGTCACAAAACCATCTCTAAACACTTTGGACTCTGCTAATGTGCTACTCATAACTGCAGAGATCACCTGATCACTCCAAGGGTGTGTAATAATCTGCAAGGTCACACAGGAACCCAGCTCTACTTCTAAGTAACAACAGGTGTCTCTCACATTGTCTACCATCAGGAGAACATTGAACAACAATGGAAGGGTTGCAAAGACAAAGGCACTACTCTCCAAAAAGAACATGGTCATCCATAACCTGGCACACGAACAATCCAGAAGGCGATCAGAAAAACATTGTGTGGATAGATGAAACCAAAATAGAGCTTTTTGGTTTAAATGAGAGGCAACATGTCTGGAGAAAAAAACACTGCATTCCAGCATGAAAAGTTTATCCTCTCTGTGAAAACATGGTGATGGTAGGATCATGGTTTTCCTATTTTGCTGCATCTGGGCCAGGACAACTTGCCTCCATTGATGGGACAATGACATTGATGGGAACTGGACTGTGGACCAAAAGGTCCAGGGTTCAAATCCCATCTCTGACAAGCTGCCACTGTTGGGTCCTTGAGCAAGATAATTAGCTTGTTAGGCCTTTGTGTATACAGTCACATTATAGAACCTATTGTGTGTCCACTACCTGCCCGATCAAACCATATTCAAGTATTTTGTTGTCAGTCTATTTGAATATTATTAAGGTTCAAATACCTATTACAAGTCATGCCATGGACATCTACTGAAAACTAAAACTACTTTCACATTTAAAAATATACAGTGTGTAATGAACCAATGTACTCAACCGGATTACAGATAGTTCTAGATTTTGATACCAAACTACACTGTATTGTCTGGTGGAAAAGCAGCCACAGGAACATATTTAAAACTGAGCCAAGAGCAGCATGAAAGGAGTGGCAAGAGAAAGAGGCTTAAGAGGGGATGGATTACATTTTTAACTGGAAGTGAAGGCAAGGTCAGAGATGAGTGTTAGTCTGGTGTTAACATTGCGATTTTAAATGTAAACATCTGCTTTTTTACATCAACATCCCATAAGTCTTCAATTGCTGAAACTCATTAATTCATTCATTCATTTTCATACCCACTTAGGCCCTGTCCACACGAACACGGGTATTTTTAAAAACGTAGCTTTTTCCTATGCGTTTTGACCGTTCGTCCACACGAAAACGGCGTTTTAGGTACTGAAAAACGGACTTTTTTTTTGGAAAACTCCCTTCCAGGGTGAAGATTTTTCGGAAACTCCGTTTTCCACGTTGTCGTGTGTGGACTGGGGAAACGGAGTTTCTTGCTTGTAAAACGTCACTTTGTGCGCCGTTATCTCCTTTGTTTACATGAGGCGATTTTGTGCAATAGCCAAAATATATGCGTAGCCAAAATAGTGCCAGCTGTAACACCGAACTTGTTACAAATCTACAAATAAATGTACAATTATTACTTTTTCATTACACTGAAGAACAGAGGCGTCAGAATGCGCTACGGAGGTCACTACTATATCCATTAGTGATGTGTCGGTCGCGACCGATCCGGCTCTAAGAGTCGGCTCTTTGAAATGAACGACGGGAGCCGGTTCCTGATTGTGAGCCGATTTATATATTTTTTAATTTATTGTACATGTGGACAATATTGTACATTTCGACACATTGCTGCTTATTGAACTTGTTAGATGTTAAACTACATTTCCTTGCGTCGTACTTGTACATGTGTAATGACAATACAGTTGAATCTAATCTAGAAAATATATATACATTATATATCGGACCTCTCGTTGGTGGGACAGCTTTGAAAACGAAGTGGTTGTTGAAGACGAATGGCGAGAAAATGTTGTATGCATAGGACGTTGCTGTTGTCGTTGACTGAGCTGCTTCGCCGGCATATAGGACTGCTGGTTTGGCACTGCTCTTGACAGCGACGAATTTGAAAATCCCCGTTTTAGAAAATACCCGTGTACGTGTGGACATGGCCTTAATCTAATTCAGGGTTGTGGAGAGCAGCTGCACAGGGCACAAGGTGGGAACCAACCCTAGATAGGACAACAATCCATTGCATCACTCACAATGGGACTCTAGGGACACCAACTGACTTAACACGTCTTTGGAATGTGGGTGGGAATCAGAAAACACCGAGTCAACCCACGGAAACACATGGAGAACATGCGCTGCTCACTCCACACTCCAAGAGTGAGATCAAAACTGGAGCTGTGAGGCCACAGCTCTCACCACTTTGGTCAGTGTGTCACTGTGTCGAGCAATTGCTGAAACTACAGAACCATTCCCAATTCATATGCCACTACTAATAATACTTAAACAGAGCTAACGTGTTTTTTTAACAAACCACCCTGTTTTTGTTTATATTTACATAAAATATAAAAGTATCACTATGTGTTTATCTTGAACATGTAAAATTTCATTAAGTTAGTTATAAATTAATTATTATTTTTCCCTGAGGGGATCAAAGTCTAATCTCGTCATACCTGGAATAATTTATGAACTTGTTTTGCTTACCTGGCCTGTTCTGAGGGTTTTGTTTAGCCCAGACTCACAATTGACTGACACCTGCCAAGCTCGATCACTGAAAAGAAGCCCTTTCATTTTTGAAAAGCTGTATTCTATATCATAAATACATATTAACGCATCCCTGTGATACACAGGGAACCAGTTTATCCGGTACATACACTGCCCAGTGGCCAAAAATACAACAGATACCACTATTTCAGTTTTGTAGATGGCATTGTAAGCAGGATTGATCATCACAAATGTGAGTACATTTTAAATCTATAAAACAATCGGGCCAAGACTTTTTCTTTAATTAGATATGGATCTAATGGTTAATAATCATTACTTGCTGTACTGTACCTTCAACTCCACAGTTTTTGAAGGAGTTGCATCCCTCTCTGATCGCTTGTCTACCATATAGTACTGATCTGGGTCTAGATCCGGGTCTTGACTGTGGTCCATGTAGTCCTGGTCCAGATCATCTCTGGACAGGCTAGGTACAGGTTCACTGGAGGTGAGCTGGGAAAGTCTTTCCATTGTGTCTCCCAGAGCAGAAGCTGATGGTAACAGACAGTCATATAAAACTCTGAGATTTTATTTAGAGCCACACAAAAATTATTAAACCATAGAAATGAAAGGAAATATGCTTTTGTTTGTCTTATGTTACGGACACAACCAGTGATCAGTAAGGCTTGCTCAGACAAGTAACCCTAACCCTAGACTGTGGACACCCCTTCTAATTATTGAGCTCTGCAACACTCACTTGGGACACATTCATAATATAAAGCACACATTTCTGGATTCTCAACAGACAAACAGTGGGAGTCGAAAGGCTTGTACTGACACCCCATTTAGTCTTATTGTCTAAGATTAGAAGCCGACCTCACAGTTACGATCCAAAATCTAGTGGAAAGCCCTTTTAGAAGTACAAAGGCTGTTGTAGCTGCAAAACTGGGGATAATCTCCATACTAGTACCCATGTTTTGGATGCATTTTATTTGGGTGTCCACAAACTTTTGTCTATATAGTGTATGAAGAAGGTAAACAAGTGGCAAGGCAAATCCAAGCCCAGTAGTCAGTTAACAAGCCAATCCCATTCACCATTATATCAGGCTGACATAACGGAAAGTAGGTGAGGTTTTCAAGATGCTGGAACAAGATAGGATATTTTGCTCATAAAAAATAATTTTCGGGAATGAACAGTACTTGGAGAGCAGTGTTGTACTGTGTCTGTGAAAAAGGAACACTGTATGTCATATGGGATATATACCAGTATGTATACTGGTATTGGCTAAACAGCCAAGATACTGCATTGTTTGCCATACACTTGATTTATTTAATATCAACAATAAAAAATGCATATTGATGTCCTTTTTTCTTACATGACAGGTAAAATCATTTCACTGTAAATCTGTGTGCTGCACATTGCTTCGCTCAGCTCCTCTAGCTCGTTCTCTCACACATACACACACACTCTTATAGAATGAGAAAGTTTTATATGAGAGGCTTATGTGACAGCGCACCTTATTTCTTGTTGTATTCACAACGTGAGCAGATATTTCAGAAATAGAACTGTGCATTTACCTCTGGTGCATTTTTTACTCTGCAGTGCTTCTTACTCTGCTTGTTTCTCCCCCTATGGTGCTTCAGCTTTCCGACACAAACAGAATCTAAGCTAATCTGCAGCTGTACTGTGATCCAAGCACGGTTCTCGTGCTGCGGGGTGCAGATTAAGGGCACGCAATTCACCTGAGGAGTAACACCTGCTCATCATCAAGATCATCATCATCTCGGTGCTTGTAAGAAGCGCAACCCCAGTCAAATGTTGTTCAGGATTCAGTCTGCTCACGCTGATGCCGCATGCTTTTAATGAAACTCTGTGTTTAATAAAACTTTCTGCACCAGAGGCTGTGCGGTTACATGTGGCATTGCTAATGCTGTGCTACAACAGCTATCTGGCAAGGTAATATATGGGTTATATAGATTAATTAGCTTAATAGTAAGGATCATAACCTTTTCCGATCATGGACCTATTATGTGAATGGGCGTTACTTAACATTATACAAACATAGTACCGTTTCGTTTGTGTTCTCATAAAAGCCATAAAACATACCTCCGTCAAGACTGCGCGAGAGTAAGTACCTCCGGCTAACAGATCGCTCAAACTGAGGCGCTGGTCTGTCAATCAATGCACTTGCCTGACGCGTCTGGGCTTGGGTCCGCCCACTGTAGCGGAACTTCGAGCCAATCACCAAAAAACCTTTGGGTGGGGGTTCAGGAGAGACCAACCTATAAGAAAGAGCAGGGAAAATAGCGAGATGAAAATGATACTCACTTTTTGTACAATTTTGTTTTCTATTTTTAAGAAAAGTTAAGAGAAAATGAGTGAAAACTGAACTGGACACAGAATGGGCTCAGGCTTAAGACCACATTTCTCTGAAATGTCTGTCAGGCTCTTACTGTGAGATGCATTTTAAAATAAATAAATAAACAAACAGTGCACCAATATAGCCTATAGTCACAAACAACTGTCTGGCAGGATACAGTCTGAAGGATGCTGCACTGAATAATAACTCCATTCATCTCAAAAATGAAAAGATAAACAGAAAGCACAGTGCAAGGGTGATTAGGGAGGTGAGCTAGTGAAAGCCTACCTGAAAAAGGTGTGGTGTTCAATGCAGACCTTCCACAAGCGCTTGGAGGCTCGATGGTTGGGCAACTTGAAGCCAATGGTGCTCTCAAACTGTTCATACTGGAGGTGTAGGGGAGTGTATATGTGCAAAGGGTGTTACTACATGTGTGGTCAAATAGGTGCAAAGAAAGCTGCATGCTTTATTATAGAACTACATGGTGATATACGGCTGTGCAAACGTTCCTGTCAGCAATACACAGACATGCACATTGACTAAGCTCAATGCAGAGGTGTACAGAAAGGTTTGTGAACCCACTGGAACAGATGGATTTCTATAAAAAGGCACACCGTGTCCAATTCTGCTTATCTCAGGAAAGATTTGTGAAACAATCAAAACTAATTTTAGTTGACCTTGAGATGAGAAATGCTTGTAGAGAAGCATGAAGCTGGAGAAGGTTACAAAAACCATTTAGAGGCCGAAGGGTGTTTGCTTTGTTAGTCAAGACAAATCCTCTACACAGCTGTTGCTACTTGGAGGTAAAAAGGTAACCAAGGGTAACAGTAAAAACCCTGTACGGATCTCTAAATCATGTTTCTGTTCATTTTTCCACTTCTAGAAATCCATAGCAAAAACCACAGCTGATTGGGTCACTTTCATCTTTGTCAGGGTAGTCTTCCAAAAGATAAGTTAGTCAACAACAGAAAGGTTTAAAAAGAGGAAAATTTGTTATTTGGAATGACCAAGTCAGAATTCATGCCTCAACCCATTTGCAATGTTGTCGAAGCTTTTCCTTACAGTTGAGCCAGTCTGATCAGCAGATAGAGGATTTTTTTTATTTAGATTTTAACCCCTTTTCCTGCCATGTGTTAATGTGCCCTGGACTGGATGGCACACCATCTCAGGGCCATGCCAGTGTCAGGCGATGATCCCCTGTCCAGACCTTCCTCCCTTGGTCACAGCCAATTGTGTCTGCATGCAACACCCAACCTGGTCAGAAGGCACTGGTAGAATTTTAAATTCATTAGACCTTTGTGCCATCTGAGCACCAGCTACAGTACAGGTACCCCGATTTACGATGGGAATACGTTCTGATAAATCCATCGGAAGTTGAATTTGTCCATGGAATTTAATACAGAGGTACCTCGGTTCTCGACCACCTCGGAAATCGTTGAATTCGGTTCTCGAAGCATTTTGACCAGAGAAATTGATTCAATTCTCATCGTTTGCCCGGTACTCAGCGCACTTGCTTAAACATGTATGCGATTCATTTCAGCTGAAACTCGATTCATGATTCACGGTTCAGTACACAGGGATTCAGTGATTCAGTCTCACAGTAGGGAAGATCTGCGCTGTATTTATCGTGTTTTTATTTATTTTTACATCTACAGTACTGTATTCTTAGTGCAAATAAGTCTCAACTAACCCAAAAAGGATCGTCTTGACAGCCAACTGAATCAGCCATCTGAATCCTCCAGAACACAGGCTGCAGTTAGCATTAGCAGCTATGCTAGCACTCATGAGTTCATCAATAGTAAGTGTTTTGATTTTACCTTTCACTTTCAATACTTTACTCACTAAATTACATTAGATTTATCAACACTTCATTACAAAATAAGCTTTGTGTTCATGATTTTGGCCAACTGTAGGTTAATGTAGGTGTTTTAAACATGAACTTACTCATCAATACTTATCATAATATTCTTTCAATATCTCCGCTATTTCACAGTATAGAAGGCTCTACCCAACACTCATAGGATTTAACTTCTTACATACATTTAACTCATACATTTAAACTCCTCAGTTCATGACACATTTAACTTATGATGGATTTGTCTAAACATATCCCATTGTAAATCAGGGAGCACCTGCACAATACAACACCATTACTGCATATAATGCCTTATACAGTGTGGATTTTCTGGTGGTCTAGAACGGATTCATTCAATTTACATTATTCCTTATGGGAAAAATTCTCTCTGTACTCATTTTCAGTTCTCGATAAGCCATCTGGAACGAATTAACACCGAGAACCGAGGTACCACTGTATATACTGTATATATTTTAGTGTAACATGCCTTCCACATGCTTAATACTGTACAGAACTGTGACCATGGCTTTTCCTCACTACATTTCCCAGCACTCATCACTCCCACCAGGAGTATGGGAGAACTCCCTATGTTACACACTGCAGAGTTCCAAATCGAGCACAAGAGAGTATTATAATGAGTACTGAATATCTAAGGTAATTTATTGACTAATGTGTTGAAAATGAAAAACAAAATGATTACCAGAGCATTTCCCATCGCTCATCACTCCTGCCATGTCACCATTCTCCTGCCATTCTCTTTATGCTTACTATCGGATTCCCATCATAAAATGTCAAAATATCGCATGTCGGCCCACCATGAAATCTGTATCTGTAAATGTTGCTGATAATTGAAATTCTACAAGTTTCAGGTTCTTTTTTCCAACCTGGGTTGTGAACGATTAATCAATGTTCACAATAACAGAAGTACAATTGTCTCTGTAGGCAAGACGAGTTTGTCTGTTATTATTGTTTGGATAAAGGTCAGGCTGTATTCATGCTTGATGTAGAAATCCATGCATTTCCAAAGGGCTTACAAACTTCTTCTTGCAATTAAATTGTATTTACTTCACATCACTGGAAAACTTTATAGTTAAAACTATGAGTTGATCCAAATCAGCATACTGATGAAGGTAAAGGCCATGCACCCTTATTTTTCCCTTAGGCTCATTTTGCTCACAATAGCAGATTTGCTCTCTAAGAGATCCCCTATAAAAAGCTACAGTATGCTTTAATTAAAGACCCTCTATTCATATTCAGTTATGAACTACACATGAGTTGTAGCTCCAGAGCAACAGATGCACAGTCAGCTCTTCCAATAGATGTTATCTTTAGGGGAGCGTACATATTCACCAAAGTTGGGAGCAATATTATTAATTCTAGTGTGAAATAGCACACTGACAATGTGAATAGAGGAAATGTACACCCATTATGGTTCTATGACCATTCATTTTTTTTATCCATGGCCACATTAAACTGAATTGTGTACATGATTATAGATCGGAAAAAAAAAATCCATGGCCCTCTCCAAGCTTTTAGCTATAATTACATACACCGATTATAAATGCTTTAAGCATATATTATCTGAACAGAATCTAAGAAAAAAACCTTGAGGAAAAAAAAAATCAAAAGACCTTTTTCTCTACCTCTCCAGGCCGGATTTTGATGTAGAAGTTGCTTCTCTTATAAGAGATTTTGAGGATCTTAGGCCAGGCAAACCGATTTATACGCAAGCGGTCTCTGTAGATCAAAAGGCCACTGGCACACACACCTAACATTATATCAATGCCTTCAGAGTCCTGTAAAACATGCACAAAAAATACACAGCACACACAAAAACAGACATTTTAACAATGAATACAATTCTAAGGAGACTGGCACAAACAGCCCTGTTTAATTATTTTTATCTAAAGTTTTCAAACTTTTTCACTGTTTTTTCCCTACAGCCAAATTGTGTGCACACCCCCATGGTATTAATAAAAGTCTTTGAAGTGAGTTACTAATGTGCAGCCACTCGCCTTATACAATTTTAATGCAACTTTCCAGTCCTACAGTCCTTAATAAATGGCACTTGCGAGCTTGTTCTAAATATGTCAATATCTATAGGTCACAAAGAACTCATTTGCATTACAAAACAAGGCAGCAAAACTAATATTATCTTTCATTTTTTTTATGTTAAACATATGAAAGGGGTTATACAAGCAAGGTTATCTTTATGTTGCTTTGTTAATAAAATAAAATACAATAAATATTGCACATGTAGCCTGAAACAAGCATGCTGTATAGCACAGTCTTCATATGGACATCATTTTAACCTAAATAAAATTAATGAACATCACAAAATGCCTGGTGATACAACTACCTGTGTGTATATGCAAATCCTTAAGAAACATCTGTTCAGACTTGACAGCAGAATGACTGCTAAATGACTAAATGTTATGTAAAATGTATATAAGTTATGGTTGTCAGATGATTCAAATATTTGCGTTATTCTTACTATTTTTATTGTGTTAATTAAGAACCATAAATAAATAGATCTTCCTTTAAAATAGAACTACACAGCCCCAAAAGTAGACAATAAAAGCTTCAACAAAATGCATTTATTTTATCCATTAATGCATATAATTGTCATCATTTCTTATCTCGTTTGCTGCATCACAACATTTCAGTGCAACTCTCTGAAGGAGGGTTGCCAAGGTGTTAGTATTGCCAGAACTATACCCTTCTAAAGCAAAATATTCATTTTATCAGGTACCTTTATAATTTTATCAGGTACCTTTATTATTTCATGTGCAATGCAATGGAGTGTGTTAGTGTGTTTATGTGATGGAATTTGCTGTCACACAGTAATGAGAAATGCATATAAAGGAGCATCCAAATTTTTTCCCTCTTGGCTAATAGTAATCTATATAGCATAGGGGTCAGCCGACATGGGTTTTTTTAATGGCCGATGTCAATGTCGATGCCGAAATTTAGAAAGTAGGGTGACCGATGGCGATATATAATGCCCGATATCACCATTATTTTATTGCTGCACATACATGAACATTTATTTAATCTATAAATGCACTGTATCTGTTTGCACTCTGACTTTATTATAAATAAAAAAATAAATAAAAAGTTTTATTGCACTTAACAACAACATTCATTACCAGACAACAGAATCTTCTTGTTTCTGGGGAAAAAACGAAAATGTGTAAATACTTGCAAAAAGTAATGCTAGAGTAGTGCACATGGTATCAGCCTCTTTTTGTTTTTAATTCCAGTTCCAGTTAAGAGCAGGAAGTTGTAATGCTGAAAACAAAGTTTTAATCTCCTTATAAATGGCCCTGCCCTCACTGAACGTTCTCTCAGCATCTCTGTTTTTAGTCACTCAGTAGTCCCAGTTTATGAGCTGCAAACTGTAATGCAGGAAAGTTTTTCTCCACTATTTTTTAATATTGGCCCCATGTGCACAGGCATTGGCTTCAAAAGGTCTCAAAATGGCATTGATCGACCCCATAAATCAGCTGGCCAATTAATCAGACGACCACTAATATAGTGTACAGAATGAAGGCGATAGTCAATAAGAAAATGCATTTAAAAACATTTTAAAAATCAGTGATAAATATTATTGTGTTATCTTTACCATGGTAACTTTGACAGTCCTGGTTTAAATACATTGAATAGGTTTCTGCAGATGCAGAAAGTGTATTTCTAACCACACCCTCTAACCCTGGTGTAGAAGTGTGTAGATGCATGTGTGTACCTTGGCATGATGAAGATCAACTCCATACATAGACAGTTTCTTAGCATTTTCCAGAAAGTTCATCTCAGCTTCTGCAGGACTCATGCCCCTGCATTACAACACAAAGTTTAGTATATTAATAATAAATACCATCAACATTGTTATCAATATAGTACATAATTATCAAAAACAGTAAAAGCTAACAGGGCTGCCTTCTAACCCTTGCTGTCTAGCCACTGGTATTAATTTCTCTGCCAGCAAACTGTCTTTTTAGGAGCCGGTCTCTGCTGAAAATCAATTACAGTGTTCAAGTATTTTGGTTACTTTGTTTGAAGTGCATCTTAAATTACCATATCCAAAAATACTGCTAGTCACGTCTACAGTGTTCACTATATCGCCCAAAGTTTGTGGACATAATATGGAGCATATATAGCCAAACAGAGGCAGTAGAATGATTTGTATGGCTACCCCAGTGACTCTCAATATGACACATTAAGAGGTATGTGCTTCCAACATGTCAGTTCCTCAGCTTTCTGCCCTGTTGTGCTTAAACACAGGTAATTGATTGAGAGCCTGGCTGGCCTGCACATAACCTAACAGACACCTTGAAAATGCACTGGAATGCCAAGTGAGCCAAGGCTTATTGTCTAACATCAGAAGCCGACCTCACAGTCATGTTCCAAAATCTAGTGGAGAGCCCTTTTAGTAGAACAAAGGCTGTTGT
>JAJAGP010000339.1:178089-471498 GCA_025084515.1 Ancistrus triradiatus | reverse complement strand
GCTTAGATGCCTTCATATACCAAAAAACATGATCTTGTCTTACAAGGCTATCTTACAATTAATTTTTCATCATTTTTCCACCCTCTACTGACTAATAAAGCACGGTATACATCTGCGTTGCTTGTATACATAACCTTCTCCATCCCCTGATGCTTAAGCTCCGTTTGATTGTGCTTTCCGTAAGCACGGTCCATATAAGGCACTGGCAAGTAGCAGACAAATACATCTGTGAAGTGTTCTTCACTGTTCCCGAGTAATCACAACAAATCACACGGCACTCTTCATATTTCTTCTGACACAAGAGCTCACCCTAGTTAAACATTCAGAATCTGAGAGGAACACATGTTAATTTAATGTAACAAAATGTTGATTTTATGCAGGCCCCTCTAAAATATTAATAGAGCTGGCTTGCATTTCACAACGTATCAAAGCATTTCACGATATGCTAATGGGATGCGTGCTGCCTCTTTCTCTAACAAGCTGGACGGAAAAATTCTACCAGACCAGGCCAATAGGTTTCAGATCTTGAGACTTGGTGACACAAACACGCTTAATTACAGCCTAAAAGGCCAATAATGACCTCCTGTTTTTTAAAATTATTCAAAAGGTAGCACACAACTATATAGGCATGGTATTGCTTCATTAAAAATAACGCAAATGAGACAGGATACTACAGTGTAGGAATTTTCACATGCAGATTTTTTACAGCTGTAAGCATTGGATATTTATGACAGTCTCTTAGGGCTCGTTCCTGAACACGTGCATTGTGTACTTTCAGAGTATGCCATTTAAGACAGGAAGATTTGACCATCTATCATTTATTACTTTTATTATTTATTTTTTGTGTTTTAAATGTATGAATTGTGTATTTAGTAAGTGGTGGATTTAGGATACCTATGGTAATTATGCTGCCTACACAATACAGACAAACGTTTGAGGACAGCCAAAAAATTACATCCAAAACATGGGTACAAGAACCTTTGTTCCTCTAAATGGGCTTTCCACTAGATTTTGCAAGATGTCTGTGAGGTCAGCTTCTAATGTTAGACAATAAGCCCTGGCTCACTTTTGGCATTCCAGTGCATTTTCAAGGTGTCTGATGGCGTTGAGGCCAAGGTTCTGTGCAAGCTCCAAGTTCTCGATCAAAGTTGGCAAACCAGTTCTCTATGGACTTTGTTTAAGGACAGGTCCTTTTTGGAAGCAGAAACCTATAAATGTGCCATGGACTAGGGGTTAAAGTACTGACCTATGGAACAGAAGGTCCAGGGTTCAAATCAAACCTCTGTCACGCTGCCACAGTTGGGTCTTGAGCAAGACTCTTAACCCCCAATTGCTTGGATTGTATCTGACTTAAGTCACTCTGGATAAGGGCGTCTGCTAAAAGACTAAAAAGAAATAGCCAGTCACTCTGGTATTCAGTAAAACCAGTTCTACTGGCACTGTTTATTTTGACTTCTACAACTGAGCTGAACAGTAGCATCTTGTCAGAGATGATTTCTCAGAAGCAGTGCAGCTTCAGAATCATCTTAACTGATAGACAATGTTTGGTTAGATGTTCACTCTCATTTAGCAGTGATCTTCCTGATGTGATACTTTTGAGGAAATGACTTCTTGACTTGCCTTAGCCACCACTGTTCTTGCAATTCCCATGTCACTGTGTGTACTCTGATTTCCTCCCACATTCCAAAGATGTGTTAGGTTAATTGGTGCTTCTAAAGTGTCCTTAGTCTGAGAGCGTTTCCTGTGATTGGATTGGCACTATGTTTAGGGTTGTTCCTGCCTTGCGCCCTGTGATGCCAGCTAGGCAACGGCTTTGTCACAACCCTGAGCAGGATTATGCGAATAAGAGCATGAGGAATGAATGAATGTTTTATGAAATCGAAAGGTCTTTTCTTCTTATTGTTCCAGTATTCTCTCTCTGTTGACATTGACACATGCTTGACATTTAATTTGTTTGAAAAATTGTCTGGTTAAATTAAAAACTCTTATTATTGTGATGTGCTACTTCTTTGAATCGGTAGCCCTTGTTTGGCACAAGTGGTCTACATGAGTCATGGATAAACACATTAAGAAATGTTTTGGGACACTGAAAAGAGCTGTGATGGTCCAGTGGTGAAGGTACGAGACTATTGACCAGAAAGGTCCAAGGTTTAATTCTGGCAGTTGTAACTGCGTGTCCCTTAACCCACAATTGAATAGGATTGTACATCGTAAAACTGTACAAGTCGCAGTGTATAATGGCATTTGCTAAATACTGCAAATGCAATGTAAATACAATGGTAATTGTTAAGATCTTAAGTTTACCGTACATATGCTGCTAGTTGGGCTATGCAGAGGTAACAGCCACCTACTCTTAACTCCGCAGTTTCTGAGAACCTACGTTCAAAAATTTGGCCTTACGTTTCAACGTGAAGATCAGTTGGTGCGATTATGGAACGTGTGATGGACTGGCAACCCCTGTCCTGGGTGTACTTTCGCCTGTGCCCAAACTTACATCTCTGACCACGATAAATGATGGCTAAACTTGAGGCTTTGCCTTTGTTTTACTTCGCTTAGTTGGGTTATCGTAATGGATTCTGTGTTCTCGCTGTTGTACGTCTATCGTACACCAAATCTGTCACTGAGAAATGCACTACACTTCAATCGCAGTTCCGCCTCTGACCCATAGGTGGTGTGTGTGGCCCATGGATCGATTCAATTCGCGCAATACAGGAGAACGGTTCATTGATGCCTTAAATGATCTTCTGGTCGAGACTTAATCTCATAAAGGCTCACCAACAATTACAAAACATTTATTGTAGACATGTTTGGGTCTGTCATGCTTTTAATGTTACACAAAACAGCCTCGTGTTCTGAATAAATACTTGCCCCCTGAAATGTTAACATAGCCTATTTTAAAACGTGAGCTCTTGTACCTTAGTACTGTACTAAATATTTCACCAAGCCTAGTTACTGAAAACTAATTAATAAAGGTTGCGTTCAATACAGTTTACCACCGCAGTAAGTGTATGGATGGGATTAATACAGTAAAGATTAAATAGGTAGGGTACACCATAAATATCTGTATTACCATCATAAGCGAAAGTGCTGTTTAGTATAGTACTAGTAGGCTTGTTCTTTATATAAAGGATACGTTTAATACCATTTAAGCTCATTTCAAAACTACATTTTGTAGGCCTACAGTTAAACAAATGGGAGTGGAATCCGATTTCACCACTGTTGTGAACAGTAATAATGCATAACGCAGAGCCTCATTTCTGTTAAAGTATATGTACTGTTTCTTTAGGAGAAAAATAAAGAAAGAGAAGAAAATATTTGCAACTTGTTCACTGTTTTCGGGTACTATGTCACGTAAGTAGCCTACAAAAAAGTTTTAAGTGCTGCCTTAAAGTCAGTGTTTTATCTGAATAATGAATAAAGTCTTTCTGTGGTTGATGTGGATGAGGATGTGGTGCGTGGACATGGTTTTTGTTTCTCAGGAACAAGGAAATGTAAAAAAAAAAAGGAAAAATGAAAGACAAGAACCCAAGCAGAGGTGATGAGATGCTGTGAAAGGACATCTATTCCATCTCTCTCTCTCTCTCTCTCTCTCTCTCTCTCTCTCTCTCTCTCTCTCTCTCTCTCTCTCACATTCTTTCTCCCTCCCCCTCTCCCCTCTCTTTAGCCCTGTGTGACTCTTCTGTTAACAAACATCATTTTCTTCTGCATCTGTCCCTGTAATTGTAAGTACACGTTTCATTCTGTTCTATACTGTATTATTGTGTTATAATATTATATTCATATTGCAAGCCTATATGAGAAAGTCTACAGCTTAGAGGGAGCTGCTCAGCAAATCAGCACTTGAGTTGATCAAGGCAATTATTTACCTTGATTTATTTTTACAAGAAGGTGCTGCCACACCTGATGGAATTGACACCACTGTCCACATGCTTGATCTGAGTAATCGACTGTCTGTTAAAACATCCGATTAAGCCAGAGCCTTTTAAAGATTTTGAACAGTGAAATAATTCCCTAAAAAGTTACATATTGGATGTTTTTTTAATTTTGCTATCAAGAGCTATTGTTCGTGTCTGTTAAATCTACCCTATAATGAATCCAGTCATGCTCTTGTTTAAAAAATGTAATGAATGTAGCCTACGTATTTCTCCAAGTTTCTCCAAGCATCCATTTGGTGTGAAGATTTGATGTAAAGTCGCTCGTGTGTATGATGTAAAGTCTTATCATCAGATCTCACGAAAGAAACTAAACAGGTTACTCCACATACTACGTAATTAGACCTTATTAACGAAATTGGGCTCATCGTTAGACAAATCGATTGTGTGCTTGTTGCAAAGCGTTCAAATAACCTGTGTGCTTAATTAATTAGAATGAATTCATTTGAGTGTTAAGATAATAGCGTCGATTGTGTCCTCATTAATTCATTCATTCATTCCTTCATCCATCCATTGTGGCATTAGACGATAAATTCGAATCGATCGTTCCGACACTTCACAATAGATTATGGCACAATAATTGTTCTGATGGAATTGTCCCCAATAATTCTGCATTGTCTTTTGTACTATAATGACAATTTAATGGTGTTTAAAGTTATAGGAGCGGGAAACTCACGTTCCCGTTAAATAAATGATAGACTGCCGGTTAATTAGATTATTTCTCTGATATTGTAACAACTGACGCCAATATATTACTGATCTTTAATCTCTATGAAAATCTTAACGACTGTTTAAAAACGGCAGAAATTTGACCGTTCAGAAGTTCGGATCCATTAGGTACAACGCGCCTTGTGAATTGTAAATGTATGTCTTTTTTCCTTAAACAAAATCTTCCGTGTTTTAACTGAAATACCCATGCAGACCCTTATTTAGGCTGCACGTCGACCCAGTGTGTTCCCAATCATTCAATTTGCTGTAGTATAGCCTGGAGCAACCTCTTAATCCGGTATACAAAAAAAGCAGCCCGACATGCCCATTTAACAATGACAGGTTTAAACCTGCAATTTATTTGACATTACCTGCAAAATAACTGTCAGAATAGCAGTCTAACTGATTGGTCCAACCTGCCTTTTTATTAGAGTCTCGTCATCTGCAAATTAGGAGTTCAGCCTCTGTGTGTACGCGCTGCACAAGTTTCGAACTTGAGAGTAAGGACTCTGCACGCAGGTCCAGTCATTCACTTAATGCATCGTGTGCGCTCTTTTTTTAGGGGACCACAATCGCTGTTCCTTTACCCCTCCCCGTTGAAGCCTCCTATTCTCGCTCTCCCATTCTCTCTCTCTCTCTCTTGTCTGGGAGGGGGAGCCCTGCCTCTTTTGCCTTGCTCACATCAATGCCCCTGGCCACTCACTTTCTGATGTTGCACGACGGGAAATGTTTTGAATGCTTGCGACATGGCCGCACGCATTGATTGCCAAGATTGACAGCAGCTCGTCGCCGTCTTCTCTCCTGCGCTCGCTTTCTCTTACACGGAGGTGCCATCGGCGGGACAACCTGGCAGCAGCAGCCAGCTCCTAGGCGCGTTTCTGACAGTTTGAACTTCGCCTCGGTCCGCGCGATCACTCCACTTTTGAGTTCGGCATTTCAACGATTTTCGTTTCTTTCTAACCTTTGGTACTGAATCGGGATCCGGAGAGGACGGCAGGGTCTGCGAGCTGACACGCGGTTACATCGAGGTAAACTTTTTTTGGGTTTGTTTGCTTTTGTTTGCTCTCACTTCTTAACCTGTTGTTCCGTGATTGCGCCTCGGGTTTACACGTTTTGTGCTGCTTCTCGCGGCTTGTCGCGCTTCCAGACAACATTAGCACTTCAAAACATGACATGTAGATGACACGTTTGTTTGTTGGCTTGTTGTTGTTTGTTTTTGTTTCGCTCACCGCTGGTACGCTTCAAACTTGGTGGCAACCGCTTGGATCAGCTCTGGTGTGTTTTTCGCAGTAACAGACCTGATGACTAGAAATGAGCTGAAGCTTCACCTTTTGCCTCCACGCTTGGTAGAAAGTGGCCGCAACGAATCTGGTGCGGATCCGAAACAACAACCGAACACACGCGCAAAGAAACACAATTCTGACCAGGCTACGCGGTTAATTATTAGCTGTATGCGTTTTGCTTTAATAAAGAGTTGTGTTGTTATCCGAACGGGCAGGAGCAACTTCCAGGCTTATGGGGGAAGCAATTTCACAGTTCGTCCACACAGCGGTACTATTCATTATCAATGCAGCCCGAGGTTCAAGACTAAGTGAGTTCAGATTCACCTTTCGGCTTGGTGAACCAAGAAATTATGCCGAAAACCGCTCCAAAATTAAAAGCTGAACATGCGAGCCTTTAGTTTAACTCAACAGATACTGTACTGTCTAGAGGAGGGAGGAATTTCGGCCTGGCTTCACTTTTCTCTCAGAGGTCAGGAGAAATGGCCTGAGAAGAATGCAAAAGTCATAAATTAAAATGAAGTCTTTAGCAAAGTCGCGTCTATTTACAGACAATACGCAACTTTTATTCTCTCGGCCTGAAAAACAAGGTCGCTGCCAGACAAAAATGATGAACCTCGCGATTGAATCCAAGATGCAAACGTTGCTTCTGCATCTACATGAGTATATGCTATTATAAATTATAGCGCACTTGTTCCCTATAAAGCACTTGCTTATCTGTTGGATAAATTCCACAAAAAGCTTTCATTTGAAAAACATTTCGAGAGAACCATTTTTTAATTCACACGGGACGCTGCTTGGAGATGACTATAGCTACACAGTATTCCTCAAGGTATTAAGAGGACACTTTCAATACGTGTGAACTTTTGCCTGTGTGACAGAGATAGCTCATCTTCTAAAGGGTGTTTCCTCAAAACTAGAGCCACTCGCGCACAGATAAGCGACTTTTCGACGGCTGGACACGCGCTGATAATATTTTAATAAGAAACATGGCGTGCTGACGTCTTTTGGAATTTATGGGCTTTTTAAAGCCCCCTTAATGGAAATGTCTGCTCTTTAATTCAGTACCGCAGTGCAGCCATCCTGCAAACTTGCCACCGCAACTTAACGGGCCTGCTTTATTAGCTGTCAAATGAATTTCTTTTGCCTTTCAAAATTGATGGAAGTACAAAAGCCCTGTTGTTCTGAGAACGGGACGCAATCGGACACCTTAATTAAAGCCAGCTTAACTTCTCCCTCTCTGCCTCGCTCCCTGTCTCCGAAGTTTGTGTGTCCAGCGCGTATAAGAATAACCAGGCGTCTAATAATACACTCTTTTCTTAAGTAAGACGGGCTGCTTGAAAAGCAATCTCCTCTCCAGTATTGGGTCGAAGCTGATCCCCTAATGGCATTCTAGTTTGAACAGTTGCCGTGCCGCCGTGTGTCTGACAGTTCCCTCATAAGGTAAGGTGGCAATGGAGGTCCAAATGGCACGTTTATAATTAGACCGCCGATTCAGCACATTGTCCTGATTGCTGGCCCGGGGATGTGCCGTGCCGCGCCGTGCCGTGGCGTTCCGTACTGTCCTATGTTGCCCTGCCCTCTGAACGTACCTGCTTTATGCCCTGAGTGTATTCTGTCCTCGCAGAACATAAAACAATTGTTGTGCACTGCTATGCCGGACTACATAATGCAATCCACATTGTTTTATTAGCACAAATCGTTGCGAGGGTATGTGCGCACTTGCAGCCGGCTGCATCGATGCGATCGATTAGCTGATAGATCCGTTGCGTGAAACCATCAGCCGGTGCGTTTTACTTAATTTTGAGTAATGCATCCGCGTGCAGTTTTTTAAAGGAGCTCATTCAAATAGCCACACACGCCTGGTAACTTTTCTCCATTGTAATCAGCTTGCGGTGCGGTTTTTATTATTATAAACCCATGCCGGTTTTTATATTCATCCGCGGTTTCTGTGTTGTTCCTCCAGGGTTTTGTGCGCGTGGTTTTGAGGAGAGATCGAGCGGCTTTTCGCCGGTCACTCTGCACTTTTCCTAACGGGATCGGGGAGAGCCGCGCTTGTCGCATATGGTGCCGGTAAGTTGAGCGCTTCCGCTTTCTGTTCACTCTCCTCTCCACTTGTTTAGTCTGCATTCTGCTCCCCATAATCCTAATTAAATAGTTTGTGTTGGATTATGCCTCCCAGAGTCTGTTTGTTAAAAAAAAGATCTTGCACGATTTCTGTGTTTACAGTAAATAAACATAACCAGCCTGTTTGGATTGTCGGGATTATGGGAAGCTTTAGAGCGACTTAACTCCAAAAATATTCTCTTTTATTTGTACAATCATCTTAAATCTCCTAATTACAAATTAGACACCGTTTTAGAGACTTGGGGTTTAACCTAAAATTGTAACTATTTAATCTAAAAATTACTCAAACGCTTGTAATGCCTATATGCATTAAAATATTTGTCATCCAGCTTTTTAAATAAAGTCCGGATTTTTGCATGTTGTTTTCTTGCATTTGGATACATTTCTGCATCTCTGTGCTCTTATCAGGAGCCAGGCTGGCATCTGTCTTATTTACCCTTCTTTATTTACATAAAACGTGATATTAATATCACGTACCTTCATTTGATTTATATTTATCACACCTTATAGTTTTGGATTTGCACAATTTTTACAAGCAGCACAGACACTCCAGAATTTAGATCAGGGTTCCATTTTTTCAGCTGTGATTTTTGCATTTGGCAACAAATCCAAATTATTATTTGTGGCTTAGCGATTCACACTAAGCAAGGCTGGAGGTTCTGATCAGGGAAGCTCTGAGTGCATTTTTTTCTTAGTCAGAGCTACCTCTGCATGCACTTATAGATGAATCCGTGGAATGTCTGGGAGCAGTCAGTCATGCTGTAACTAGTTTATCCATGTATAATATCCTTACCTAAATGAATTCCTTGCCATCAAAATCATATTACTTGTATGAATGTGAACAGAAACAGTGATTTTTTTTCTTCTTCTCATGTAACATTAGAACTAACTACCTTTTGTACTCCAAGCATCAGCTGCATATTAGAACAACTATAAAAAGGATGCAGATTACACACATGCTCATACACACATGCATTCATTTTAGCCGTTGCTCAAATTCATCTTCTGGCCCAACAGAATGCAGGTTAGACTTGCAGGCTCAGAGGTACAGTCGAAGGGCAATAATATCCAGAGCTGTCTTTCTTAACGTGTGTGGTGTCGGTGAGATTAGAATAGTGCCAGCAGCGCTGCCTAATGATAAACATCAGCAGAGGTAAACAACAGCAGGTCTGGAAAAGGTAAGGCGCGCACCAGCCGTAGGGGAGGAAAGCTGGGCGAGAGAGAACTGCCGCAGCACATGTTGTGACATCTGTCTTTAAGCGTTAGCTAATTTGCTGTGGAATATTTCAACAATGATCAAAACCGATGGCAACATGTTCATTAGGAGGGCTGCTTTTCTTTTTTTTCCCTGCTGCTTTTGTGCAGGAATATCTCAAGTTTCTGGAATGCATTATTGAAGTTCTGATGCACTTTTGACTTAGCGTGGCATCAGTGTGCTTTTCATGTGTGATGTGCAGGAAATCAAAAGGCACGGGAAATATCACTTTTAAACAAGACTTTTTTTTAAAACAATGAGCAGACATACCATATTGTTATATCATGTTCTATTTCATTGGAATTGAATTTGTTTTAGTTCCCGAAATGCATGCGAGTGACAAAAAGCAAAGGATAGTGTGTAGCTGTGTCTGCTCTCATATGGCCTGACCTACAGCCAGTCATGGTTACTTTATTCAATCCATCCATGCTGCACAGAAAGAACTAGAATCTTTCTTTTAGAAATGGGAGGGTTACCAAGCCATTGTCTTCCTCAGCGATGCTAGTGTGCTGACATTTGCTTGAATTCCCCTGTCTCATAAACCCCAGTGATTTATACAGAGGCCGGGTCAGGGATGTCGACCTCGTAGATGGAGAAAATCAAAGGTGTAATTCCTTGCGTAACAATCGAACGACGGATAATGAATGAGAGCCCATTGGCCGCACCTTCAATTTAAGGCCTTAAGTATTTTCCGCCACTGTAGGTAGAAATTAAGCAGCCTATACTTATCTTCACACTTCTCCCATCTGGAGTAGGAAATCAAGGACCACCAGGTTCCAAAATACTTACCTCCAGACTAGTAGGATTGTCTACAGCTCACACCTATGACCCTCCCGCCAGCCCAACCCCGCCTATCATAAGCTTTTATTTCACAAACACACGCGCAAGTCTCAGACCTGTGAAGCGTGTGTATGCATGTGTAGATTATGCATTGTGCTGCTCCTACACAAGCACAGCAACACACTGCACTCATGCACAGATTGCATAAATGGCAGATTTCTCCAGTTTTTAAACATGTGTACTTTTTGATACTAACTTCATATTTCCATTTCTCCTGCATAGCAACTTGCAGTCCATTGTGCGGTGTCACTCAAAGCAAAACTCTTGATCTTAGCAGCAAATCCAAATTCCACTGTTGCCGCTGCTGATGAGAAAATGGAGGCTGAGCTTGTAACAGATGCCTAAGAGGCATTTAAAACCAACCTGTACTAAAACGCATTGGTCAGATTTGCCTCAGAGTACAAAATCGAATTCATTTTCTTAGGGGAAAAAATGAACAGGTTACCCTTTTGTCCAGAACTGAAGTCATGGAGAAATGTACCTGTGGCCCACAGCTTGCTTCTTGCCATCAGTAGGTCAAGAGAGGAGAAAGGCTTTGCTTCTCATTTGACTGATAACTACATTAGCCGTGTTACAGAATGTGCTGGTGTGAAAACAGAGCCGGGCTTTTCAACGATGTCAGTCAGACCTAGAGCGTTCTGTGCGAGCCATGCTGAAAGTCGTGTAGTGGAATTAGGCACGTAGCGAACGAATATTCCTACGGTATTGAAAAGGGGTAGCTCGGATAAGCATGGCGTCTTATTTCCGCCTTAATCTCGCCCTCTCTTACAATACACATAAATATGTACAATTAATTGGAGGGGGTCTCTGGGGCCGTGAGCTTTTTCACACGGGTCCTGTCTCTAATCAGCACTATCAGGTGTAGGCTCTGGTCTAACACATTGTTTTTTATGAATCGGTGGAAGATTTCGGCGATGCATATGAAGACTGTGGGGTCATTTCCATATCAAAGCAGCACAGTGTGGTGGCTGGCAGTAATTAAAATGCAGTGGTTTTGTAGCCCCGTGCACTCTCTCTCTCTCACACACACCACACACACACCACACACACAGAGGCAGTGGGTTCGCCGGGGGAGAGAGCGAGCCCTGGGCAGCATGCGGGTGGTTGACTGCCGTATGCATCTCCAAATGCACTTATAATTTAGTACAAATGTTTACGCCAGTGCGCGCTCTTTTGCGGAAAGCTTGTCCCGCAGCCAAAACCATTTCAAGACAAAGTTAGTTTGCTTTTTCCTAAGCTTCTTGTTGTGGCCTCCCGTCTCACTCGCCTTCTCTGCAGCTGCTCTCCGAAACGCGCCCTTTGCCATGTGCTTAACCCTTAATTGGCGCATGAATAAATGATGCGAATCCTTTTTTTATATATCAAGACTGTGTTTATGACGAGCCTTCATTGCTCGTAATTGTTGTCGCCTTACGAGTGTGACCGTGGGTGTGTGTTTCCTCCCTCTCATCCGCAGCTTTGCATGGCTTGTTTAATAGCAAATGTTGCGAATTGTTTGGACTGTTTATTGCAGGGTTGGTGTTTCTGTGGATTCTTTTTTAGTCAGCTATGCCTCTCTAGACGTCCTGTTCTTACTTCAAACTATATTAAGGCCCATACATTTTCCAGTGGTGGTGTTTGTTGCATTCTCTCTGTATATTTTTAATACTTGGAGGGGCCCAGATTTCACGCCACTTTTTATTACGAATGAGGACTGAATAGGATTAGCTTATTAATCGGAATATGAATAGGAGTTCCTTATTGATGTTATTTGCAAATGTATTAGAAACACGTTTGTACTGTTCGGAAAGCCTCAGTGTGAAATGGAACACTGGAATAATGAAACATGACTATATTCTGTTATGAGTTTAAATGGTAATCTTTAAAATATCATCCCTAGTTATGAGTACAGATACGCTTGTTTAGTGGTCCTTCAGTGTTCTGACTTTTTGATAACTATCGTAAACTGTGGTTTGTTATCTGGCATGCTTTAAGGCCTCATGACATTGTCCAGGACAGTTCATATAAATACACAGCATTAATAACTGATTTAACTGAATTTTAGGCAATTTGTTCAAATTGGTAACATCTGTGGGCTTCTGGGCAGATCTGACCAGCCGTAGAAGATTAATGGGATTATAAGGAACGTGCAGATCATGGATCTTAGATCTGATCTGACTTTTCAGGTCCACCTGGCCAGAACCTGATTTGATCAGCTCTAGCAAATGAATAGAATCAAAGGAAGTGCAAATAACACTTATAACACTTTAAGTAGCCTGACCAAATCTGACCACGAAATACACTAATTTGAACACAACAGGAACATAAAATACACTTACATTTTACATTTATGTTATTTTAGCAGACGCCCTTATTCAGAGCGACTTGGTGATTGGTACAGTCTTACAATCCAAGCAGTTGTGGGTTAAGGGCCTTGCTCAAGGAGCCAACAGTGGCAGCTTGGCAGAGGTGGGATTTGAGCCCTGGACCTTCTGCTCCATAGTCCAGTACCAAACACAGAACTCAGTCACTTAATGTGTTCGCTTTTTGTCGCATTAATCATACTATAGTTATGTTTTCCATGTATATTTTCATCATTAGCATTTGATTCTGATCTGAATCAAATAGTGATTTTCCACATGACAATTAGATTGTCATTAATTGTGCTTACCTGTGAGGTTGTATTTTTGCCAGACCAGCATTCATCATGAACCAGCGCGCTTACCTGTTGTGCCACTCGCCTGAAAATACAGTAGAAATCACAAGCATTCAGAAATAATGCAATCCATTACCTGCAGATTTTGTAAATCTGTATCCGGTTATGTTGCCGAATCAAAAAACGCCATCACTCATCATGGATAAAACAAGCTTAGACACCCTTAAATTAAATAATGGTGCATCTTAAGATACTGCATTGGCTCTCTGTCTCTTTATGAATTGGACTACACCAGTGGCCAGAAGCAAGCTTTGTGGTCGGTGCACATGTACAGTATTACTCAGCAATTATATAGTAATAATAGGGTTATACAGTACTATAGCAGTACAGGCTGCTCCTCCATGTGACGGGGCTGCGAGTGTCTAAACATAGACGTTATCTGGATTGGATCTAACCTGCTGTGCTAACGCTAATCCGTCATGAGACGTGGCATATGTTTCGACATTGCTTAAATAGATCTGCAGTAGCAGATCTTACAAGAAGAAGAAAGACTCCCAGCTGTTCAGCTCCAGTGCCTTGTCACAATGTGTGTGTGCTTATGTTCATGTATTTGTGTCATCTCCACTCCGGTTGCAAACCTGATAAATCCCTAACTTTGCAAGAAGCCCCTTATGGGTCAGTCATTAATCTGTCAGGATGTGGCACACTGATTTACAAGCGACGCTATTGTCATGGAATTAATCTCAGTCCAGCTTCTGCTAGCTCCGTCTGTAGTTTCTGCTAAAACAATTAAGCGACATCTTTCAACGTTGTGTAATTACGTGCCGGTCTTTATAACAACCCGACAGGTCATGCATGGTTATGTACTTAAAAACACAAGCAGTCATAAAGTTTGTCCTCCGCAAATTAATAACAGCATTAACACCAAACTGTAAAACTGCAAAGTGTTTCTCAAGATGAAAAGGGTTCCACCATACTTTTTAGTTACGATGCGAAAGGACTCGGGTCTGCTTTGTTGCAGAACCAGTAGCCGGTGGCAGGAGGTAAGATTGTTATACTGGTCCAGTGCTTTCTTTTATTGTAGTTGCAAAGAGACATCTGACACAGTCTTGAAAATTATATGGAAACGTTCAAGCCAAATTCGCATTGCATAGTTTTTTTGTGTGTGGAAACTCGGGATGCGCGATGCCAAAAACAAATTAAAGTGACAAAGGAGGGTGGAAAAAAGAGGGTGCAATTTCTGTGGCCATACTTCTGACAGTAGTTAAGCTTAGATAGCTCTGGCCAGCTCTTTTGTTTCCTTATTCCATGATTATTTACACTGACTCGCAGATTTTACTTGGCGTGCGTCATGAGAAAATGGCTTCACCAGGCCCAACCACAAATGCTGCTTCCCTCTCTCTCTCTCTCTCGCTTGTCTTTATCCTTCTCTCGTCTTTTCTGAAATAAGCAGTGAAATCATCAGCTACTTGAGCGACGCTGATGTTCCATTTCTTTCTAGGCTGTGCGGTAAATACGCAAGTCCTTCGGTGAGAAAGCACTTGACTGCAGCTTTCTGTGAGCAGAGCTCTGATGTGGAAAGGTTGACAGAAGAAGAGGCCGTGCACGTGTGTTTGCGGCTCCTCGTGTGAACCTCCGCAGATAATGATGTTCGTTTCAAAGCCGTGGCTCCGGCGCTCTGGGCTTTGTAGTCGAGCAGGCCGCGCATGTGGCCGCGCAGTGAGATCGTGGCTAAAACCGCCGATGGCACTCCTATGTAGGGACGCGTGTTGTAGAGGGCTTGACCGCGGCCGCGTGGAGATGCTGAACAAACAAACACGGCCTCAAATAGCGTCCTTATGACAAAGAGACATGAACTCGGTGATCCTGTGGTGTTTCTGAAGCATAGATCATTGCTTTTTTTCTCTCTCTCTCTCACACTCTCTCCCTCCCTCTCTCTGGTTTTGCCAGCACATTTTAAACCACACCAAAGCGAAAAAGCACCACGTTGGAAAATGTGAACCTTTTCGCTTTGGCGCCGAGAATGGAAAACAAATTGCGATTGAATTAAAACGCATCCGCTTTTTCATTAGTTCGTCAAGCTACTTCTGCACAGCAGGAAGGTCCAGCGCTGTAGTTTTCAGGCACTCGGTTTTCCCTGGAGCAGCCCCGGTGTCGCGGGACCGCTTCACGGAGCGGCCCTCGTCTGCCGAGAGTCTGCTCGGCGAGAGGACTAGAATGGCGTAATACTTTTTTTTTCTTTCTTTTACTAAAATGGAAAATCTGTTGAAATGATGGAGCAAAATTTGCGGTTTCGCCTCCCAAGCGTTCCCCAAGAGCCTCTTTGATGGTCTTAAAGAACAGCCACACTGGCACACGCCGGACACCCACGAACAGTGGAAGTCGCTCCGCCGGGCTAAGTGTACGAGAACATATAAACTTCACAGAAAGTGACAGCTGAATAAGAATCAGAGAAGGAGTTAGAAGGCGGCTGCTGGCAGAGCCTCTGATTCCTCACACTGAGTTTTCCACTGTGTGAAACGTCCTGTCGCAGCTCACCAGTCGCAAGATCTCGAGCAGAAAAGAAACCGAAACTATGACACAGAGCACAACCGAGCCCCTCAAGGCCCTCTGGGATGCAAATGAGACATTTCGAACGGTGACTTGAACTGCTGCCCTTGCAGCGAGTTCGTTTGGGCTGCTCGCTGAAGAGCTGTTTATCTAATCCTGCAGCCACCTTGAAATCGACTCTTCTCATCAGACCATTATACTGACGTTACATAAACAGAGTCACATTTCAAACGGCTTATAACAGAGCGCTACTCTCGGTTCTCAGTGTGTGTGGCGCATGTATGTGTATGTGTGTGTGTATGTGTGTGTGTGTGTTAGATGAGAAGTCAAATGATGGTACGCATTAAGCCTGTGGCGGGATGTCACGTTGGAAGCGCTCTCTCTGCCTCTGGTTAGAGGCAGGACTGAGGTAGTGGTGGTGGTGGTGGGGCTGACGATGAAGAGATGGCCCTCCTCTTCCTCGGTGTAGCTAAATTTATTGGTCACCATCTGCAGGGTGGAGGAGTTTGGGCAAACTCCAGACCACAGAGAGCCTTCTAATTAAATCGTCATCATTATCAACTTGCGGTCGGCGATCATCCCTGATGCCGAACGCGTCCAAGATGAACATGGAAACTGAGCGAGCCTCTAAGCCTACCACCGCTGGACAGAATTACAAAGAGAAAAGCAGAAGGGTAGAGCGCCGCATGGGGTTTTTGTCTGTTGGCATGTGGTTTAAAAGGCACCCTGCCATTTGCTCTCAGGTTTAAACAATTACAGTACGTCAGAGGGAACCAGAAGGACGGAATCTGCTAGAGTCATTGCTGATCCCTGGACTCTGTCATTTGTTAAGATCTGAAATAATGTCAATTAGCGCATTACTGCATTCGAGTCAGGCAGCTCTCGGCGCAGTGTTCCACACACTAGACTTGTGAGTGACACGGAAGAGTGCGTGAAAAAAGCTTTATCAGAATGCAATTACAGCCCCTGTGATTAAACTGGAAGTGACTCTGATTAGAAGAGTTTCTTGGGGACGTGGAAACTGGATGAATATTCAAATGGAAAGGCAAGCAGATCTTTTTCTTCTTCGTATCGCGGTACGAAGGCTGTCGTTCCATTTCGGAGACTCGTGTCATGTGTACAGTAGATTTCCTCGGACACTTTTTTTTTTAGCGCCGGTTATTGGGCAGACAATTTGCACTCAGATATTGGACCATTACTGCACAACTGCCTTTTTGTAGCTGGAGATACAGCATAGCAGGAGTCTATTCTCTATGGATTTCCTCTATTTACCTCACTCTTTCTTGTGGTCATTAGTTTAGCAGTTCTGTGGCACTGGCATACACGTTATTAAAAAGGACTGTGGTAGCCTAGCGGTTAAGAGACTATGGACCAAAAGGTCCAGGGTTCAAATCCCACCTCAGCCAAGCTGCCACTGTTGGGTCCTTGAGCAAGACCCTTAACCCACAATTGTTTGGATTGTAAGACTGTATCAGTCGTAAGTCGCTCTGGATAAGGGCGTCTGCTAAATGCTGTAAATGTAAATTAGGTCCACCATCTTGTTTCTAAGCTCCTACACTCAGACTGTAGTCCATCTCTTTCTCTACATACTTGGTTAGTCACCTTTACTCTGTTCCCTAATGGTCCTATTTGTGTGTGGTGGATCATTCTCAGCACTGCAGGGGTAATGGTGTGTTATTGTGTGTTGAGCTGGTATGAGTGGATCAGACACAGCAGTGCTGCTGGAGTTTTTGAACATCGTGTACACATACACAAATACCATAATGCTCCACATTGCCCATGTAACGTCAGAGGCAGTAGCTCATCAGTTCTTGCACAATTTGTTTTAGTCGTCCTCTAATCCTTCATCAGTGCTCACAGGATGCTTCCTGCAGGATGCCGGTGGCTGGACATTTTTGGTTGGTGAACTATTTTCAGTTCAGCAGTGACACTGAGGTGTTTAAAAACTCCAGGTTCACTGATGTCTGATCCACTCATACCAGCACAACACACACTTACACACTAGGACACAAAGTCAGTGTCATAGCAGTGCTATGATCCATCACCTAATTTAACTGGCCTGTGGGGGTCCTGACCAAATGCAGTCTATAATTATGGACTACAGTCTATAACTTTAGAACTACAAATTGCATCTAGATGGTAAGTGGAACTGAGAAAATGGACAATGAGTGTCGAAACAAGGTGTATCTAATGAAGTGAGTGTATACAGTGCATAGTCAATAAAAATAAAAGTATGTGCACATAAAATATACCTGATTTGAAATATACTCAGTGTTTCAGTTACTTGTTAATATAAGAGGGGATAATAAAGTATATAATAATTGAAGCCTAATAAAGTCATTTCACAGTAAGTTAAACTTGAAAATGTGAAGAAAGGATAAAGCCTCACCTCTTCTGCTCAGTCAGGTTCATAGACGTGACCTGTATGGTTTGCTGAGTATCCCACCAGATCATGAGCTTCTAAGGACACGAGAGGCAGCTACAGGCCTGTTTTGTTAATGGCTCACTTTGACTGCAAGATTAGAACTGCTTCATCTGTTGCTCTCCCCAACATCATCCGTCATGCCGCATGCAGTCTCATTTCATATAAATAATTTTAGGGGGCGTTCATAAAAACTTGTGTGACACGGACAGCGGCTCTCTTAGAACTTCACAATTTCACACCTGACTCCCCGCTCAGAATGACAGTGCCAAACCTTTCTGTGATGGCTTTTGAGTTGGACGGGGCAAGGTTTTTTCGCTCTGTGTGCTATATATAAAAACAGCTTATGAATTCTTGGCTAAAGCCTGCTTATCTGGAAGCTATTGACAGCTTTTAGGGGACAAAAAGGAAATTCATGGATAAATCTTTGTGCATTTTAACCTAAGCTCTGTTGTCAGTGCCTCAACAAAGGCTGGTGTGTTTAGCTGGCATCTTTCAAACCTTTGCTTGTTCTTTTTTGGCCTTTATGGTCTCAGCTTGCAGAATATCACACCGACTTAGCGTCGAAAGCAGATTTTTACACTGTGATTATGAACATCCTTGGCTTATTATTCCGAGCCTTGTGCGCATTTTTGTGTGGTAATCAAGCCGCGGCTTCAGCACTCGAGTTTGCATGATCCTTGAAACATCTGGAAGAGAGTGGTAAGTTGTCTGATCTGCGAGTCAAGGCCAAGTGTTTTGCTTGCATCATTTCGAGCACGCCTTCAGACACCTTTTCCACGAGTCAAATCTCAAATCGGCCACTTATTTACGTCTCGGCTTCCTCCTGGATCGACTCGTCGAAGCTCCATCAGCCCGGAAATGTATATTTGCGTGTAATACAAGATGCATTCGAAAACAGTCCGTGCCGAACGGTAGTGAGTGTCGAAGCCTTTTTCTCTATATTTTTGTTGGACTGTTGTCGGTTTGTGCTGGAGAATAACGCAAGCCATGTGCTCCAAAATGCAGATACCTTTTCATGTGACCCACCTGTCAGCGCCGATAATGCTAACCTCATGTTATTATCATTAGCTGAGTGTGTGGCCAAGCAGCTCCCCGCTCTCTTAGCCTCTGGCACCAATATTTGATCAAATTCAATTGTGCAAACTCCCTTAATTAAGCACTCGCAGATCTTCTCTTTGGCCCTGATCTTTACAGACAGTTGGCTTCTCAAACTGTCTGGTTCATACTTATGTGCTGAAGGCTAGAGAGCCCCTTTTGCTGGATGAGGAGTTCCTCAAGTTTCACACGGCCGGTGCCATGCACTAATGGGCTGTCTGGGTATGACTGGAACATAATAACTGTTCCTTGTGTTTGTTTTACCCCCTCTCGAACCCAGAAAATGTAGAACTTTGCACAGGAACATGGACTTGCAGCAGGGCTTGTGATGTAAGTTGTTATTACTGGAGACACGGGATAGGAAAATTTGGATTATTTTCCAAAAATCCACTGTGCAACAGGCATTATGTCACAAAGGCGACATTGTAGCTGACTGGGTGTGCTTCGGTGTATGTCTCGTAACTTATTTGCTTGCTCTATATTGTCTGACCACACTGTATTTCTCATGCCATGGCATGTACAATTAAACCTTTAGGCTGGGTTCCAAGAATTAAATACAGACCTTGCATAATGGAAAGGAGTCCTGTATATGTGATTATTCCATTTCAGTTCGACTTATACGGCTTCTATTTAACACTGGCTCATGGGTTTATAACCACATTAGCCCCGGGAGCTTATGTCGAGAGCAGAGTTTGAATAGAGCAACAATAATCTCGCACACTCAGCCCTTCTTTCCCGACCTGCTGGCACAATCATGTGACACGTGCCATTTCTCCAGGCCCGCCGTGATTGCGTTCCTCAAGCCGCTCTTTGTACAGCTGGGCTGCTCCTCTCCTCAGACACCCCAAAGCTGATTGCTGTGTGTACAGTGAGGGCATCATGGGAAAGCATGCCTCTAATGGCTGAGCAGGAACCGTGCAAGTCCTGTTTTTTCCCCCTGCTAATTGAATTCAGCACTAAAATATGCTGGCAGGAACCCTTACCTTGTTTGACTTATTTATTGCCTGACTGGAGAGACAATTTGACCTCAGCATTTCAAAGGTTCTTTATTCTAATCAGACAAAACAAGGAGTATTAAACTCAATTATGCCACCGATCAGTGCGTCAGACAATGTATTTGGTTATCGGCAAGGGAGAGAAGAAGAGAGCAGAGTGCCCTTCTTCTACCCGCTCTCTTCCATTCCAAGCAGATGCAGGATATGTAGCGAAAGAGAGAGCGAGAGATTGCCGAGCCAGCTCCAGTCATGTCAGCCAAGAGTTGTGTCCGTCCTCTAAATCATTTCCCTCTCTAGAAAATTAAGAATGCAGAGATATTCTCAAACCGATCATTTCTCTCTAGCTCCCAAATGCAGTCATTTGCATTCCAACATGTGGCAATTAATTGCGAACTTCAAAGAGGGAGAAAACATTGCCGCGGCTGTAAATAATGAAAGCAAGGGTTATAATGTTAATTGTCTCAATGGTAAAACCAGTTGTAAAGGGCTTGCTCTCAGCATATCTGTCCATCATTTGGAAGATTTACATTTGTGTTGTGAGGTTGGGCATTGCTGAAGAAACGTTTACCTTGCTCTAGTGTGCTGGTATTTGTCTGGTTTTTTTCTGCGCTCAAACTCTTGATATCCCCTTTTTCTCCTCCCTGTAGAGAGTTGGGGCAAAACATTTATGGCTGTGATTTTAAAGCCAAAAAAAGATTACAACGCTTTTCTTTTTATTTTGCCTCCTGAGAAAAAGCAGCATGGCATTGCATTTGTGTATTTGAGCCATTCTCCTCTCCACGAACTGAAAAGTGTGCAGCTGCTTTATTTCTGTCATTGGTACACCCATCATATCAGGACCTAAAATCTGTCCTTGTTGGAATACTGTGACCCAACAAGTGAGTCAAGGCCTTTAACTCACTTGACGAATACAATGATGATCCATTTCTGTATTGTCGAATATGCTTGTCTAAATCTCTTCAAATGTCCCAGCCTTATCAGATCGTTTCAAGCTGCCACATTTCCAATTCGGGTTGCTAATGTAATCTTTGGGAGTAAGACGATGACGTACTTGGTTCCACTCCGAACAAGAACAACGGCCAAAAAACAACAACTTTGTGGACTGCTGATGGGGCCTGATTGTAACCTGATCGTTTCAGGATCAATTGATCCCATTCTGGTTTAATTCACCATGTGATTGACTTTCAGCCGAGCATACTGTTGGAAAAATATCCCTGCCCAGTCTCTAAAATAGCACAATCATTTGAATACAGATGCTCGCCGCTTAGACCTTGTCGCTGGAAATGGCTCGGAGTCAGGAGACAATTGCAGGTTGATTATGCTTCCACTGACAGAAGATGCAGCTCCTTTTGTGCCACGGATTTATTTGCATTTAAATGTTTATTGTAGATTGTACCTATGCACACTGATTGTTAGTGCGGGCTGTTGGCTTTTGTTGTCTGCAAAACAACATGAAAATGATTTTCACCAGCAGTGAATTGAGAGAAGGAAGCCTGGAATTATTTCACAAAAGGCAGGGTCTAAATCAATCAATGTGCTGCTGTTTGTTGACCTGATTCTGAGCTTTAGTTTTCGGTTTCTTCTTGTTTTTTTCCTCAATCGCTTGTCTTTTGTAGAAAGATTTACTCAGCAACTGCATAAAATAGTTGTGTGTTTCTGTTCTATGTTCTATATTTCTGACAGTGCTTTTGATTGAACAAATGGTTATGCCTTACTGAAAGTGAGGCATATTTGTGGTGTTGCTGCATGTCTCTGACCTTTGTCTGAGTGAGGGAAAAGAGCACATGGGCGTGTGTGTGCATTCAGCTTGCATTTAGTATGAATGCTTAAAGATAAAACACATTTTCTCTGTCTGTGTGAATGTCTTGCGGGCAACTTGTGAATGTGTGTGATAGTGATTGTGTGTATGTGTGGTGCCCATGGCAGAGCCACAATCCTGCTGCTTTGGGTCCTGCTGCACTCAACCCGTCTGACTCCTTGGGAGAGATTCGACTCTCACTAATGTGGCCACCATACTTATGCTCTAGCTCCACCCCCCGAACAAATATGCTTTGATAGTGTACAGTTATTAATATTTATATATAATATATACAATCTGCAATTGAATCTGGGAAAGGTTGATTTTCTGCCTTTCTATTGCAAGATCAATTTATTGAAACAACACAAAAACTGTTTAAACGTTTGTACAACACACTCTATAGAGTAGGGATGCTTACCTTTTATGGATTTTATGGTTCTTGTGGATTTTGGATAAGCTGCATAGCAAGTACGTAAGTACAAATGACTACCTACAATAGGAGCGTTTCCAGATAAGTTACTCCAAGCGATTTACGAACAACTCGGTGAACAACATAACTTTAAGAAAACCAGTTTTGTGAGTGTTTCCCAAAAGCCTCCTTAGTCCCAAATTACGAACAAGTGCATATGCGTTGGAAAAGCCCCAGTTAAAAACTGAACAACCAACTTACATACATTTCCTCATTATTACACCATAAAAGTATCAGTATATAAAAATGAAATTGTTTATTTCATAGTGGGAGGCTGTAACGCTATTCAATACACCATGATACTTAAAGCCAAAGTTAGTTTAATACTGGAAAGACACTACTCATACGCACAGCTACATAACTCAAGCTACGCAAAGCAGTTACTTTTTCAAAAGTAAATACGCAGTTGCCGTGCATAGAACAAGCATGTCATTATTTATTTATTTATTTTATGAAAATTAGCAGCCTATATAATTTTTGAGGTAGAACTGCAAATGAACGTACATAAAGTTCTTAAGTACTTAGCGAGTTACGTATGGGTCAGAATACTCTTAAACTTAGGAACAAGTTTAAGTACCACGTTAGTTATGAAGGGTTTTCGGGAAGTGCTTGTACATTTAACGATGTTCTTCAGTACGAGGTTATGAAGTACTTAGCGTTAACCATATTAATTTCTCTTGCGAACCAGGGGTTATTACTGCTACACCTAAAGTTACCTTGCTAGACAATGAGCGAAGTTTTAAACAGGCCTTTTGTGGCAACAGCTGTGTCCATAATTCATTTTTGAAGCCACCTTCTGTTTTACATTATAACCTTATGGATTAGAATATTATTAGGGAAAGTTTGTATTTGTGTTGACAAGTGTTACTTTGCAAATGGCGGTTTTGTTATTAATCATGTGAGTACCTCTAAGAAGTTATGCCCTTTCCAGTTGTATCAACTATGTGCATAATAGTGCATAGTGAATAATTCTTAGGACACTTGTATGAGAAAGGAGATGTACTTGGTTAGAAAGCCTTTGCTCTGTGACTTGTAAGCTGATGGGTAGTGTTTATATCATTAGCTCCATGCTTGATAGAAATTGTGATCAGAGCTACTGGACTACTAACAAAGAGACACTGTGAGGTTAATTTTACCCATAGACCCCCCCAACCATAAATGTCTATAGACATCCCTGGTGGCCACACAAAGACCCTTCCTTCCTTTGAGGTGTTAAAAACTTCCATTTATGCATTCCCTGGACAAAAAAGCCTCCGAGTCCATTTTCGAGGCCAGTGGCAACACAGGCAGACATTGTGGCCACGCTTCTTCGGCACTCATTTCACAGCTTCAAAAACCAGTATGTGGTGAACAGGATTTCAGCGGCTAAAATGCCCCATGAGAGTGTGGGCGATAAGAGAGCGAGAGAGTGAGAGAATGGCCAGTGACTCGCTCAGACAGAAAGGAGAAGCTCCTCCATCTTGAACCCGGGGCTGCGATGCCAGGGGCGCAATTGGTCTCTGCAGGCTGAGCTGTTCAGCCGCTGGATTGTATCCAACTCCAAATAACTCAATGATATGGTGGATTTTATTCATTCTGGTAAAAGAGAGCTGGCCTTTGTGGCGATACCGCTCCTTACAACATGCTCAGTGCACTTCGACTGAGAACAGACCTTTGCTACTCTAGCTGGTTAAGACCTGAGGTACCCCCAGGTTGCTACATGCCGCGGGTTCTTCTTGCCCTTCCTCCAGATTTCCACCCTAGTGCTCCTCTCTAGCTGCGTTCGTTCCTCTTCCAAGAACTTTATCTCTGTGCTCAATTATTGAGTCAACTTGCTGCCGGGAACCGTGTTTCCTTTGTAAGAAGTGCACTTGCAAGTTGCCTTTTGTCATGCTTGAGATTGAATTTGACAATGGAGTCCATGCCGAATGACAGGCATAGAGTTTTTTCAGCGAAAGCCCCCCTCGCCATTCAGTCCTCCTATCCCCAAATGGCAGCTTAGCCAGAGTTGCTGGCCTAAGGCCTGCTACCTCATTTTACTCCCGTCTCCCCCCCCTTCTTCCGGCCCTGGGTTTGGACCTGCTGTTAGTAGAGAGATAACCTGGCCTCCACTAGGTAAAGGAGAGACCTGCTGATGGGCGAGATTGGCTCTTTTGTCGCAATAACTGCTTCTGCTAAATCTCCTCTTTAACATGTTGTGGACTAAGAGGAGCACAGGGATGGAAATAGTGTGCAGGGGTGATGTTCTTTTTTTTGTATTTTTTTTTTTTTACAGTGGCCCTGAGGCTTCAATAAAATGTAGGTGCTGGGGTGAAATTTAAAATGTATGTAATGTGGCAAAAAGCAATGAGAAATGACCACTGAGCCTAACCACTTTGGCATACAGTTTTAGTCCCTTAAAAGCACCCACTTTTTAGAGCGTGAGGCTACACAGTACATTAATGTATCACTCTTTGCTTGCTTGGAGAGGGCCTGACAGCACCCGGTCAAAACGTGTACACATTGCGAGAGATGCCCAGATTTAAGAATCGTGTCTATTCACTGCAGGATAGAAGTGTTATGTGATAAAAGACACAGCACAGTGCTGTACAGCAAGCTAATTAAATCCGCCCGGATCTCCTACTGTAGATGCACACATGGCTGAAATTTGAAGGTTCATTTGATTTCAGACAGAATCTCAGATGCTTCTCCTTGAGCAATGGCTGCATTTGGGGAGATTATGGTTTGAACCACACGAAGCATATACAAACATATGTTCAACTCCGAGCATATGGCTCATGGGGACATGTGCTGCGCCTCGTAATTGTCGAACATCGGTTCGCTTGCGTTGTAGCGGTATGTGTGTCCTGTCCACTCAGAAGTCAGTTAGTGGTGGTGTGTTCATTGGAGGGATGTTTTGGTTCCATCCACGCTGAATGAATTGGATGTGCCAGTGGAACCCAGGAACTACCAAAGTGAAACATCAAGTGTTTTTTAAAAAACTGTTTGCGTGTGCAGAGACCAGCCTTTCATACTGCCTGAGTAGGGAATGTGTGGATAAATGTTGATTTAGGGAGATGCATCAGTAATCTGTGGCAGCCCCCTGCCAGTTCTTAGGCAGGTTAATATGAATTAGCACTTTGGTAAGCAGTTTGCACCCCCTAGACCAAGACTAAACTTTCCCACTTCATCCTTGTGGGGAATGTTTGAGGTCTTCTGTTCTTCTCACCTTTTTCCTCTGTATCTAGTGAAACATTTCTTGGCATGGTTTTATGAAGTTGGCTGTGTTATAAGTCTGTTAGTCAGTCATATAGGCTGATTCTAAACAGGAGTGCCAGAACAAATTCTGGGCCCCTGACAGGTTAATTGTTCCCTGCTCTGGACAAATTTTAGTCCCTTAGAGGTTTGTTTGGCCCAGCCTGCTTAATGTCAGTCCTGATTTGGAACGTTTGCTTTTAGACAGATACCTGGTACAAGGACAGACTTTTTCTTTTCTTTCTTTCTTTCCTTTCCTTCTTTCCTTTTTTCTTTTCTTTTCTTCAGTCCTTCCTCCCTTCTTTTCTTGTCTTTCTTTCTTTCATTTCTCTCTCTTTCTTTTCTTGTGTTCGTTCATTTGTTCCTTCTTTTCTTGTCTTCTTTGTCTTTAATTTCTTTTTCTTTGTCTTTCATTCTCTTTTTGTTCCTTCCTTTTCTTACCTTCATTCTTTTTCTTTTTAAAAATCTTTTTATAATAAATTCTTTTTAATACATTTTTTGTCTGTCTTTCTTTGCTTTTTCTTCCTTTCTTTCTTTCCATTTAATTATTTTGTTCTTTCTTTCCTTATCTTTCTTTCTTCCTTTTTGTTTCATTGAGTTGTTGTTTTCTTTCTTTCTTGAGATTTCTTGTCTTCTTTTTCTTTCATTTATTTTTCTTTGTCTTTCCTTGTCTTTTTGTTCCTTCCTTTTTTGTCTTCATTCTTTTCCTCTTTTAAAATCATTTTGTTTATTTTATTCTTTCTTTCTTCTTTTTAAAATAATTTTTCTTTGTCTGTCTCGTTCTTTCTTTATTTCTTTCTTTCCATTTAATTATTTTGTCCTTTGTTCCTTTATCTGTCTTTCTTTCTTCCTTTTTTCTTTTCATTGAATTGTGTTGTTCTTTCTTTCTTGAGGTTTCTTGTCTTCATTTTCTTTAATTTATTTTTGTCTGTCTTTCTTTGTCTTTTTGTTCCTTCCTTTTTTGTCTTTTTTCTTTTTTTAAATCTTTTTGTTTATTTTATTTTTTCTTTCTTCTTCTTTTAATATTTTTGTCTCTGTCTTTTTCTTTCTTCCTTTCCATTTAATTATTTTGTTCTTTCTTTCCTTATCTTTCTTTCTTCCTTTTTGTTTCATTGAGTTGTTGTTCTTTCTTTTTCTTTCTTTCTTTCATTTACTTTTCTTTGTCTTTCCTTGTCTTTTTGTTCCTTCTGTTTTTGTCTTCATTCTTTTCCTCTTTTAAAATCATTTTGTTTATTTTATTCTTTCTTTCTTCTTCTTTTAATAATTTTTGGTTTGTCTGTTTTGTTCTTTCTTCATTTCTTTCTTTCCATTTAATTATTTTGTTCTTTCTTTCTTTATCTTTCTTTCTTTTTTTTTTCTTCTCGTTGAATTGTGTTGTCCTTCCTTCCTTCCTTCCTTCCTTCCTTTGTTTGGATTTGTTTGGCCCCACCTGCTTAATGTCAGCCCTGATTTCAAGCATGTGCTTATAGACAGATACCTGGCACACGGTCAGTCTTTTCTTTCTTTCCTTTTCTTCTCTCCTTCCTTCTTTTTTTGTCTTCTTTCTTTCTTTCATTTCTTTTCTTTTTCTTATCTTCATTCGTTCGTTCCTTCTCTTGTCTTCATTTTTTCTTTTTCCCTTTATTCTTTAATTTTTTTCCATCCGTTTCATCTTTCTTTCTTTAATTTGTTTTACCCTAATTAGTACATTTGTAACCCTACCCCTTCCTTCTGCATGTCAAGACAGAAGGAAAAACAAAGCACTAACGGTCTGAACAAAGCTGCAGGACTAACTGCAGACACAATGATCCGGCCATAAAAACTGTAGGGAAACTAATAAAAGAAATGTGGAGCTGGGAGCGGAATCCTCTGCAGTGAGACCAGTGATTGGCTAATTAGGAAAGGGACCTCATTGGACTGAACCAGCTGAGGAAATGAATTACCACTGCAACAGGCTGACATATTCACTTGGAAGGCATGCTGGACCTTTGATTAACAGTTAATTAATTGTAATGCCATTGTTTTTTTTAATTAAAATATTTTTTCTCAGATTAGGTAATAGCTTAAAAAAGGCATGAATATAAAGTGCACCCTGTTCTTATTACTTTAATCTTTTTCCTCAATAGCTATGTAATGATAAATTGTAATTCTTGGTCATTGTTTGACCCCTGGGATTTAAAACAGGCCGATCTTTGTTCAAACTCAACAGGACATGCGAGCGGAGAAGTATGAATAGAATTAGTACGTCTGTTGCAGGCTTGTCTTATGTCGTATAAATGTGCAAGTGACAAGAGCGTTTCACACTTACACTTTTGTCTTTCTGTAACGTTTTCACTGACATAATATTACTGTAGCTGCTTAGTGATGCACCGAAGCCTAACCGTTAATCTCAGTAACCTAAAGCAATCGTTTGGCTCTTTGGGTTTTTCAAAAGTAATTTACAGTTTTCGTAAAAACTAGTAAAATGTCCCCTGAAGGTAAAACATGTTAGATCTCTCCCTCAACCCCCAATACTGCACACACACACACACACACACACACACACAGAGGGAGAGGGAGGGATATCCAGGCAGCCCTATGACATGCTCTTTGAGAGCTTGGAATAGGCTGCCAGCTCTGAGGTGCGATTATGTTGACACCAGCTTTCCATTCTCACACAACACACCTCTACTCTGCACACTCACCTTCAGAAGTTGCAACGATTTTTGTTTGGGTCAAAATGACCTACTTTAGGGCGTACTCACAATTGGCGAGCTGTACCGTGCCCGAGCACATTTGACCCCCAAAGTGTGGTTTGTTTGACTAAGTTCCCTGGCACGGTGCGCTGAACATGAAGAGGTGGGCTCAGGCACAGTACGCATGTAGTGTGAACACATCAGCTGCCTCTGTGAAAAGTCGTCTTAGATGTGCAGCACGAGTAGCTGAAAATCACTGCGTTGCATGACCTATAAATCTTTAAGGAGGGCTGTGTGTCAGCGTGGCTAAGACGAGTCCAAAAAAGCCACGGAGTACAATCATAAAGTGCGTTGTGCTGTGCAGGCGCGTCTTCTCTACCATCCTGAAACTGTAAGCGTGCTCAGGTCCAGAACGTTTAAGCGCAATGTGAGCGCAGGCCAGCGGGAGGGGGGGCAGTCATGTGCAGGCACGGTACTAGGCAACCGAGTTTGCATATTTAAACTTAGACTTTTTAATCTTTACTGTAATTACTATAATATAAAACTGTAATAAGAACTATAATAAAAAAGTGTTTATATGATAGTAATTATACTCGGATTATTATGACCAGACAAAGTACAATAAAATATAGTAATATAGTAATAAATTAAATGAACTATACTTCAGACCCTGATGTGGTACCTGTGTCTTAATTACTCATTGTGGGCAATATGACGATATTTTATCATGCTGTGATAAATGTTGTTATCGTGATAGATCTGCTTAACTGAGCAGGATATGGTCAGTACACTGACGGCACACTGACCCACTGTGTGTTTCATTATAATGAGTGTAATTAGTCCTGCTTAATTGGATCAAGTGCTGTACATTTTGAATAGAAATCACTTTAAGTATGGTACAATATCTGAATAGTAGTTTTAAAAATGTATCACATGTATCGTGGTAAATATCGTGCATTGTGAAAATCTTTAATTATCGGGATATAATATTTTCACCACATCGCCCACCCCTACTTCGTCTAGACGACACTCAAGGCTGTGATTTATATCCATAATTGTTGTGAGTTTTTTAATGTTGCATTTATATTGTTGGAAAGTCACGAGTCATGGCCAGGGTTAATTGGACATCCACGGCGAAGTAGTGACCAGAACATGCGGGTTAACTTTCCTTCCCAAACCTTCACATGGCTGTGTGTCTGCAGTGTATAGCTGGCTTCAAACAGAGGGCTCGCCTTCTCGATTTTGCATTTCCAGAAATGGAGGGAGCACAAATTGCAGGCAGGTCAATTAGCTGTGACCTTAAACCCCTGTGTCCTTGTTTAATTGGCGGTGCCGAGGCAGGCTAATTGTATAAATCAGCTGGTAATGAGATCCCTACTTGTTGGGAAAAACAGAATAATGCGAAGAAACGAACATCAATGAGCTTTGTGCACTTCCCTGGCTCCCCCCCTTCTCTCTTTCATTTCATCTCGCACTCTCTCCCTTGCCTCTCCTCACATTTTGCGTTTGATTATTTCGCTGGGTCTCCAGCCTTTTTCCTACTCCAACTTGCGATTTGAAAATGTGAGAAATGCAAAACTCAAAGTTTTGCTGAGATAACAGCTAAGGCTGGGTGCGTCTACATTAAAGAGCACATCTGTTTGTTGGTGTTTCCCCCATGGCCCTCTTGCTGATTCTCAGAAACGTGCTCAAACTAAGCTGAGCCGGGCGCTAAATAAATCATTAGCGCTGCGCGGTGCGAGACAGGCCAGGCGAGGGATCGAATAAAACAAGCACTTTATATGAAAGGCGTTTATTAGCAGAATCAAACAGTGCAAGGACAGATTAATGAGGTATTAGAGGAGTGGATTCTAAACATTGTCTCGGATCGAGTCCCTCGGGGGGGAAGGGTGAATAACTAAAGGTCTTGAAGCAATGGGGGCTGTTTAACTTCAGCTGCTAATGTTTGGAGTCCGCGCCTGATCTCGCGCTCTCTCTGTATCTCCTCGCAATCCATTTGCCGAAGCACATTTGGCTCCCTACCTCTCCAGGGTCTTGTGCTTTCGCATTGCATAAGTGAAGACTTGTCTCAGAAATAAACATTGACCATGCTTTGTTTTTGTTCGGTTTTAGATCATTTTCATGAATTCGAAATCTACTTACCAGTGATCTCTGGGAGCTGGGGATAAAGTCGTTCTGTTTACGTAAGTACAAACTCCTCTTAATTTATTTGTTTCAGTCCCAGACAACTGTTTGTCTGAGTTCTCTTCTCCTTCTCCTTTTTTTCCTGTCACTGCCACTCTCTCTCATTTCCTGTCTGCATGTGTAAATCGTCAGCAAACATAATATTGGCTTTCACTCCTGTGCTGATGATACACAGTTCAGTTACACTTATCAGTTCAGCCAGATTCGGCAGCGCAGCTGTGTTAAAGACATTAAAGCTTGGATGAATAGAAACTTCCTTCCTCTAAACTCTGATAAAACAGAAGTACTAATGTTGGGTAGTAATTCGACAGGAGATAAGGATTGCACTCTAGTCCTTTAAGCTTGTTTCGGGGAAACCGAAAGCTCCTCCTAAGGACCTGGGTGTAGCACTCGATGCCGGTCTATCATCTGATTCTCGCACGAGCACCATTTCTCAAACTGCACATTGTCATCTGAGAAATTTGCTATCTGGTTGTCTTGCAGTTTCCTTAAATAAGCCTATGCTAGCTCTGAATGCTCTAGCTTGTGTTCTTACCAGGAAAGAATGTCAGATCATAGTATCCTGTGCTCATTCAGATCGCACTGGCTGCCTGTTAAGTACCGCATTAACTACAAAGTCCTGCTAATGTCATTTAAAGCCCTGAATGGTTTAGCTGTTACATATTTTACTGATCTCCTAAAGCAGTATAGCCCATCTCGAGTACTTCATTCAGCAGAGTCAGGTTTACTGTTAATCTCTAGGATCAGTCACAGATTTGTCGGTAGAAGGTTTTTGCCTTGTAAATATGGACAGTGTTCCAGTAGATATTAGGTAATATTTTAAGTTATGTATGTACTTATTCAGCCTGGCCTATTAGTGGTATATCAGTATACAGGTGTGCGCTGTTGAACGTCCGCGTTGCGTTTTCTGAAACAGGACGTTGACGGAAACGGACGTTACCATAGTCAAATAGTCTTTTTGGGCTCTTGTATTGTAAATATAAGGGTATTTCCACAAGAAAACTGTGTGCAAACGATACGTCAAGAGATACCGCTGAAAACACGACTGGAACGCTACCATCTACACAGCATCCCTAATTCCAAAAAGCCTAAACTGTTATACACATAATAAATCTTTTTTTATTTTATGTAAATTCACAGTAATTATAGAAAATAGAGTAATGTACTGTTACGACCGTCTCTAAGGTAAAGACGTAAGCATTAAGAGGATGCTGTGATGGACCCGGTGCTTTTGTTTGACAGAAGCCAAAAATGCATTGATAGACGGTATTACGAACAACACAGAAGAGCAGCCAGTGGAAACAGAGACTCAACGAGTGAATGTGAACCAGTGTACAAGTAATGCGGGACAAACAAAGGAGTACTACTTACAATAGGACAGGCACATACACTTACGAACACCATTTACATTTACAAGTAGCGCAAAGCCATACACAAACACAAGTAAAAAAGTCTCAAAGCACATCAACCGAGTAAGACTAACAAGCAAGTGAGCCCATCACCAGTAGTAGTGTGTGTATATATATATATATATATATATATATATATATATATATATATATATATATATATGTGTGTGTATATGTATATGTATTTTAATGTTCATTAAAGTTATTGCTAGGGGTGAGTACTGGAAAGGACTTCACGATACAATACGCATCACGATACATGGGTCACGATACGATTATATTGCGATACATTTTTATACAATGCATATGACGATTTCACACAGTTCACTGAAAAACAAATTGAGCCAAAACACTGTACATCTACAGGAGCGGAGATTGTAGTTTACATCCCCATTTAAAATGCGTTTTTTCTTCCTTTAAAAAAATCAATATTTCTATATTTAATCCATGTAGTATATTGCGAAAGTACATATCGCGATATATTGCCGTATCGATTTTTTTTTTTTTTTGCACAGCCAAAAACTTTAGCAGAGTTATATGTAAAAACAGATTATCATAAGATTTCTGGTCTGTGGAGCATCATAACGCCTATGAAATTCCACAAATAATGAACAGTACATTGCTTATTTATCCGGAATCTAAGTCATGCTGCGACATCACAAAGCGAGTAGATGCAATTGAAAATGGAAAGTGGAAAAGGAAAAGATTTTCACACATGACTTTTTGTCTTGTTTCCTTCCGACCGGCGACACCTCTGATGCGCGCGACGTTAACCGCGATGATAAATACTTGAAATGGATGTCGGCAACAAAAAAGCGGTAGTGTTAGACGGGATTATCACAACATTTCAGCCTTTCAGTCACTTAGAAAAACATGGATTTGGTCGGATAGCTCTGCCTCTCCAATCCCCCCCACACACCCATAAGTGCTCACACACCTCCATCTGTGCATATAGAGTGAATCTGTTCTCTATGCTAATGCAGCCTATGTTATTGGTAGTTTATGGCTGCCAGTTGCCCTCAATAAGAACATTCAGAGCAATGAAGAAAGAGCCCTATTTAAAGAAACACGGAGCCTTGGAAAACAGCCGATATACGTCGGACTGCCACAATATGTTTAAATGGCAGTCCTCTTTCCAGCACAGTAATAAAGATCATATCTAGCAAATTGTTGCTTCTAGGTAACGTTGAGCAAATAAGCTCCCCCAAAAGTTAAGTTCACATTAATCTTTTTTCAAATGTCACTTGGATATGAGCCGCAGGATGGACTTATATTAATGTGAGGAAAAGGCACCTGTGTTGGCGCGGGGTTAATTAGGCCAGTCAGAATGGCATATCCCAACTCAAAGTTCATGGCCATTCGCTAATGCCAGCGCTTTATCCACGCGATTTCAACTCAGACCTGGCTTTGCGTTAGTTATATGCCTCTTGCATCGTTTTTCCTTGTGGTGTGTGCTGGTATTGTGTTAAGTCCTCCGTGAATGGCTGTCAGCGCAGAGAGAGAGGAAGATCAGTGCTGGTTCACTCGCTTGATCTGAATGGGGAAATAACAAAGGGACCAGGAGTGATTACCACCTTTGTGTGCCAGGCTTGTCACTCGGGAAGGGGTGGGGGTAGTGTGGGGGGGGTGAGCCGGCCTGCTTTTTATTAGACTAACAGTGCATCTCAAATTGCCATGCTGCTACGGGAGCCGGCGCAAAGCAAGATATCATGTGTCACAATATCAGTGGAGAAATTATGATGTGACATTAGTCAGTGGAGCTGCTCCCTGTTGCCATCCATTGTGCTGCGGTTGGAGGCTGTTTTACTTTAAAATGTCTGCATGGGTGTTATTATCTCATCTGCGTATATCGGCGCCGGTCAATGTGATCCTGAATATTGGAATTTTTAAGAGGATATTAGCAGTTACTCCTGGCAAGCTCGACTCATTATGACCGGCTTGCTATTCAGGGTTTGTGCTGAGCTGGTCTGAACGTGCAGGATGCTGTTACATGTACTACCATATCGAAGTATGTTGGGGCAACTAACACCGCACAGCAGCTGTGTGAGCCTCTCTGTGTGTCTCTTTATAGGACTGTGTGAACACAGATATTAGCGCTGATAAGTTGCAGGGTAAGGGCGCTATTTTTGGGCATGAAGCTCCGATTGTTGAAGAAAGCTGAAAGAGCCATTGGCTTAGAACAGCAAACATCAGAACTGCAACCTTTGCCCTGACTCAGGTCCAGCAGCTGGGCAGTACTACAAGCCTTGTACTGTACTTGGTTTAGTGAACAAGTGCAGTTGGAGTTTTTCTTGTTTCAATCCCAATTTTGTAAAACCAGCTTTGCTGCTTTCCCAAAGCCCCGCTGCCAAAATAAGCTTAGCTATCACCTGCATCGTCTGTGCTACTAAGGCTTATGACAAACTGCAAATTACATTAAATATTCATGTCAACTTTGCGTATGTTGCTCCATGAACGCTGACATTTCGATCCTCCCCAGCAAGCTCTGTCCCGTACGTGCCTGTAAATGTAAAGCTGTGAGCGAAAAAGCCGAAATTCTCACCTGATGTTTAGCTAATTGAAAGCTTATTAGTTCACAATGCTAACATCCCGACAGGGAAGCATTATTTTGAAGCTGTCAGTATGCATTAGGAAACCTAATTCCGTACGCGGCCCTGGTGGGTTAGGCTCAACGTGGAGCCTTGTCTCCTTCGTTTTAGACCCGTTCGTAAGCAGGCGCCGGATTCCCCTCGCGCTCCTATCACCGGGGCCTTGTGCGCTCATTAATCTAAATTCCTATGCAACTTTAATCTGCATGTGTAATTTATCACAAAACAAGGTGGGAAGTAATTTGGGCAAACGCGCCCCTTATTTGTGCCCGCTGTTTAATCACTCCTGTGTGAACTCATTTGGAAACACCTGAGGATGCGGCTGACGGGACCCGTCTCAATAGGCAGAGCGCACTCTTTGTCAGCGCGTGCCATTCATCTAATAAAGCTAGCCGAGCCTTCCGTCATATTGCATTTAGCCTGTCTCTGTGCTGATGTCTCTGTGGAGCTGGGATCTCCAGGAATGATTTGGTGCGAGGAGGGAAAAAAAATTAAATAAACAGCTCAACAGGAGCCCTAATGAAAATGAATAACCTTTGGGTGCTTATTTTCGCATCCATTATCTGCGCTTCCCCAGATACAGTTCTCCACTGACCCTGACTTTGATTGTTATCGGAGACTGTGTTAAATAGGGGTCAGTGTTTAATCTCATCACGGAAATTCATTCCTCTCCAAAGGTTTTAATTGTTGGAAATTGAAAGGAAATTGTTGGAGTGAAAGAAAATCCTAAGGCTGAAACGCACAAGGTATTTGTGCCAGTATTAAAACTACAGGTACGGGTCGTTTAACGTCCGTCTTATCAACGTCCATGTGCTTTGGACTTATGAGAGAGGGCTTAAGAATTGTAATAAGGAATAAAATCTGTCTTGTATAGATATTATGGAGGTCTGAATGACAGAAAACTAGTACAAGCGAACCCTTGCGACACCTGCAGACAGAAGAGAGAACCAGTCTTGAAAGCCCAAAAATGTTCTATTACAAGTTTTATAAAAGATGCAAAGAATTACTGTTTTGTACAGCACAGTACTGTACTAAATGTTTTCATATTGTGTTTTTATTCATATTTTTGCTTAAAATAAAATGCTATGTGCAAATTATCCGTGCATAGTATGTGACTGTGGTAATGTCCGATCAGCGTCCATCGATACTGCAATATATCACGATATTTATTTTCGCAATATACTACATTGATTTTCACCTCAGAATGTTAATTATTTTTTTAAAGAAATGAAAAAACACATTTTAAATGTTGTGTAAACTACAATCTTCGCTCCTGTAGATGTCGTTGTACAGTCTTTTGACTCAATACGACTCAGTTTCATATTTTCAGTGCACTGTGAGGAATATCGCAATATATCGTGACCCATGTATCGTGATGCCTATCACGGAGTCCTTTCCAATACCCACCCCCGACATAATGTGGACATTTAAACACGTTTTTATGACTTTTCATGGGGTTTCTACACAAAAATGCACTCGACATTCAGGTCTTCAGATTCAGGATACCTAGCATTTCCAACTCTTAGATCCTGGCTCCTCAGTGACTTCCTAGCTTAGTCTCTGCCATTCTTGTATAAACCAGTACCGGTATTACCGGTAGTTTGTACTTTTGTACAGGTGCAGTTTGCACTGTAAGTTTCTCTGGGTAAGAGCACCTGCTGAACCAATAATGTAAATGTAACGTCAATGGCTGCGTAATATGGCAACTGCAGCATCTACTGGATGATGATCTGCTATTAGGTGAGGTAGGCTTTTCCCTGCTCTTTAAAAAAGGTGGTTAGAAAAAAAAGTCGGCTTTAAGGTCATGAGTGATCATCGATCACTTAACCTTTCCTGCATGCCTTGAATCAGCCTGTGTTATCCCCATGTCTGAGCAACAGGTTGTCATCGCTTAGGCTATGGCCTCTTCCAAGATTGATACGGTTCATGGCTCTTTTGATGGCTTTATATATGGCTGCTGATGTGCTTTATTTAATTCTCTAGAGTAAAACCTAATACAGACTCTCTCGCTTCTTTTCAAGGTACATACAGTACCACAGGAAAGGAGAGAAAAAAAGAAGCCATTTCACCTATTAGCTTTACACAGCCTCAGACGGACTGAAGAACATGTCATTAATCTTTAGGCTTACACAGCTGGGAAGCCTAATGCATAACTAAAAGTCCTGTAAAATGAATTAATGATTTCAACCATGAACTTCTCTCCCAAAACGCCATGAATCTTCCAGAGCTGAAAACATTCCCTAACCCAAGGGTGTGAAATCCGTGTTATGTCGAGAGTTGCGAGTTAATTGATTCGGAGATTATTTAAAGTTTGTGGGGCTCTGGGGAGTGCTTGGCTCTAGTGACGCCCATTCCCAAAGAAATGAGAGAAAAAAACGTCTTTCTTTCGTTGACAAGACTGAATTGTAATAAACTAACAAGGTTAATGAAAGGCATTCTACAAAAGCTTTTTTCATATCCTCCCTCACAAAGCCTTGTATTAGGGCCTTGAAACCTTATTTGAAGGTCGGGATGTCTGATCAAGGCGTCATTGCGCTGTAATCCTGAATGATTGTTTTGTTATACATAAATGTCTGAAAGCCTAGTGACTGTCAGTATTGGTTGACTAAGGCTAACCTTGGCGGAGTGTCTTTCATATTGAAGCTAGAAAAAAAACCCAGTTAATTGTTTTTGGACACCTTCAGTATAAGCATCCATATATATATATATATACCCATGCATGGACACAAAGGCATGAATAATGCATGCGATTTAGAAAGGGCCCCATGTACAATGGAATTTGTAGAGACAAAAGCAGACACTTATCAAGATTTGTTTCAAATATAAAAACAAGGCCGGTAACCTTAATTAAAAAGTAGTCCATTTGATTCATAATGCCCAGGCTAAATCTATATCGCAGGCGCCATTTTGCCTATGGACTGATCGTCCTGTTTTATGAACACCGCCAGCTATTTACAATTTAGCAGTGGTTTCATATTCAAACCACATTTATGATATCCAGCTGCACGCCCGTTTGGTTTATGTTTTGAAAAAGCTGGAACAATTGCGCCTTGGATTTACAGCAGTGACTCTTCTGATTTCATGCTACCATCATGTTATGGGGAGTTGGAAGTGTTTTGTTACAGGGATCTTGGCCCTGAAATGTAAGACGAGAAAAGTCTATTTGCACATTAGTGTGAATGTTATGAAACTGCAGGGGCTGCTATATTATCAAATGCAGGCAGTTTGGAAAGTCGCTGGGCAAGTCTGAACTTACGCTCTTACGGATGTGTGTGAGATCTGCGTTAGCTAGGAGAACCGAATGAAGTTTCAAGGTAAAATGAAATTGACGAGCTCGTTCCGAAGACACGCCGAGTGTTTTCGGTATATGCCTCAATGAATCGCCAGTCTCGTGGAACTTCGTTTTCTCTCTTTTTACTCGTCCCGAGGTTAAATCGTACCTGACGGTGTGAGCGCGAACGTGTCCGGTAAAGTCTGCGAAATGTGGCACAGCCTTCAGCTCTTAATTTTTGTGCACGAAGACGAGCAAGCCAAAAGAGCAGATTTTCTCGGATGAGAGACTTATAATTTAGTGAGCTCACGGTAATGTGTCCATTAGAGACGCCAGACGCTCAGCTGGTCGGGTTGCGAGGAAGGTGTGCGGTGTGTAACCCGCTAAGTGGCTGCGTCTCCGGGCTAATATCAAGGAACCCTCTAATCCGAGCCCCATTAGCGAGTGCTGTCATTCAGACACATGGTGTTGGCCTGATTTAAATAAAGTGAAATGAAGATAGTTGTTTCTGCTCCCCTGACTTCACTCATTGCCATAAACATATGCTCTGTGCCCTGCTTCTTTCCATCTTATTTATGACTTTAATTTGTTATGTGGGGCTGCGCTGGAAATCAAATTTAATACAATTCTCCAGGGGACCCTGTCATATAATAACATGGTAATTTCTGTGTATCCTTTTGAAAAATGAGGAAATTAATTCCTCCTGACATGTTCTAATTATTCCGGTGTGAATGGGTGAATCCAGCCTCTCTCTCTCTCTCTCTCTCTCTCTCTCTCTCTCTGCCCCCCATTTCTCTCCCTCCCCCCCTTACCTCCTAAGCGTCTGCATAATGCGCGCTGTGGTGGCGGGCGTCTAGGTGCTAATGCTGACCAGCAGCGCGATTAATTTGAGACACAAGCAGACACCTTTCAACACACCTTCCTAATGTCGCACAAATTAATTCGCTACTCGTGTGGCTTGCGGGCCGGGAGGTGGAGATGAGTTGAGAAATGGGACACAACACTTATTACCCAGGGTGTAGCTACTTTTGCCGTGTATTTTGATGGAAGTGAATCTGTTCGGGGTGCCGCTATCGTCATGTATGCTCTCTGTATTTGCTGTTCTAGTGTGTGACAGTATGTGAGAGGTGTAAGTGGGAGGTTGGGAGACTTACAACTATGATTTCATGGGTAGAAGGCATTTTTTCCCCCCCTTTCCTCGTATGATCCCAGCACTGTCAAAACCCTTTCACACCACCCCGTGCTCAGCGGAGAGGAGCTGCAATGCTAATTTAATTAGTCTGTCATCAGTCAGGTTTAAATACATCATTTTAGTTGTGCTAAAGGAACCTGACTTCCTACTGGTCTCGGAGCAGGCAGTCCGTCCCTCTAAACATATGTTCTCCTCGTACCAAACACAACCGCACACAGGTTATCCGTGTTCTGACCGTGCATTAGGAGAGGATTTGATGAAGCAGATGGAAATTAGTCCGCCACCTCAGTCTCAGGGTAATACTGCATGTGCTAACACTCGGGTGCTACAGTGCAGAAATTCACACTTTTAACCTCAGGGGGGTTTCACTTGACAAATTACTGCTTACAGAAAAAGTCCTCATTTCTATAAAGACAATATTGGAAGCTGCGTTTTTAAAAAATCGCTTCTGGTTGCTAAATCTAATTTAAAGTTAGTCCTGTCTACTCTTGTTAGAACTGATTGAGCTCCTGCATTTCCATCAATCTCTCTCCATGAGGCTTCCTCCATTGGAGTCATTGATTAATTAATTGTCTGGAACCATACCCACAGCTATGCCTGTGTGACATACTGTTGGAATGATGCTCAACTGGCTCTGGCTTTGCCTTCACCTTCACTCCAGCCTGATCTCAGATCTCAGAAGCAGGCTTGTTTAATCCAGCTGTATTATATGAACAGAATGGATCATGTAATAACCTTTACTGGCTGTAAATTGCCGCTGATATTCATTTCTTTGCACTGTGTACTCATTTCACAATACGTTGGCCACTCATTGAGTGCGCTTACATGCAAAATCAGATTTAGCCAGTAATCCGATCAACGAGTACACATGCACGTGAGTAATAAGATAATGGGAAACCTGGGTTTACATGACTCAGGCAGTAATTGGATTTCTACTTTGCAGCCAGCCAATAATCTCATGGAAATATATGACATAAACGTCTAACTTTAATATTAAATAATCAAATGATTCAGTTTCTCGAGTATATAATGCGTTTCAGAGCCTCCACAGAGTGTTGGATAGCCGTTTCGCTGCATTTAATTCTGTGGCGCGTTTAATTCCGGGGGTTGCCAGATCCAGTCAATGGAAAAAGAGGCCAAATAAAGCCAAGTCTTTAGAATATGCGGACTTGACAGTCGGTGGGGAAGGTTCGTGCATATGCGCAGAATGAAATAATCGGGTAACTGGCATACATGCTATGAGTAATTCGATTACTGGAGTAAAATCCTGCTCTGTTTATGGGATTTCTTAATCTGATTTCTGGATTGGAGTATGGTATATACATGACCAGTTGTGCATGTAAATGCATTCATTGACACATTTGATATCTTCTGTCTGTCTGTTTCTTCCTTTTGAACAGATAATTGTCGAAACATTCACAGTATGCCATTGTGCGCTTGTTTTTACGACTTCCTGTATGTTACGGTATTCAAAACATCCAGATGGGGCAGGTTGGTTGTGAAGCACCTTTTTTTGTGTGTGTGACTCACAGTTACAAACGGTGTCTGTGAGGCGGAAAGTCAACAAACAAGAATTGCATGAACTTTTGGGGCAGGAAAAAAAACAGAGATGTAATTGATTAGCTGAGTATAAACCGCACCGTGTGAGTGCGCTTCTTTGTGGAGGCGAACAGGGCGAACTTCAGGCAGCTTGTGCGAAAGGCGTGCATGGGGTGCGCTCAGCTCTCTCTCTCTCTCTCTCTCTCTCACTACCCCCTTTCTTCAAGGAGAGGTTGTTCAGAGATGAATGGATTACCTGCCTGTACACCCGTCAGTTTTTAGACTTCAAGCCAATAGAGTCAGCCTTACCTTGGAACTCAGCTGAAATGAATTCCTGTTAGTTTTCATACACTATTTAACCTTAGGAGCAATGCACTGAATATATTAACACAGATCTGAAAATGAATACATTTTGGCCTGGATATTAAATTAACCAGGTGTAGTCTTGTCTTAAGATAAAGGCTCTTTGTCTGTGTTTATATGACGGTCCATAGTGCTCATAAAATTTACATTGACTTTTACACCATTTAGCAGACACTCTTATCATCAAGAGGACGTGCTTTGTATTCTCCTCTCAAACTAGTATAAATAAGCAGTAGCCCAAGAACACAATCCAGCTAGATCCTGCCGGGATTTGATTTTAATACATGATTTTATTAAGTATGGAAGTGCAGTTTCAGCCTTCAAGTCTTTTGAAGACAGCGAGAGACTCAGCCGTTCGGACATCCATTGGACGTCCCAGTACAGAGAAGAGTCTTGATGCTTGCCTTCCTGTAATCTTGTCTGGTGGCTCCAGTTGAGCCAAGCTTGTGTCTCGGATGGTACGAGGTAGAGAGCGTGGTTTGATTAGAGCCTTGAGGTGAGAAGGTGCTGGTCCGTCCTTGGCTTTGTAGGCGAACATCAGGATTTTGAATCTGATGTGGACAGCTACAGGGAGTCGGTGAAGAGAACACAGTGGGGGAACGTAAGAAAACCAGATGGGTCTGACTAAAGGCATGGGAAGACTGGCCAGAAGAGCACTGCAGTAATCATGTAGTCCAGTACCAGTTATATGACATAAAGGCAAAGCATAAAGTACAAAAGGGATCAGACTGCTACGCACTGTCACAGCAGTGCATCTACATTTGAATATTGCTCTGTACTATCTATGCCCAAACATGACCAAAAAATGCTTTGCTTGTCACTATGAGATCAAATGTCACAACCATACAGGACTTGCCCTACACCATCTTGTCTTCTCACTATGGAAGCAGAGAGCATCTTTGTGGAATAACTGATGCACCCCGATTTGACTCCCAGCCATTTAAATCTCATTTCTCCGTGTCCTGGATTAAAAGCAGCGGGATCAACAATGCCAAGTGGTTTTCTCCAAGCCCGCACTGCATAAAACCTTGGTGGCGCTCAACACAGTGTTGACTGAGAAACACCTCGCCATGGAAGCTGCCGGCAAAGCCTCATAGAATGAGCCCTGGCTCCTAATGACAGAATCACTGGCATCGCTCCCTCAGTGGTGAAGCCCACACACCCTGTCTCCTGCTCGCCATTAGTTCAACTAGTCAGTTTGAACAAAAGTTGGAAAATGTGTGCCGAGTTAGTCTGAGCGAGTGTGTTTGGGGTGGGAGGGGGGGCTCCAGAAGCCGTGTTAATAGCGAGGGCTTGTTGTCCATATGGTATTGCTTTAATGGACCACATTTTCTACAGATGGTGGGAGCCTCAGCGTTTGGACACGGGTGGCTCTTGGCTGAGGCTACGTCGGAGAGGGAAAAAAACACAGAGAGAAAGAGAGAGAGAGGCAGAGCGGAGCTCGTCTTTTAGCGCTGATGTTGATCCTTCTCTCTTTTCTCATTCAGCGAATCATTGCCCTTGAAAGGAGGCCTGTTCTAAATTTAAGACTTTCTGCTCTACCCACTTTCTCATTTTTTTTAGTACATGTTGGGAGAAGAGCAAATACAATGTGGCTCAGTCACATTTTCCTCAGCTCGGTGTCCAAAACCGCACCTAACTCCCCGTGCACAGCGCTTAGTTGTCTCCATTACCACAATAGGGCTTTCGGCAGCAGGCAGAAAGCTGAGGAAAAACAGCAGCCAGTGCAAGCGAGGGAGGGCGAGAGAGAGAGAGAGTTAGAAAGAAAGTATCGGGGGCAAATCAGAGAGTCTCTTATGCAGAGAATCATTCCCAACTTCCACTGAATAATGTGCAATGGCTCAAAGTACATGCTTTGTGGTGCAGATGGAGAGGTTTATTCATTATATAGACAATGTTACAAGCATTACGGATCGTAACTGCTTCCAACTGGCCAATCTCAACGCTAAAAGTGCAGTCGCATTAGCTGCTTCTAATAGCTGCTTGGCACACAGATCTGCTGAATATGGAGACGGTGCGCATAATACTGCATACGTAAGGCTGTGGACATTAGCTTCGATTACTGAGAAACATTCAACGTTCAGGCTGCACTTCAAAGATCACACACAAACACTTTTTCAACCGTCCATTGCACCCGCAGTACATGTGTGAGTACTGATGCCCCCCTTACTGAAATCCCGTTGATTTTAAATTGACCTGTATAGAAAGAATTCAGTTCTTCAATGCAAATTATATGCAAAGTTCATGCATTACACTCGGGTCTGAGAATGAGACAGACCTGAACGACTAGCCTCCCTGTACTTCTTCCCAAACTGGGCTTATTTATGATTCCCGTAGGGTTTTGTAATGTCTGTGTAAGATCAGGCCAACACATCTTTGTTGGCAATGCATAATGTCAAATACAGTTCCCATATCCCATGTATAGTTTGCAGTATATTATGTTTATAATATGTATAGCATATATCTGTTAGTCCACTTTATTTTAATTATTATAGTATTAAATATGCTCTCTGTCAACATTTATTTAGTTTTTGTTTATGTAAACTATTACTATGAACGTGTTCACTGGATAACTTAATTAATTCTTACATATATCATCTAAGCTGCCCAACGAGGATGGATCCCTTTTTGAGTCTTGGTCCTCCAAAGAGTTTTTCACTGTAATGTTTAGGGAGTTTTTCCTTGCCACTAGGCTTGCTCAATTTGGGATTGGCCTTATAATTTAGGAGATAATCTAAAATTGTAAGGCTGCTTTGAGACAATGCTCTACTGTAAAAAGCGCTATAGAAATAAAGCTGACTTGACTTGAAATGACTCTAGTTTGAATGGACAAATAATACAGTGTAGAGTTTGCCTTGCATCATTGATCAAACCTCATTATGTTTTGTGAAACAAGTCGTTGACCAAAATGGTCATTTTATGCTGCTGTATTGAAGATATAAAGGGTATTTCCACAAGAAGGAAATGTAAATGCGTCGGTGACGCAGCTGAATTCATGAGTGACTGATAAGACTGATATTTAAGCCAAAAATGCATTAATAGACAGTATTAGGAACAACACGGAAGATAAACTAGATGAAACAGACTCAGAGTGAACATGAACCAGTCTATATAGTTATACATTAGAGACAATATACAGGTAGAGGGGGGCAAACAAAAGTGTACTACCTACAATAGGACGGGTACAAACTTACGAACGCCATTCACAGCTTGTTACAAATAAGCGGCGGGAAATCCTACACCCAAACACAAGTAACTTGCACAAAAGAGTCTCTAAACACATCAATAGAGTTCAAACAGTCTCTAGTCCAAACGTGAGCTACAGCTAGATGGACATCTGCTCTTAAACTCCCGCTTCTGCTCATGAATCTGCAGCGCTGATTGGCTGTTTACGCCTGCAGTGCCTGGAGATAAAACACATTTTTATTTCCTATTATAATTGTTAAGACCTTGTGAATGGACGTGAAGTGAATGGACGGGTAAACGGGTCTGCTTTCCTCCCACATAATAGAGACGTGCTAGGTTAGTTGGTCACCTTAAATTACCCTCAGTAAGTGTGTCTGAATTCGAAATTGATTCTGATGTGATGCTAAATAATAAAAAACATCATGTATTGTCTCAGTATAGGAATTACCGAAATAGTATGCTGTACATGTATTGAAATCCAAACTAATCCGAACTACTGTCTGTCTCGTGCTTGTGTGAGTTTATTCGCTGTCTTTGGTCTGCCCCGCTAACAAAAAAGAGTGTGGAAGAGGGAGAGTGTCTGAGATGTGTGTGCTTTTTTAACACTCCCTCTGAGCGGTGAGGAGACACGCTTGATTGGTTTGGTAGCGTTTTGACTGTTGTTTTCTCGCGTTGTCACTGCTCTGCCAGTGGTGGGTATGATGCACTTCGAGAGCCTGTGTCCCCACATCCTTTCCCACCCTGGCCTATGCTGTCTCTCTCTTCCTCCCCCCTCCTCCTCTCTGTCCACAGACACCTGACTATGAGAAAAGTCTCCAGTGGGCCTCGTGGATTTGTCAGGCTGCAAAGTGCAGGCTGGCCCGAAAGACTGTACCCTTCCCTCAGTCTTTCCATTCTCTCATAGGACTTTGTCTCTACCACAGAGCGAGAGGGAGAAAGGAAGGGGGGTGGAAATGTGAAGCAAATTACGCCCATCTTTACTGCAAGCTAAAGCATTTAGGACCCATCTTTCTGCTCTGATGTGTCTTATTTATGACGAAGATGGTGAGGGAGTGGGGTGTAACAACATGAGAGAAATCGCTAATTAGCTTCAGCGCTTGATGAATTCGGTTTCAGCAGAAGTGCATTTTAAAGAAAGAAGAGAGCGCCGTTCTAGAGGTGCATAATCTCCAGCTGTCGCCCTAGGAACAGTTGGATGTGGGGGGAATGGTGAAACGATGATGAACCTGATTGTAAAATGATTGGTATTACCAAAATTAATTTACACCCTTTGAGAGTTTTCATTTGAATTGACTTGGAAATTTGTCCAGTTATGTATGTATTCAAATATTTCTTATTAAAATTGCCCTGTTCCATGTTTGTGTATGTGTACAGACTGAAAGTAGGACAATATATAAGCATTGTAAAGGTGCATTTTAGTTCCTAAGGTCTAATTACGTACCTTAATGGGTTAAGTTTGTGTGTGACATAATATTAAAACAGCTTGTTTCTACTGTCATTGCCCAAACTGTAGTCCATTTGTTGCTCTCCATACTTTGTCAGCCCCTTTTCACTTTTATTAGTGGTCAGGACCCCCCATAGAACCACCGCAGAGCATGGTGGATCATTCTCAGCACCACGCTGATGTGTTGTGCTGGTACGAGTGGCTCAGACATAGCAGTGCTGCTGGAGTTAAACACTGTCCACTCTCTCTCCAGGCTTTTTGGGTGCCCCCTGTAGATGTAAAGTCAGAGACAGTAGCTCATCTGTTACTACTCAGTTCATACTAGCCAACCTCAGCGGTCTTAGGACGCTGCCCACATGACTTTGGACTATTGTGAGCCCAGCAGTGACACTGAGGCGTATAAGAACTCTAGCAGCACTGCTGTGACTTGATCCACCCATACCAACTCGGCACACGCTAACAAAACATCAGCACCACGTCAGTGTATATATATAAATATATAGAGCAGTACGCCATATATATATACGACCAATAAGAGGGGACAATGGAAAACATCTGGGTTCGATTTCCAAACCTACGTTTGCGGCGAGAGGCTGCCGAGCGAGCCCTGCGTGCGCACGGTGACATCATGTCCATATCCCTGCACGGCTGGATGGAGGACACACCGTTGGCTCGGGGTTGGCACGGTGATGGGGTGGTGTGGACCCTTGCGGTCGGGGCTCCGCAAAGCTGCCGAGGTCCCGTCACACATGGCTGGCAGCTGGAGCACCACGCTCTGCGCTCAGCGGTACGCAGGGAGGGAACCGGCGCTATACGATAACATATCATCAGCTTGAGGCTGGAAAACCATGCGTGCTAATGACAAATGGCTGCTTTTCAGAATAGAGACCAGGAGCTGAGTTGTGGAAACAGCCAGATCCTTTGTTCTTTTCTGCGCTCTGGTTTGGAGGATGAAAAATGTTCCCTTCTGAGGTTATTGACGTGCGACGTGTTGGACGTGTTTTTGTCTGTCTTCTCCTTCCCCTTGTTGCTGTTGTGTGCCAACTTCTTTCTTTTTTTTTTTTTTTGTGCTAAGTACTGTCGAAGTTACAATGGCTCTCTGTGTATTTCTCCTGCCACAGAACCGAAATGCTGAACATGGAGGGCTTTCTACGTAGCAGCTTTTTACTGAGGTTAGTTGCTTTAGTTTCTCCGTCGTTGCCACACGGGGGGTTCAACTCATCTGTCTTTTTCATGGCTCCAGTATCATAACACCTAGCATTAGCTGTCAAGCAGGAGGGTGTGTGTATGTGTGTGTGTTCATGCTCGTGTAAGTGTTAGACTCTCTTTGTAACCCCCCGGCATGCTCGCAGAACCGCCTCAGTAATCAGTCAGAGTGAAAGCATGGCCCCGTTTTTCAGTGTTTACCACCCTCCCTTCAGTCCGACAGTGAAAGACCTGCTTCACCCCCTGCTCCTGCATGCACGTGTCTATCACTCTGCTCTTCTATTGGCCAGGTCAGACCAATTTTGAGAGATATATACATATTTTTTACCTTCCCCGTTGTGTGTTTGTGCTACAGCCACAAGAGTCAAAACCAGTGATGATTCTGCCGCCAACGACCCCCCCCCCCAACCCCGACACCCTTCCTGTGATTCTAATTAAGAACTTGTGCTTGTCATCACACAGAGGAAGTAAATTATAGCGAGCATGTAGGCTATTGGGCTGTTTGTGCCGAGCACCTTCCCCGGTCTTGAATTGCTAGTAGCAGCTCTAATTAGCGATCTCTCATTAAAAGCAGTGGCAGCATATGCCTTTCAAAGCTGTTGTCAGGTAAACTTTGCTAAAGCTAATGAATCCCCTTTGATTTCGGTTTCAAAAGGTCATTTATTTGATTTGAATTAACAGCATAGTTTTCGGCTCTCTACCCAATCTGCTGAAATCCAGATAAATGTGAAAATCATTATGCTGCCATGAATATGACTTGATTTTTCAAGGACTTTTTTTTTTGACATCTAAAAGGCTAATCGATTTCTGTATGTTCAGTAAATAGCTACTTTATAGATAAAGATGACACGTTTCATACAGCCAAGCTAGTGGGTTCATGCTTTGGGTGCTAGTTCTCCTTTGACAGGCCTCTTTGTAACTAATCCTCAATGCACTGGCAGGCGGAGAAATGATTTCTTGCACTAGTGTTCAGAGTAGCAAAGAGCACAGTTCAGTATTTGGATGGTTATGTGGCTTTTTGAAGACAATTGGCTTGTTTTTTAGCCTTAACCTTGGGAAGTTATGTGAGCTGAATAAACAAAGCATAGACTCACAGGGATTTTATTTATTGGTTCACTTTGTTAGATTCATTTCCAAAGGAGCGTACATGTGCTACTTGTAAATTTCCAAACTGTGACAGCATGGACCAGTTATCTCGGGTCTACCTGTTGAACGCTGAGGTTCTTGACTGCTGCGAAAAAGTCGTTGAGGAGAGAGTGGCGCTGCTTAGATGTATCACTGATCTCCACACACACACTAAGCCGGAGACGCACTAAGGAATCCATCAGCAAAGCCCCAAGCTGCTCTGTAATCCCTCTACCTTTGTAGCCTGTTGTAAGTCATTAATCACAGAAGAACAAGTGTAATTTAATTTGGAGTAAATACATCATTACAGATGCTTAACTCGCAAGCTTTGCCAGTGTCTTCTTTAATTAAATGGGTAGTTGTTATATGAAGATATCACACATGAGGCTCAGGAGGATTAGCTGAATGGGAGCTTCCACAATCAGACTGAGATTAAAGCCACACTTTGACGTTGGATTTGCCCCTATCCTTGGCCAGAGCTTGCAATTTGTTATTAGATGGGGAACCTTTTTCCCCACTGCATATTAAAATGCAAGAAATGAGAACGGCATGCATTTGAGCTTTTAGCTTATTCTTTACGAAATTTTCAAAATCAGCTTACAGACAGTGCGTTCACGTGAACTTAATAATCCGGACATAGTCGGATTTCTGCAGTTATCTGATTATTGAGGTGGTCATGTACACAGCGTAGTCAGATCTCGAAATCAGAATAAAAAGAAATCCGATAAAGACGGCTGGATTTGACCCTAGTAATCGGAGTACTCGTAGCATGTATATGTTACCCAGTACTCGTAGCATGTATATGATACCCAGTTACCCGATTATAATCGGTGTTTTCAGGCTGCGCATGTGCGTGAGCCTTCCACCACGGTTGCCAGGCCCGTTATTTTGCCTCATTTAGTGGGGGGTTTCAATCTGGATCTGGCAACCCTGAAATTAAACATGCCACGGAATTAAAGGCAGCGAAACGGCTGTCGAGCACTTTGTGGAGACTCTGAAATGCAGTATATGTTCAAGAAAATGAATCATTTGATTATTTAATATTAAAGTTTGAAGTTGTCACACATTTCTGTGAGATTATTGGCTGGTTGCAAAGTAAAAATCCGGTTATTATACCCGGAGGTTTCCCATTATATGATTGCTCAGGTGCATGTATACTCATTGATCGGATTACTGACAAAATTATTTTGTCTGATTATTAAGTGCATGTGCACACTCCACTGCTCATCACAGAGCAAAGACACCGTTGTTGTGGCATTGCAAACAAACCTTGTTTGTTAATCCGGTCAAGTGTTTGCTTAAATAGCTCATATCTGCTGCTCCAGTTACTAATTAATAGGGTATTTTTAACGATGACAGAAAATTTGAAAACTTTGTTTACCCAGTGGCGTGGGCACGTATGCAGAAATACACTCCCTTTTTACAGAGCCATTTGCCTATGCTGAGTGTAATGACGAAATTAGTCAGAGTAGAGCCACATTACAAATGCACTAAAAATATCTGTCTAGTCGACACGCTGTATAATCAGAAAATGAACGTTTTTTTTTTCTCTATTTATGCTGCGTCTGCACTGCGGAACAGTGTGCTTGTTTTCGGGGAAATTAAACATTTGTGCAGGTTGAGAAATAAAACAGCACAACGTTCCTTTTGGTGGCCGACACAGAGCACAAACAAACCAGAGTATTCTGTTTATTCAGTGTTTGTGTGTTTGTGTTGCACAGTAAGCCTAACTGATCAGCAAAGAACAGTGCTGTTCGCTACAAACATGAACAAGTACCTAAAATAATGGGACTGGGACTTTCATACTAGAATGGTGGCTAATGGAGGAGAAGCAGTTTTGTGGTACTGAAAGTTGTGGTAATTTGGCAGTGGAACAGTTCTGTTAGATATTAGCCCAACATGTGTTCAAGAAAGTGAATAATTGCTTGGTTGTGTAACAGTAACTCGAGCAGTTAAGTGTATTTTCTGCACTGCCTAGTGTCCTTCTTGGGGGGAGAAGTAGTTCAGGTAGGAATGCTGCAGTTGAAATGAAACTCCATCCTATGTGTATACTCATCCACTTATATAACAACGTCTTTGTACTTCGTTGGTAAAGTAATGTTTGCTTTGAACTCGATTCGATTTGTTTTAATGTTTGTTTTATAACTTGATTCGTGCACAGTTATAACTAATGGCCATGAAGTGTTCAAATATAGTCGGTTATTATTTTCTTTGGACTGCTTACTCCCTAGAAATGACTTCTCGCAAAGAAAGCCTATGGCATATCTCATTTCTCTGCTACCAAAGGAAATGATCGTGCTGTGTTTTTTTACGTCTGCGTTTGTGTGTGTGTGTGTGTGAGAGAGAGAGAGATCCCTGTCATAAATTGATGTAATGAAAGGAGAAAGTGTGTAACATGGAGAACGTTAATTGACTTACTCTAACAAAATGAAGATAAATGAAACCACACCCAATGTTGACTATTCAAGATTTAGCATTCATTCCGTCCATCATGTCCTGGCATAGACTCACCGAAATCTACTGTTCTCAGACCTACAATTATACAAAGATATAAACATATTTAACCACATTCGCATGAGTACTCTTTTTATTTAGCTTTTCCATTGGCATGACTAATGACCTAGATTTCATAGAACGTTTTTAATACATCTCGATACTGTTGTGACGCCCACTTGTTAGCCATGCATGCTCATGATTATTTGATGTCAGTAAACGTATTGATCTCTGTGACTGGTTATTTTGTTTACTGCCGTCACTCATTTTGCTTTTTTTTTTCTCTAGAAGTAAAGGAAAAGCTGCTAGCAGTTTTAGATTTTGATTTGATTTGATTTTCCCCATTGGCTAGGCCATTTAACCTAATTCAGTCCTCAAGTAGGCCACAGTAGACGAGCTGTTTGGGGATCGGTTTTGGATTCCTAACATGGTAACGTCTGAATTATTATCAATCAGGCAAACCCTTGTGGTCTAAGACAGGCCTGCACTGCTCTGTCCCATTTATCCAGTGAATGCTGGTGGTCTCGTGTGGATTTGTGGTTATTTGAGGACAGAGAGGGCTAGAAAGAGAGAGGTACCTGGAAAACAAAAAGAGAAAGACCATTATTCTCCTCCTCGACAAAGAGCCAGACAGTTGTCTTCATCCTCAGTCCTTTTGATAGAAGTGGCAGTCTATCAAGGATCTTCTGGAGTAGAAAGGTCCGAGAAGCTGAGCGGGCCAATCATCGTGGCACCCATTCTCTGCACCTTTATTTGTCAAGTCACCAAGAATGGCTTGTTGATTGTGTGGACAACACTGGCACAATTACGCTCTCTGTTGTGCTGGCAGGGCCGCATTTGAAATGTCCGCTCCTTGATAATGGTCTCATTCTTGCTATTCTTTGAGCGGGGCCTCAGCAGAAGAAATACTTGCTCCCGCTACATTATTATTTTGCAAATTTTCGATCAGCTCCTCGGGTTATCTGCCCGAATGCGAATCATAGCTAATTAGAATGAGGCAGCTTTACTGCTGGCCCCATCCCGCTCACGAGTTAAAAGGTAGGCACTTGATGAGCCAATAATATGAAGAAAGGTGGTAAAAAAAGGGGAGATTAGCACTGTTGCCCTAGTAACTCCAGCGTCCATCTGTGAGGGGAACAATGGCCTTGTGTTCCTTCGCCACCTTGGCTTGAAAAAATGGACAGAGAGGGAGAGGGAAAGAGGGAGAGCGAGCTGAAAGGACAAGACCCTTTTTAACAACAACGTGGAATCCTGGCCTAATAGGCTCTTTGCTGGGAGTTGTTAGGCAAGCCCGCTGGGGGATAGAGGGAGACGTGGAGGTCACAGTGTAATCCAAGGACAGCAAAGGTTCATGTCTCGTTTTACAATAGGGGTTTGTTTTGGTCCTTGCATTTGTCTGGTCACCTGTGCAGACCTGCATTAAGACTCCGCTTCACACTCACTTGAGAAACACAGAGAGAAAGGGACAAACAGAAGGGCGAAGAAGGAACGACTGTGGTGGCCTAGCGGTTAAGATACTGGACAATGGACCAGAAGGTCCAGGGTTCAAATCCTACCTCTGCTAGCCTGCAACTGCTGGGTCCTTGAGCAAGACCCTTAACCCACAGTTGCTTGGACTGTAAGATTCTGTCAGGTGTAAGTTGGTCTGGATAAGAGTGTCTGCTAAATGACTGAACAAATGGCCACAACGACTTGTTTTACTGGTCCTAAAAAGGAACGAACGAGGTTTGTCCCTGAGATTCTTCAGAAACATAGATTCACCAGTCAGACGTAGCCATCAGGTGCTGTTTTTACACGGTCCAGCCTTTCTCATCTCTGAGTATAAAGAGAGAAAGGGAGAGCAGGGAAGACAAGTGGATTCTGCACTTCTCCTTTCATGTCTGGCACCTGATCTCGCACTGATAACCATATTCGCCCGCCTGCACATACACTCCGAGCCCTTTCGCTCCCGCTCTTTCTAAAGGACGTCCAACACAAACAAGCGCATGTCCACAACCAATATTATTCTAGAGTCTGGCAATTGTGTTAGTTTAGCATTTTATCTGGCAGAATAGGAACGTAATCATATCGTGTTTTATAAAACAACAAACCGAGGGTAGCTTATAATGAGAGGATAACTCAAACCCTACAGCACAAAGTCAAGAGGGCTCAGGCGATGGAGCGATTTCACAAAGTGTTCCCCCCTAAGCGTTTAGGCAATAAATTTTATCCTTAATTCTTTTAAACGTCCTAACGTCTTTCAAAAAACATTGTTCGCGTACAAATGGGCCGAGATCCATTATCGTTTGTTGTCACAGGCAGTATGCTCATGATGTACAGTCTCGGCTTCTCTGTGGTTCTCCTCACCTTTTATATCCTCTATTACAACTGGAATATGTCTGTTCACATTAAGCTAATTTATGGTACGGGCCACTATAACGGCAGCTCGGGTTAATGAATTTGGCATCACTAATTATCGCTAAGTATGAGATTCAGCAGATGGGAGAGACTGTAAAGTAGGGCACTCGACGTCGAGCCGTTCATCTTCATCGTCAGCTTTATCTCCGAGTTAATCTTCCGGCCATCTGAGAAATGGACACAACGGGTCGTGGAGAGTTTATGATCAGGGACACTTTTCCAGAACGTCAGGCGCTGGCTGTCCTTAAGAAATTGGACGCATCCTCTGCGAAAGCTTCCTCAGCTGCAAATGATCAGATTGGCTGTTATTTGATGGAGTGAAGATGACAGCCAGCAATAAAACTAAATAACAAGCTTTCGTCGTCAAGAATTTTTTTGCACGCTAAAATTGACCCACCTCTGTTTTCATATGAGAGAAAAAAAATACATCCAGGAGTCTTAGCCAGTAGGTCTTCGCAAAATATTGGCGATTTGCAACAAAAGTAACTATTAGCGTTGTATTGCCTATTTACCAAACACCTCCTGGAAGAGGAATGATACAATACAGAGTCCCAATATTAAGAACAATTAGTACACGATGCCCTCCTGACATGGAGTATATTAAAAACATCTACAGAAGGGCATTTCTCTGATGTTCCATCACGCAATGAAGACATCACAGTGTGGTCAATGAGAACTACTGTGCAGTGACTCACAGGTCCTTGAACTTGTCTTCCAGCCATTTTTCTCCCTGCCCATCTGTCAGCGTCCTTTTTCAGCCTCTCGCTCGCTCATCCTCGCTTGCTCTTGAGCCACAAGTGCTTCCGCTGTCTCCGTCTCACCGCAGACACATGTACTGCTCCGAGCCTTTCAATTTAGATTTCAATTATCATGTTAGTTTTGTGATTAGACTTGTGTCCTCCAGGAATCAGACCTCTCTGCTCCCCTCTCTCGCTCTTTCTCTCTCTCACGCCGTTATCTCTCTTCCCCTTCGCAATCAGATGGGATCTGATGAATTCCGCATGTAATTACGGAAGTTATTAAATATGCAGATCGCTGATGAGTGTGGGTGTAGCTGTTAGCGTGGCGTTAACTGTGACTCTAGGAAACAAGAGGCTTGCTCAAGACCCACTCAAGTATAGAGAGAGAGGGCCAGTGGACGTCGTTAGCCCGAGATAAATGGCGTGCTCGAAAAGGGAGGAAGCTCAATTAAGACTTGCAACCATTCCCATTATATTTGGTATTGTTTGTGTGTGTGTGGTGGGGGTGAGAGACAGAGTGTGAGAGAGAGAGAGTATGTAGGGAAACAGGCCCTGCTGCAGCTGCCACTCTCAGTCTTTGGTGAGAGCGTTTGCCACATTGACCAGCGCAATCTGAGAATCTAGCAGTTAGTGTGTGTGTGCTGGCAGGGGCACTGGGTGTTTATGGATTACTCACCATGAGGGTATTTTGACGACCTCATGACCGTCATATTCACGGGCCCCCCGCGTTGTGACGCAATTCTGAAGACCCGGGGAGAAAACCAGAGCAAGAAAAGTGGAGTAGGAAAGTATGAGAATATTTTACCTGGTAAGATGAGGATTAATCTGAGAACCTCATATGAGCTTCTCCCCAGTGCTGAGGGCTAGGTCTGCCGTGTAATCCGTGCACTTCCTCCTGTTAATAATTGTTGGTTCTTAGCGCAAAAGGAACTGTGATTTGCAAGGAAAAATATTTAGTCCATGGATACCATTGTATGTAAACGTCATAGTTTTAGTGAAACTTTAGTTTGGGAACATACCGAGTAGCAAAGTAAAAACCATGGTAATGACACTGTGAAGATTAAACATACTAGTTACTCTTTGCAGGTGTCCCATAGCTTGAATACATATTAACAGTAATACAGCATCATAACTCCATGTGTGACAGGGGCAGCCCTTGTCTGTGTCACATGAACAGCAGACACCCAGCCCTCAACCCAGAAGCCCTATACATGTCCTTGGTGCCCCCGGTGAGGTGGGTCCTTGGAACTTTCTCCCCCTTTCTGTGGAAGACTGTGTCCTTCTCACCTGGCTCAACTGGTCACTATCCTTGAAACCAGACTTAGTTTCTCAGGTGGCAGACCCTTTTGGTCTTCCTTGCATTGCCAGACTTTTGTATGGAAACGACTGTAAACCCCAGACTTCACCTCACCTCACCAGAGGCTAGTCTGTGTCACATGACAGCAGACCCAGCCCCTCAATCCAGCGTAGCCCCTGTATCTCTTGGGACCTCTATTGAGTTGGGTCACTGGAGCTGGCTCCCCTCTTTGTCCTTCAAACGCTAGAACCCTTGGTTTCTTCCTGTAGCAGAAAAACTGTAGCAGACCTGATCCTTCTTACCTGGCTCGAACTGGTCACTATCCGTGCAGCAGACTTAGTCTCTCAGGTGGCAGAACCTGCCTTTCTTTGCATGCCAGACCAAAATTCTAAAGGGTTCACAAACTTTCCTGTACCAATTTTTGTGTGTGCATATATACATACATGCAGCGGTGCATGAAAGTAACGTCGTCAGATTTCCAGAACGAAAACCCCAATTAAGCTAATGAGACCCAATGTTATACTTGGTTTTTATTTATTGAGGAAGATGATCCAGTAGTTCATATATGTGCAGCAATTGCTGCATCTAAATGTTTCGGTAATGGCTTGGAGGAATTTTAGTTAATTCCTCTGCGCAGAACAGCTTCAGCTCTGGGATGTTAATGGGTGGCCATTCCACAACATTCTCTTTATTCTTCTAATGATTCTTTGGTAGAACAACTTGTGTGGTTAGGGTCATTGTCTTGCTGCATGACCCATGTTCAGCTGAGATTCAGTTTTTATAGACACATGTCCTTTGACTTTTGGAATTTGCTAGTATTCATAATTCATCAATTAATTGTTTCATTAACGATGGCAAGCAGCCTTATTCCAGATGGAATAAAACAGGCTCAAACCATGATGCTACCACCACCATGTTTCACAGATGGAATCAGGTATTATGCTGGAATTCAGTGTTTTTCTTTCTTTAGACATGACACTTTTTTTTTAAAAAACCTTTTCCACCCTGGTGAACATCATCAGCTCTTTTTTCTGAGGTTCTGAGAAATTCCCTTTGCTTGTGGCTTGTGTTTTGATCTGCCTGTCTTTTAAATACGACAGTGCACCCACTGCCATTTACATTTAAATTACAGCATTTAGCATAACGCCCTTATCCATTGATTGATACAGTCTTACAATCCAAGGCAGTTTTGTAGGGGTTAAGGGCCTTCCTGAAAAGGACTCAACAGGAGTGGCAGCTTGGCAGAGGTGGGATTTGAATCCTCAATCTTCTGGTCCAGAGTCCAGTACCTTAAACCACTAGGCCACCACAGTCCCCACTGCCACTTGATCGTCTATCCATCGACTGTAAAAAAACATCTGACTCTAATTTCACATAATCATAACATGATCTAGCTAATCAAAGAGGTTTGCGTAGTTCTGTTACTCACAGACATGTAATATTGGATCATTAGGTCATACTTCTGCAGAAATATAGAACATTCTAAATGGATCACAAACTTTTAAGCACCACAGTGCCTTGATCTCTATGATAGAATGTGTTGTACAATATACTGTATGTACCACTGGTATTCAGGTGAAAACCATAGTTAATACAATTCTATAAAACCATATCGTGTCAACCTAAATCCTTTAAAAACGTTATTGAATTTTCTTAAGGGAGGACACCAGGGGCTTTAAAGTCAACACACACACCCCACAGTTGAATCCTTAGCTCATAATGTGACACGCCAGATTACAGAGTCATACAGAGAGGGAGAGTGTGAGTAAGAGAGTTACAAAAATGATTAGAGGAACGATCTCCCTTGTCTCAAGAAAGCCTGGCTCTCAGCGTGAACGTTCTGGCAAAGTGGTGGTGTTGAGTTACCTGAGCTGTCACTCACCGAGTTCGGTTTTTCTGCTCTTGATATTTCTCAAGTGCATTTACTTTGTTGCTCTCAGCTGAAAGCATGGGCCAGGGAGTGGGGTTTGAATCAGTGTTAAGGCCCCTGTTGTGTGTAATTCAGGCCTCGCTAACAGTGAAGCTCTAAGTATTTTTAGTAGCGAGCACGGAGCTGCCATTTATAGCGCACAGTGCTGGTACTCTACAGGCCGGCTGCTGCCGATTTACACAGCTTACGGACAGGAATTATAAAAACACCCAAATACTCCCCATCCACACCCACTCACACATACACACTCCTCTGTGTTTTTCTTGCCTTTACACAGGCTGGGCGTTATGCATGTTGCATGTATGCCTTGAAAACAGAGGCAAATCAGGTAACAGAACACACACACATACACCCACACAAGTTTAAACAAAAGTGTGGGAAAAGCAGAAAGGAGGGTTGCCAAGTCTCTATCATTAAAGCAACACAAACTAAAATACAACAATATGAGCCTTTATAAACAATCATTACTTTAATACGGTCACTTTCACAGTTCATGGTGGAGAGTGGGATGCCTAACAGCTCTATTAGTTTATTTTAATACATACACTAGATGCTCTTAGTGATCACGTTTGGCACTGTTTCCACACTCGTTGTTCCATTTGATCCGTTCCACTTACCATATAGATGCACTTTGTAGTTCTAAAATTACAGATTGTAGTCTCCACCTGTTTCTCTGTATACTTTAACAACCCTTTACTCTCTTCTCTAATGTTAAAATTAAAAACCGCCACAGATCAGGTAACCATTTGGGTGGTGGATCATTCTCAGTGTTAGCGTGTGTTGAATGGAGTTTTTTAACAACCACCTCAGTGGTGACTGAAAATAGTCCACCGACCACAAATATCCAGCCAGCAGCAATCCTGTAGCTAGCATCCCGAGAGCACTGATGAAAGATTAGAGGATTATCACAAACTGTGCAATAACAGATGAGCTACTGTCTCTGGCTTTAACAGCTGCAATCTGGAGCAAAATATGTAGATGTGTTCTAATGGAGTGCCCACTTTGTGAGCGCAGTGTTTTAAAACTCCAGCAGCACTGCTTTGGTCTGATCCACTCATACCAGCACAACACACAATACCACACCAATACCCCGTCAGTGTGACTGCAGTGCTGCTTCTATACTGTAAGTGGAACTGATAAAATGGGCAATGAGTACAGAAAACAAGGATGTCGACCTAATAAAGTGATTGGTGAGTGTATAATGAATGTATTTAACAATGCAGCAGTGCATAATTAAATTCCACGTTAAAAAAAACCGATTATTTTGGTAACACGGCTCAGAGTGTAAGCATATGCAGTGTAAATACAGTAGACTGCACCTTACGTATTCATCGCCTCATTCGACCGGTTGAGCTTCGGAGTCGTTCAGGTCTCACGCTCACTTTGCATTGTCTGCCTAAATGACTTGCCTTTAAATATATTTACCCAAAAACTGTCTCCGTTTGCTTTGTTGTGGACACAAGACTCAAACAGAGCGAGCATCTGTTGGCGTGTTGTTTTGCTGCATAGAATGTGCTGCTTGTCACCTTTATAACGTAGCACCTTTAGCAATAATAGTCTGCGTAATATTACGTGGAAGCAGAAGACTTTCATGAAAGTATATACATTCTTGCATTGACAGTTTACAGTAGGGGGCAAACAAGTATTTAGTCAGCCACTGATTGTGCAAAGTTCTCCTACTTAGAACGATCGGAGAGGTCTGTAATTTTTTCATCATAGTACAACTTTAACTATGAGAGACATATAAATAATTTAATTGTAATCACGATGGGAAAATAAGTATTTGGTCACCTACAAACAAGCAGACCTGTAACTTCTTTAAGTAATCTCTTCTGTCCTCCACTCGTTACCCTGTAATTTAATGGCACCTGTTTGAACCTCGTTATCTGTATAAAAGACACCTGTCCAGCCAGCCTCAAACAGTCAGACTCCCAACTCAACCATGGCCAAGACCAAAGAGCTGTCGAAGGACATCAGGAAGACAATTGTAGACCTGCACCAGGCTGGGAAGAGTGACAAGCAGGTTGGTGTGAATAAATCAACTGTGGGAACAATGTGTAAGACACTACAAGGGACCATTGATAATCTCCCTCGATCTGGGGCTCCTCGCAAAATCTCATCTGGTGGGGTCAAAATGATCATGAGAACGGTGAGCAAAAATCCCAGAAACTACACGGGAGGGATCCTGATGAATGACCTGCAGAGAGCTGGGACCAAAGTAACAAAGGCTACCATCAGTAACACACTACGCCGAGAGGGACTCAGATCCTGCATGATGGCCAGGCGTGTCCCCCTGCTTAAGCCAGTACATGTCCAGGCCCGTCTGAAGTTTGCCAGAGAGCATATGGATGATCCAGAACGGATTGGGAGAATCTCATGTGGTATAATAATCAGAACTTTTTGGTAAGAAAAAGCACCAACCTCAACTCGTGTTTGGAGGAAGAAGAATGCTGAGTTGCATCCTAAGAACATATACCTACTGTGAAGCATGGGGGTGGAAACCTCATGCTTTGGGGCTGTTTCTCTGCAGAGGGGACAGGACGCTGATCCGTGTTAAGGAAGAATGAACGGGGCCATGTATGGTGAGATTTTAAGCCCAAAACCTCCTTCCATCAGTGAGAGCATTGAAGATGGGAACGTGGCTAGGGGTCTTCCAGCATGACAATGATCCCAAACACCACACCGCTCGGGCAACGAAGGAGTGGCTCTGTAAAAACCATTTCAAGGTCCTGGATTGGCCTAGCCAGTCTCCAGACCTCAACCCCATAGAAAATTTGTGGAGGGAGTTGAAAGTCCGTGTTGCCCCCAAACACAACTCACTGCTTCTAGGAGGAGATCTGCATGGAGGAATGGGCCAAATACCAGCTACAGTGTGTGCCAACCTGGTGAAGACTTACAGGAAACATTTGACCTCTGTCATTGCCAACAAAGGTTATGTTACAAAGTTGACCAAATACTTACTTATTTTCCACTATAATTTACAATTAAATTCTTTAAAAATCCTACAATGTGTTTTCCTGGATTTTTTTCCTCATTTTGTCTCTCATAGTTGAAGTGTACCTTGATGAAAATTACAGACCTCTCTCATCTTTCTAAGTAGGAGAACTTGCACAATCAGTGGCTGACTAAATACAGTTTTTGCCCCACTGTACATTTTGAACGGGTGCTTCATGGTGCAATATCTGTAAGGGTTATTCGAGTGAGGGAATGTCCAGTCATGGGTTAATCTTGTGATTTTACTGCATTAAGCCTATAATTACTTAATAAGGTATTTGTGTGATACAAGTCTGGGATTTAAATGCCATTTGTGCCAAGTGCAATGGAGATTGACCCTCATTTGAGCTCTTTAGCTGCCGGGCCATTGTCGAAATGCTTTGTACATAGTCTATTAGTAGACTAATAAGACTGCATTTGTTTACACCAACTCCCAGCTTATGACATAAGCAGCTTATACATGGGTAATCATCCTGTTAAGAGCCTAGTATGTATGGCTGTACGGCTAAAACGTCCGCTGACGTACGTGACATACGCTGGGCATGGCCTGGCTGCGTGCTCTCTGTGTTTTTAGGTCTCTGATAACGCACGTATTGCAAAATGTGACCTTTGTCAGCGGCCGGCTATTGTTTGCAGATTGGGTTGCACACTCCGCGGCCTGTGAAAGACACATCTGCTGCCTAGGAAAAAGAGAGAGCGAGAGGTGGAGCGAGGGATAAAGGGATGGGGAGAAAAAGGAGAGGTAGGGAAGTGCAGTCATGGGGGGAAGTCTCTATTTCAGCCCCTATCTGCTTATCAAATATTTGTCTGGCCTTCACTAGGTATTTACCTTCCCTCTGTTTGCTTTGCTTATTTAAGCCTCCATGAGCGAGACAGACACAATGTTACCTCAGTAGGTTTGAAAGACTCTCCCTAATGTATTATAGACCTCGAGGGGATGAGAGAGTTCCTCTGAGATTGTCCCGTATATTTTTAATTCTCTTACATCCTCTTACGGTCTTTATTTTGCTCGTCTGCCATTGCCTCACCTTTCAGCTTTATAGGGACATAAAGGGACGTTTGAAATGCACGAGCTGTATTTATAGGGTTGAGCATAATAGCATAAGTACCCTTAAATCTTTCGTCCCCTGTGCTGGCCTTGTGTAAACTGACAAACAGAAGTGGTGTTAATTTGCTCAGTACTCCTCCTCCGTCTCCCAGAAGTCCTTCGCTGAATGGTCTCGGTCCCTGACTTGAAACATGTGTTTGCTTAATATGTTTTTGATTGATTGATCTACACGGCCGGTCTTGAGAACACGCGTGCAACCGTATACGCATATATTCACAGACAGACAGACAGACACACACACACACACAGACGCACACACATACACACAAAGGGCCTCTTTGTGCTCTCGGCAAAGTGAGGGAGATGAGGTGAGCTGAGATTACCCCGATCATTTCATATTGGTCTTGGACAAGCCCCCGAAAACCGCACCATGCAGGATGGCTGCGGTGGTGAGGAACCACAACAGAGAGCCGGGACCAGCAGCCAGGGACAGATACACACCCACCCATCGCACACTCATGTTTCTTTTTTAGAAAAGGAAGCAATTTAGTTTGTGATTTCACTCCAAAAGGCTGTTGTGACGCATGCAGCGACGTCTGCCAGGAAAAGAAGTGGGTAGGAGGAGAAGAAAAAAAAAGAAGAAGAGAAGCGTCTGAGAAAAGAGAGTTAGAGACGAAAGTGTTAGTCAACATGACTGCTCTAACAGCCTGTGGCTGCAGCGGGGATCAAGTTACCGAGTGTTGAGGAAAGCTTTTGCGTTGCCACATTCACTGGCACGGTTCTGAGGAAGCTGCTCACTAACCCGATGGGGTTTGCTCATCTGTCGGCTGCAGACGCGGACATTTTTCCCAGGTTGTCTCCAACTCTTATTAAAGGCTACTGTGCTGTTTTATCCAGAGGAGACTTTGAAAGAGAAAGAGGGTGCTCGGACGCTTGGCAACATGGTGGGTGGGCGAGAAACGTTCTCCACATTGCAAAGGAGATCACCTTCACATTTTACACTTGTTCTGATTTTATTAGAGCTAGTTCCGTGTCTCCAGTGAGGAGAACTCTGGGCCCTGTCCGTGGCTTCACTGAAGCAGATTTCATTGCAATTACTCAGATCAGTGCTAGGACTTTCATCTTTCGGATTTCGTCTTTTTTTTGGTGCGTGTTGGCTGTCAGTCACATGCCTAACCTGTTTCTGTCTCCGAGCAGGCTCAAATGCCAAGTATGTTCATTTGCTCGGCTGGTATTTATTCAGCCCTCCTGTCTGACCTGTCACCCCCAGCCACACGCTGTTGCCCACGCTCTCCGTTCAAGAGGAGCCAATGAATTGGGTTTGCTCGCTCCGAGTCGCCAATCAATGTCAGTTTCGACCAAAATAATAAGGCTTAATCATAAATTGCAGAGGTGCGGCCTGACTGACCCCACAATTCATGGGCCTGCTTAACATGGCCTCATCTGGGTGGAGCAAATGAACTACCCCTGTTTTGATTTTCCGATTGACGTGTCACATGAAATGTGGCTCGTCTTAAACCATCCTAGCCACCCCTCCTTTTCTCATTTTCCCCTCATCCTATGTTCATCTCCTCCCCTCCTCTCCTGTGCCTTATGTCATAGAAATTCTAGACTGTACAACAATTATTCTACTGTCTCTTATGGGTGGACCCGGTCGTCCTGAGGGAAGAAGCTTAGCAAACAGAGAAAAGAAAGCAAAAACTCTGTCAGAATTAAAAGCAGGGGTAAGTGGTGACTAATGACCCCCTTAAATGGAGAAGCTTAATCAAGGCAGTCTTAAAGGCAATTTCCTCCGTTTCGTCGTATGCCGTAGAAATCCAATTTATGACATGAGAATGGTAAGGAACAAATCTGCCATTCTTTGCATTAGGTGCTGCAAATTTTCCAATTGGCGGGGGCCGAGCCTGATGAGGTCTATTTATGGAAGAGAAAGGAATTAGGGGAATAGTCCCTAGAGAAAGCCAGTCTGTGTATGCCAGCATTCCAGATGTCCACACGGCAGTTGTACCAGTCTATGTGTTTCTTTCTTTCTTTTTTTTAATTTTGGAGAACTGTCTGCCAGTGATGACCTCATAAAGACTGTGGGCACACAGTTTTTGCTAGTCCTTTTGTAGGAACATTCATTCCCTCCAGTGTCGCTTGCCATTCCTGTCGCTGCAGAGTTGCTCCCTCATAATTAGCCATTGTTCTGGCATTTTTGGCTGGTCCCTCTTTTTTTTCCTCTTTTCCCTTTCTCTCTTCTGTCATTGCATTTATTTTCATTTATTCGTCCCTTTCTGCTGCATATAAAGTTCCTTTATCTGTTCAAATGGATTTGGGAACTGACTCCCTTTCTTTCTGTCCAAAGACTGAAATACCATTTCTTTCTAAGCCTTGTTTTCAAACTCATTTACTCTTTCAGTCGAGCATTGTGGGTAGATTTTACACTTGATTTGTTGGAACGCGACTGTTTTGCAGTCAAATTTGGTGCAGCTTTATAAATGACGGAAAGTGCTTGGTGCTCCCTGAATGTTGCTTTGTTTACTCTCTTCAAATAGGGGTACTCTATATTTCATCTGCCCTGTAACAACGCTTGGTGGTGTGTGTGTGTGTGTGTGTGTGTGTGTGGAGTGAGAGAGCGCAATTTCACAGACATTCTGCGTTATGTTTTTCCAATCTGTTTGCCTTCCCCTGTGCTCACAAAGGGCTCATAAGTTATTGTCAGCTTATGATGCAGTCCACTAAGCAGCAGTGTAGCTCAGGTAATGTGACGACAGTGACAGAAGGCACTTTGGGAACTGCATCCCCCATAAGGCCTCGACTTCTAGCCATTTGCTGAGAGACACAGAGACAGAGAGAGAGAGAGAGAGCATGTGAAAGAGAGAGGGACAAAATCATGCAGCTTTTCTCGTCTTGGAATCTCGAGGGCGAGACAGAGTGTGTGTGTGAGCGACGGAGCTTAACACTGCCTCTGCTGGTCCTTCTCGTCTGTGCGCTCGCACTTCGCCCTTGTGTGTGTGTGTGTGTGTGTGTGGTGAGGCTCTTGGTGGATGGGACAGTCGGCCTGTCTGTGCTTGCTAGACTGTGTGTGAGTGCTGGGGGAAATGTGTGTACGGGTGGATCGTGCCATTGGATTTGAGGAGAGTAATGCCATCCAGTGCTGAAGTAATGAGTGGAGGACAGCAAAGAGGGCCAGTGGCTGAGGAGGACAGTCTGTGAGTGTTTACTGATTTGTTACCTGATCTCACATCCACCCACGCTCACACACACACACACACACACACACTCGCGCACACGCTCACACTCGACGTACGCATCTAAGCCCAGAATGGAAGCCAAAGTTGGACGCATACAGAGCGGAATATTATTTCTTGTCATTCTTTTAATTTGCTGTGCAGAATCGTTTTTGGCCGCTCTGATCAAGCTGAAGTGCACTTTCCAAAGAGGCGGCCTTTAAGCAGCGTTTAAGGGTTCTTTGAAATATCCCAAAAGTGGCGGACATTTCAATGAAAAAACAGACTGGGAGTGAGAGGATAGAGAGAGGGGGGAGAGAAAGACAGGGGAAATGAAGTAGTGCTGTCACAATTAAGTTGACTTTTTGAGGAGGGAGAGGTCAACATTTATAGAGGAACAATTTAAACAAATTCATTTGGATCCTTGAGGTGGCTTTCGAGAGGGTAGACGTTCCTTAACCCACCGTTTGGTACTTTTCAGTGTTATCATATGTAATTGCGTGATTATTGTACTTGAGGTTTGGTCAATTTCTTTTTTGTTTTGAAACTTTGCTGCATTTTTCAAAAAGTATTCACGATTCATTTTGCATCAATCAAATCAATAATAAAAATGGTCCCTTTTCCCCCCTCAACAGTTTCTTGTCACTATGAGTCATTTTCACAGGATAAAGGGGAAAGGGTTGCCAAGTTGCTCATTTTGTTGAGCTGCATTAATGAAAAGGAAAATTCTAGCAATAGAGTGCGAAGGGAAGTGAGTTGTTCAGCTCATTTTCATTTATGTCATGCACTCGCTGCTCAGGAGTCTCGCTCTCTGTCGTTCTCTCTTGCTCTCCCACTCTCTGTCTCGATGGTACCTTTGCTCACAATGGTGATAATTTAATTGTGCTAAACGGCGGTAGCTGTGTTGGCAATGTTTCCAGCCGGGGGCTCTGATGGTTAACAGGAAGCTTATTATATGGAAGGTGGAAGGCCTTGTCACCTGTGCGAGCAGGGCGCTGCTTCAGCACACACACACACACACACGTTTGTATCGCTATACTTGTCAGGACTTTGCTTTGACATAATAACTCTAGCTATTTAATACCACACCTAAACTTAACCTAAAACCACAAAACTTTTAACCCGTTTAGTTTTTCTTCATATGTATCATATTCATATAATAAAGTCTCTCTGGCTTTTGAGTGTGTGACATGAAATTCCTGAAAAGACAAATTTAGTAGGCCTATTATTTACAATTTCTTTAATATCGGCTTAATCATAGAAATAACCTGAGACACATACATCATTTTTCAGAAAAGCCGTATTGAATCCTGTTTTGCTCTTGCCAGGAGTGATGATTAATTAAATACAATACGTTTCTTTAAAATTACACTCTCTTCTCTAAAAAAAAAGAAAAGGAAAAGATAAAATGGTAACTGCTTGAATTGTACACTTTAAAGAGTAGTTCTAAAATTATAGAAACTTATTCTAACACCGTTTTAAAGCAAATTTTTGTTTTTAATTCTTTGCTGTACTCGTAGAAAATTTCCCCTGACTAATTTCAGACCAATAAACCTCGAAAAACTTTCTGTACAGTCTTTCATTCAACAGTGTCATTTTTTGATTTCGTTTTCTCCCTTCTGCCTGTGTCTGTGTGTCTTGTACATGCTTCAGTGCATATACAAGCGTGCACGTGCCAGTGCGTATGCACGTGTGTGTGCTGTGTAACCCATGGAAACTTGAAGCCCAGTCATAAAGCTGATTTTTTCTCCATTTTTTTAGCTCAGCCATAGTTAGCTCCTGGAACAATGGCCCTCTTGTTTTTGCTCCCCACTTTTTCCCCGTTCATTTGATTAGTTCTCGTCCTATAGGATTGATTAGTGGCGTTTTCGGGGAGCCTGAGAAGCAGGACGTGGAATCGAAGGCTTTCCTCTCGAGTTGCCTTAGGATTGAAGGGCCTGAAGGCTGAAGGATATGTGGAGGGCTTAAGTTTAACGGCGCAGCTCCGGGGTAACTGATCACTATTGTCTATAAAAGGTCAACAGTGAGGGACGAGAGCGAGAGAGAGCAGGGGGCGTCGTATGATTGAGAAAGGCGAAAGTGGATATCGTAAGACACATGGCCCCGAGTCATAAGACCTTCTGGGCAAACCGGCGCACGGGTGGGGGGGTGCTGTGGGTGCAAGGGGTTCTAATACCGAACCAATTAAACTTTGTTTTTACGTGATGAAACATTAGCACTGGGAACAATTCATGAGTCAAAGCATTCCGGACACACACGGCTACATGAGCCGCTTGCAGCCCAGGAACGTAACTCTTAATCCTTTTAGAACGCGCAGCAATATTGTCAGCTATATATAGTGGCTTCTCTGTTTGCCTCATCTCTTCTCTGGGATGCTGAACATGAGGGGAGGGCATGGGGTGGGAGTCGACCTGCCATGCTCCCTCTCCATTTATTGATTACTTCAGTTTGTTAGCTGTCTATTGTTATTGTGTAATCGAGTGTGAGCCAGAGAGGCCTTGTCAGGAATTCATATGAGGCTGCTTCGGGCCGGCCTCCTGTATTCGCTGCTTAATATGCACAAACGCCTTGCTTATTTGACTTTTTTACTGGAGAAGCGGATTGAAGTATTAATCACAATGAAGGAAAAGATGTGTTCCGGGGGCCGGCCTACAGGTCCTGTTCCGTTTATGGACTGCTCGGCGCAGGCCATTTTACTGTGCCATTTTCTCGCCATGGGCGTTTACTGGGTCCCGTGTCTACAGGGTCCCCTCGTCATATTTCAGCTCATAACTTCCTAAAAGAGGATTCGGTTTTATGGTTTGAAGCGAGAGGAAATCAAATCCGGACGGCTTAAGTATAACAAAATCATCTAGGCCTTTCTTTTAGCCGGAACGGTCTCCTTTTTCAATTTGGTTTGGCCCATATTGTTTAATTATCAGAACTGTAGCAGTAGGGAGGGGCCGACTTTGGCAGTGTCGGGCAGGCTTGTACGGTGTGTGTGGAGTGTGTGTGTTATGCGAGAGGGAGAGGGAGTGAGGGGAAAGCCACTAGCCCGGCCCCGGCACTCAGCTCGCTGCCTTGGCTGCGCACAGCAGCAGCACGGCCCTCTGAGCTCTTCTAATAAATTATTAACTCCAACTGACAAATACAGTTACGGAGCCCAGGCACAGATCTATTGCATTTTCTAACAAGATTGCTGTAGACACATGTTACGGGAGGATGGAGTCAGCTCCTCTCTCTCTCACTCTCATTATCTCTCTCCCTCATTCTCTCCGTCTCTTGTCCTCGCTCTCATGCCTCAGCAGTTTGACTGATGGCTGGAGACTGGAGGCAAAGTGCCTAAGAGACTGAGCATTTCAGAGGTAAAATAATACCACTTGATTTGCTGTGTAATACAAAAGCAGTGCCTTGTTTCGCTTGCGATTTGCTGATGAAGGGCTGAAACCTGGACTCTTCAGATCCATGAATAAAAAATGGTGTCAGGACTGCCTTCTCCCGAACGGCCCTCCTCCTGTTCTGCTCGACCCCCTGTTCTCCCCAGGCTCCCGGTGCGAGTGCCCCGGTCTTTTTGCTTTGAATTTTGATTTTCAATTAACGCTCCCCTTTTTCCGCAGATCGTTCCGTGTGTATATGATTACAGGAAACAATTTATTGGCTGATTAAAATTGAGGGCAGAGGGTTGCTTAAGAAAAAACACAGACGCCGGAGCGCTCGCGCGGACCCAGACCTCCAGCTCCGCCGGCCCGCCCTTCACGCTAACTGACAGGTGGGCTGTGGTTTACACAGCTGTTGTAGCCTGCTCGATTAATTTCCCCTTGCCGTCCGTCGATCGTCCAATTGTGCTCGTGGCGCAACCGCTCGTGAATTCATATGACGCACGTATGATCCGTTGCGCGTATCGCAGGCGCCGACGTCGTCCGGGGCCGCGGGAGTTGCCGATGAGCTCAATTAGCGAAGTGTATGAATCGACGATTCATATGCAGGTCTTAGTGCTAAGTCATGTGTGCAAATAGATGGCACGTCTTCAAAGAATGTAGTCATTCTACAGAGAGGCCGCGGGCCATCACATCGCTCATTCACAGGCCCCGGGGCCCAGCGCGTTAACTTGCACTTTGGTGTTAAAATAATCTCTCCCTGTGTCAGATCTGCGTTTGTCCCCCGACGGACCTCACGCTGGAAAACTTGGCAGAGCCGGGAGTTCTGGATGCACCTTGGGCCGCCTTCATTACCCATCCGGACTCATGTCTCAGCAGGCTAAGGGAGGACATTAGCTCACAGCAGAACCTTGACCCAAAGCGCTTCTGCCCTCCATCCAGTGCCAACTCGGCCAATATCACACCTTCGCCTGGTTATATTCACGAGAACTCGGTAGCGAAGTGTAGCGCCGCACCCGTGCCGATAGATAGGAGCTGGTATAGAGTGCTGAGGTGATGTGCTTGCTGGATATCCAGCATAGATAAACCGCACGAGGCAGACGGAGAGGAAGGGGATTAGGAGTAAACACGTGCTGGCTGCTCCTCAGCACTTCACATCAGTAGGAAAACCTTATGATACAGTCATTTATACCAAGAGCTTAATTAGATTATCACCCTCTGTATGCATTTTCCCCATTTGTACCAAGCAGCGTGAGTGCGGCTCGATTAATTGTTGGGAGGGAAAACGTGTCATAAACTGTCCCAGCAATGCAGGCCTCTATGGCAAATGTATCACTCTTTACGAGAGAAGAAATGAATGCATCATTTCTTTCTGCTCATTGATTTCTTTTGCTCTTTAATTTGAATGTACAGGTAAGGGCCATTTAAAGTTGGCTCAGGGGTTCGCTCGTACTAGTTTTGTCATTCAGATGCGAATAAGATGATATAGAGTTATTCCCCCTTTTAGGATTACTTACGATATTTCGACTTTACGATGGGAATCCGATAATATTCGTAAATACCCATTCAGCAGAAAGTGTCCTCAGGATACCTCTAAATGTAGTTTTTTCCCTGGGCAAATGATATGCAGTATGATATTCTCCTGCACTCTCCCGTGCTAGATGAGGAAGTCGGCAGTGCGTGTTAGTGATGAGCGCTGGGTAATGTAGTGAGGAAAAGCCACGGTCGTGGCAATAATCGCTATTGTGTTTCACTTTCAATACATTATTCAATAAATCACATAAAATAAGCTTATGTAATGAAAGCTTATTTTGCCCAGCTGTAGTTTAATGAGTGTTTTAAGCATGTTTAAAGTAGGCTGTGCTATGGCATGTACAGAATCTGTTAAACTCCTCGGTTTATGATAAATTACAGATCTTAAGATTTCGGCCCTTAAAGTGAATGGACACTGATTGGGTGGATGTTAAACGCCGCATACCTGTAGTTCGGAAATGTTAATTATTTGTTCATTTATAGAGGGTTAATAAAAAGACTGGATTTTTTGCTGCCCTGGCGTGTTGACTCGTAAAAATGAATTAATTTACCAACTACGTTTTAACTTTTCATGCAAGGAGCCCTTTTTCGCTCCATGAACCTACAGTGCTTAATGTTTACTACTGAAGAAGCAGCAACGCACTATTTCTTCTCTCTCTACTCTACTAACTGTAACCTGACACTTATCAGTAAAGTTTTTCTCTACAGTCTACAGGAAAGCATTATCAGAGGATTGAGCCTACGTTAGATACTGTTCTGCAGCTTTTACATTAAGCAAAGGTTTAAGACCTCAAAGCTTTTGCTCCTGCTCCTTGGAAATGCTTTCTTCATCCTCTGACCTGGTCGCTCTCTCTCTCTCTGTGTTTTAGCAGAATCATGTCTTCCAAGCAAGTCACCTCTCCGTTTGCGTCGGGTGCGGACAGCGGCGAGGAAGGAGCAGGTCAGGAGCGCCTGGTGTGGGAAAAAGAGGAAGGCACAGATTCACTGGCAACACAGCACTTGCCAATACACAACCTGCTGCATGGCAAGATGCACACTGAAGAGCTGCCACCCGTCAGCGGCGGCGTGCCGTCTGAATCCGACTGGGACGGATTGGTGTCGACCCAGCACCTGGTGAGAACACGCACCCAGACACACACACACACTCAGACGCAAGGCTCCAGACAGTGGGCACTGAGCTTAACATGGATCATTTAGAAGCAAAAGCCCCGGTAATGTTCTTTTCTAAACGAGTAATGCCTGACAAGTGGCTTTATGTTGGGGTTGCATGGGGATTTTGGATAGCAGTGAGGTGTAGTGTTTTGTGCGGGGATGTGGGCGACTGCACACATAGATTGTTCGTTTCTATTCCTGGCTTAGTGTTTAGATGGAGGCCTTTAACACCCAAGTTCAGTTCATAACATTGGATGTTAACATTGGTTTTATAGCAGTTCAACGCTAGATCATACCATATTAATGAAAACAGACAGTGTTTCACATAGTGTCTGTGAACAGGGTAAAGATCAAAGCCATATCAAATCCATAATGTCTATAATATGCACCTCCTTGTTTGTACATGTGCCTATTTGATCAGTTCCACTGTCTGTATAGAAGCACTTTGTAGTTCTACAATTGCAGACTGTAGTCCATCTGTTTCTCTACATACTTTTAGTCCACTTTATTCTATTCTCTAATGGACAGGACCCCCACAGGACCACCACAGATCTTGTAACATTTGGGTAGTGGATCATTCTCAGCACTGCAGTGACACTGACATGGTGGTGGTATGAGTGGATAAGACCCAGCAGTGCTGCTGGAGTTTTTAAGCACCTCACTGTCACTGCTGGACTGAAAATAGTCCTCCAATCAAAAATGTTCAGCCACCAGGCATCCTACAGGCAGCACTCTGTGAGCACTGATGAAGAATTAGGGGACGACTAACACAAACTGTGCAACAACAGACGTCTCTGTCTCTATACATCTACAAGGTGATGTGATATGGTAGATGTGTCTAACAGAGTGCACAGTGAGTGAGCACAGTGTGTAATACCTCCAGCAGCACTCCAGCAGTCTGATCCACTCGGGGGGCATTATATAACAGAGTAAAGGAGACTAACAAAGTATATAGAGAAACAGATGGACTACAGTCTGCAACTGTAGAACTACAAAGTGCATCTACATGGTGGATAAGTGGATCTGATAAAATGGACAATGAGTTTAGAAACAACGATTTGTACCTAATAGTGACCGGTGAGTGTACATAAAAAGGACAGGACAATAGTGTTCCAATGTCATGTCTCACAGAGGGAATAAGGACAGAGACATTTGGCACTATCTGTTCTGTCCCTCATGTACATGTACACGCATCTGCAAAACACTGCATCCCAGCTGAGGCGGATTTTCATCCCAAGGACGTGGCCCGAATGTAGTCAAAGCCCCCCCTGGAACATTTCTGTACAACGTCTTTTGCCAAATGCTTGGCTTTGAAGTCTAAGCCATCAGCAAGTGGCTCAAGATCCCTTGCGGTGCAAAAAGTCGCAAAGAGCACTGTGTTGAATTACATTTCACGTCAGAGCGATTTTATGAATCTATAAATAGGGAGACAATGAGAGTGTAGGAATCAGAACCGTTGAGTGTATGAAACTGGTCTCAATGGCCTCTCTCTTTTGGGCTCAGACACATGAAGTGGCTTTGACAGGCCCTCATTGTTTACTGCTTATGAAAGGAAATTCTCCCCAAACCGTTTCTCCTCTCCTCTCCTCTCTTGGACCCAAAGGCTCTCTTGGACCCAAAGGCTGCTAATAATCTTGCAGAAAATCACACACATTAGCACCATAGTACTGTACTGGAACTAGTCATCATGTACTGTGTAGTCTGCAACGTCCACAATATTTCCAAATTGGTCTTGTATTAGCAAATCTATCCTCTTCATATTCAGCAGGACAAAAGAAAATCTCAAAAGGAGGGAATCAGAAGATAAATACCTGAAACATAATGCATTTCTTAGTTCATGTCAAGCCATAGATTACCAATTGATCAAAGCCAGAGACAAAACTTAAAGTCCATAAATGAATGGTTTGCCAACTTTCGTGGAGAACTTCATCAGACATCACTGAGATTAACTGGAACAGCCACTGGAATCAGGGCTTATTGTCCAACATCAGTGCCTAACCTCACAGTGATGTTCCACATTCTATTGGAAAACCTTCTCAGAAGAGTAAAAAGCCACTGTAGAAGTGAAGGGGATAGAAAGTCCTTGCTAATACCCCTGGTTTTTGGTGTAATTTTTGGATGTCCAAAAACTTTTGTCTATGTAGTGTAGTATGTCCTTGTATACAGTAGTTAAAGTGAAAAATCAGAAGGTTGTGAAACTGTCCATGTTTGGGAAGGGGGCTGCAACCCACTAACAAATGTGGACCTTTTATAAGTTAAAGTCAAATTTATTTATATAGCAATTTTCACAACGCAGCACTGGCTCAAAGCAGCTTTATGAATATCTTGGCCCACAGACCTAACTAAGCAAGACTGGGGTTACAGTGACAAGACAAGTTTATTTGTATAGCACATTTCAAAGACAACAAGTGTCAACCAAAGTGCTGCACAGTAGTTATTTGACATCCAGCAGCTTAAAACTTGCAAGGCAAGTGAAAGTGGCAAGGAAAAACTCCCTAAATGTTATAAAGGAAGAAACCTTGAGAGGACCCAGACTCAAAACGGGACCCAACCTCAATGGGGAGCCTAGATGATCCAACCTCAATGGGGAGCCTAGATGATAAGAGATACACATGTATCTGGGCAAAATTAGACTTGAAGTAATGATTAAGATGACCTGTTAGAGAAGACCACTGACTTACCAGTACTGTTGTTTCACGTATGATTCTTGCATGGTTCTAAGACCCTGTGATGTATAAAGTAGACGTTGTAGTCATATAGGATGCAAGATGAAATGAGGTTGGCTCTGAGTTCCTTTCTGTCAATCATGATCGGGAACGTGACGGCTTTGGCTCTTGGCGTTCCTCAGCATTTGAAAGCAGCAAACACATTCCAAAGTACTGGTTCCTTCCAGCCGACTATAACCCAGGCTTGTAGTAAATGTATTAAAAAGCCTTTTGATTGAGATTTAAGTCATTCACAAAGACATGAACTGCTTTAAAAAAGTTTGAATCTAGAAACCTCTAGATTCTGTTAGTGACTAGATGCCGAAGCTTATATGTGAATAGGTGGTTCCTTTGCTAAATGCTTTCCAGTATGCCCTGTCCTGGTAGGATTTATACAGGTGCCACTTTTTGTAACAGTGGCTTCAACAAATCAGCAAATGAGAGACCCTCGGAAGAGACCAAGCAGAGGATTGGCTATACAGCTACAGTTTAAAATTTGGTTTCAATTAAAATCTTTACAGCGTGAAAGGGTTTGAGTGCTAAACTGTACAGCACAAATGCACAAATAACTATAACAAGTGGTGTCCTTGATGATATGTTACTAAATGTGCAAGTAAAAATACAGGAATGCGCCATTTAACGAACATCCAGTCAACAACCGATCACTTTAATGACCAATTATAATCAAATACCTCAGGAAATAAAAATCTCTTAACTCCTGACGTTACAGCTGTAAACAGGCAGTCAACACGGTCCGTAAGTGTTATTACATTTACTGGTCATGTGCTCGTTTGCTTCTTAGCTTCACGGTTGATGTGTTTAGAGACTTTTTTGTGCAAGTTACATGTTTGTTTGACTTTACGCTGCTCATTTAAAACAAACTAGAAAGTATTTATAAGTACCTGTATATTCTCTCTAACCTATAACTATATGAACTGGTTCACATTCACTCACTGAGCCTCTGTTTCATCTAGCTGATCTTCCATGTTGTTCGTAATGCCGTCTTATCAATGCCTTTTTGGCTTCCATCAAACAAAAGCATCAGGTCCACCATACCAGCAGCGGTATGGGTCTTGCCTCTCTATGGTCTAATTCCCAGCACTGCCAGCTGAACTAAAGTGGGTATTACAACTATAGCGGAGAGCTTGAGACCTGGAACTTTGGGCTAAAAGAAAGCCTATGATCCCTGACTTCCACTGCCATTATTTTCTTTTTTTCTTTGGTCATGCCGGCACACAACTGATCCTGGGTGGGCACTTCACGCTGTCTCTCTTATGTAAATGAGCCGTGCAGCTCAGGTGCTCCTTATTACAGCACGCCTAATTGGATTAGGAACGCGTCTCAAAGATTTCTGCTGCATTGTTTTCGGGCTGGGCGGACCTTCTTTGATATAATGAGAGAAAGGGGTATGAAAAGTTAATTGTGCTCATTTGATCTTAACAGGGGTTTCATTTGCATACTCTGGAGCTCTGTTCTGTAATCTTATGGAGATTTGTTGTTGTATGTGTTGTTTTGTAGGTTTTTGTTGTTGTTGATTGAGTAGTTCAATATAAATTGTCTTTGTTTAAAGGCCAAACCTTTGTTGATATTCGAGATTAATATTACCCAGAATATCTGATTGTTTCATTACTTTTATTTCTGTTTGCAGAATCATGGTCATTTTGGTAGAGTAGTGGGTTTTGGGTCGGGCTTGAAATAAGAATGGAGGAGAATAAAGCCTGAGAAAACAACTGTGGAGAAAGTTTGGGTTGCCAGAGTGTGAAAAGAAGATAAAAAATGAGAGAGCGCGAGAGAGAGCATGTAGTCTCTACTGATTACCTGGCTTCTCCGCTGTGCCAGCCGTCTGTGTGGCCAGTGCTCTGTCTTTGCCAACCGATTACTCTGATTTATCTCACCCCTGCTGGCCTGGCCACCCCACCACTTGCTGCCCCAGCCTACTCTATAGCCCGTCTGTGCCCATCTATTTCAGACGTGTCCGGGGAACAGAGCTGCATTCACACAATCCTGCACTGTTGCTGTCAAGATCTGTCAGTTTGTTGCGTTCCTGCATATTTGCAGGGATTAAGTAGCGCCATATACACTACGATGGAGCAATCTCGTGCTCCTGGACTCGTCTGCAAATTCTTTCCTCTGAAATCTCTGCTGCTCATCAATCATGTGCTGCCAGCGTTTCACAATGGCATTCTGGGAGGAGCTGGAACGCCTGCTGTAGTTTGAGAATTCCGACTCCTTCTAACTGGCTGCACTTTTTATTTCTCTCTCCTTTTGACACATTTGAATTGCAAACAAACGTGTTTTTAGTCCACAACAAGCAGGAAGTAAAAGGTTCAGCTCTCAAACGAGAACTCATTTCACCACTAAACCACGCACAGGTGGGATCGCAAAACCACAGCAGCTCCAGACAGCACCCTGATTTACGATGGCCCGCAGGGTTCACCAAGGGGCAGCCAGCCACCGGAGGAACCGACAGCGCTCAAATCCTGACTCTCAACAGTTTAGCGTGAATTTCTTTCTTTTTTTTTCGTGATCTCTTTCACAACAGTCAGGTTAGGGAAGAAAGCATCGGTAACCGCAGCTTGCCCAGCAAGAGCTGATCGTTAAACAGTGTGTTGGCGCTCGCGGGTCTTGTTTTAGGTTTGCGAACGATAGATGTTAATAGATCTAGCTGTGATATGGGCTTGACAGTTTCGACTCATCTCATTGTAGACATGTGGGAAAACGCTTGGAAAAGATTTGAGGCCTGAAAAAGATTTGCACTCAAAACAATCTCCTCTCCCCCCCTTCTCTTTGTTTTCCTCTAGGAGTCAGACAGCAATAAACTATGTTCCCTCTACTCCTTCCGGAATAACTCTACCTCTCCGCACAAGCCGGAGGAGGGGGCAAGGGAGCGAGGTGACCTGCTGGGTGCCTCAGCCTTTGGAACGCCTGAGCGTCGCAAAGGAAGCTTGGCCGATGTGGTGGACACACTGAAGCAGAAGAAGCTGGAGGAGATGACAAAGACAGAACAAGACGGTATGAGAAGACTCAGTTCTCAATATGTGTGTGTGTGTGTGTGTGAGAAAGTGAGTGCATGCATGTGGACATCTGTGCTTGTTCTTGTACATGCACAAGTGCTTTATTCATGGCTTTAGCGAGAGCCCACAAGCTGTGTGTGGACCGCTTCGGGCATATATCAGTGTCCCTTTCTCGTACCATGCTCCTTCTTCTCTCTTTGCACACACATGCGCATGGGCCCAGACCTGGGAGGACTGACGTGGCCATGTTTCCAGTTTGTTCTGAATGAGCTCCAGTGTGACAAAGAGTGGGTGGCACTAAACTACACCTCAGCTTAAGTGTGGTCCCGCGCCGCTCCAAGTCAAACTCAGACTGTAAAACACACGCCGCCGAGCCCATGCCAGGAACATTACCTTTTTATTCTTCAGCACAGACCACAGCATTCATCCCACAACACTCATCTACCCACTAATTACAATAAGTCCCTTTTTCCTCCTCTACCATTTTTTCAGCGCGCCTAAAAGACCCACAGATATGCGGTGTGCGTATCAGCTCGCCGAAGATGATGATATTATTTATGTAACAAATACGTAATTCATTTTTAATGCCCCAACTTTGGAATCCTTACTAAATTTAAACCGGTGTAGAAAGTGTATTGAAGTTCTCCACCTCACACCCTAAACCACAGAATCTCTGGGGAGCCATGGATGAAAAGCAAATATTAAGAATAGTTGCTTTTAATAGTGCTTCTGCTCTTAATTAGAACGTACAAAGTTACCCTGAATAAAAAAAACCAAACATCCCATTACACCACACACACACACACACACTCGAACGCAGCCTGCTCCCTAGGGACATACTCAGCTCTCTGGAGTGTCTGGGGAACAACTTCTTCACACAAATAAATTAGACATTAATTTATCTCAAATCATTTCTTCTCCGAGTTTTTTTTCTGCTCCCCTTGTGTGTCATCCTTTCGTCTTACTTGCTGATGGCCTTTTGCACTCTGGCAGAGGTCAGGAAATATTTTCAGTGCTAACAAGGCGTCTTTTAATAAACCGTGCCAATGCCTCTCGTTCTCAAACCCAGTCATTTTCTTATTGCTAATTGATTTATAAGGCGACAACAACTTTTTTATAGAAGGTAATTCATGTACGATGACGAATACAACCTCATTATTGTAAGCCTGAAGAGATTTGGGAGTTTTATTCAAGATAATCTTAGTTCCCCCCCCCCTGAAATGACTCACTTTTAATTTTATTAGCATGGCAAATTTAAATGTCATTGAGCATTTCTGTCGGGTTGTGTTTTTCTCGGTCGTTGCTGTGTTTTCCTCCTGTATTTTCGGTAAACCAGCAGTAGCTTTGCGTGAAGGCTCATATCCCGTGTTTGATGTGCTTTCCACCGGCTTGTGCCTGTGATTAACTGTGCTCGCTGGAGACGCTCTGTGGTATAAAGGTTTCGTCTTATCCTGCACGTTATCCTCCTCTTGTGCTGCAGCAGCCACGGCCTTATGCTTACGAGTCCCAGCTGGTACGGCCGGGTTTTCGCAGAAATGTAAGTGGTCAAGTGCGGCTTGTAATCCTGAAGGCCGTCGAGGAAAGAGTGCTTCAGCTCTAGTGTACAGCTGTGTTAATCTGGCCTTATGGCCCTGTGCCCCGGTGATTTGTGCCACCTGAAGTAAACTCTCTTATTGTGGGAGAAATTAGTTCTCTGATTGAGAAGCCTGTGAAGTATTCGACGTGGTTCAGTGACCTTCAGGGTGGCTGACTGAAGCTTCCTGAGTCCTCGCTGTGGCTGGAACCTTGTGGTGATCAGTGGCTAAATTTTGTCTAGTGGGCTAGGCAGCTGTGTTGGGAAGAACTGCAGTGTGCGAGCTTAAAAAGTCCGAACGAACCCTTTGTGGACTGCTGAAAGCTGTTGTTGTTTTCCCTGTGCAAGTAATGCGATCCAAAGAGCAGGCATTCTAAAAATATTGCTCATAGCCTGATAACAAGGGGAACAACTGCGCCTTTTGACCTGCGTGCAGCTTTATCTTCAGGGCTAAATTTGAACCAGTCATTGTAACTCATTCAGGATCAGGACTCGTGGATCATGTCCTAGTCAGTAGGCTCCACTGTCTTTCGACATGGCTTTTATAAGGTACGTGTTAAGAAAGAGCATGTTGGGTAAAACTGGTTGCTATACAGTTGCCATGTACAGTATTGCTTAGCTGAAGGCGGTATTATTTGGACGGTCCGGTCGATGCAGCTTTACCGATGATGCACACACTCTCCTGCACTGTCCGTGCCTCTCTCTCTCCCACGAGCACTTAATTAAATGTGTATAGTGAGCCAAAGTATCAGCCGCTCTCAAATTCAATCATGCCTTGTACAACTGCATGGCGAGGAAGTCGGGGTTGTCATTTTGCCACTGCCTCCTTTAAACCCGGCCATCCCGTGGCCGATTGCCTCCGTATCTCGTTCTCTCCACCCCCCGTCCGTCCTCCCGTCCCTTCGCTCGTCTAACAGGTCCTTAAAGTGCTTTAAGTGCTTGTGACCGCTCTAATGAATGAAAATGTCCTCCCCAGGCCCGGAGGACTGCATTAAGCTGAATAGTCACCTTCACTGTAAAAGCTCCTCCAGGACCAGTCGGGCCTAACGATTGTGTCTGCTGCTTATTTACCGGCTATTGTAAAATGCATTATTTATGGAGAACTCTCTAGACGACACTTGTCAAAGAGTTAAAAATGTCAGGCCTAAGCAAGGAAAAAAAGCAAAAGGGGGTCGGAAGGAATAAACGAACGTGGCAGAGAACAAAATTTGCATCCATTACAGATTCAAGGTGACCTTGAGCGGGGTTCACAAGCAGTTTAAGCTAGCTTTATGTTATGTACTGAAGTAACGTCAATAAAACTGAAAGCGATGGAAACATCGTGCGTCTCTTTGGCCCTTTTATGCTTTGTGAACTAGGGGTGTGCGATGATTGACCTGGAATTATATCTCTATTTTCTGGGATTTTATCAATAACTATAATTAGGCGATACTTTGCAACCTGCAAAAAATGTGTTCGTAGAAGTTACATTGTACTACTTTGCTCTTGTTAATACATTTACATTTACCTTTGCAGCATTTAGCAGACGCCCTTATCCAGAGCGACTTTTGGTACAGTCTTACAATCCAAGCAATTGTGGGTTAAGGGTCTTGCTCAAGGACCCAACAGTGGCAGCTTTGGCTGAGGTGGGATTTGAACCCTGGACCTTCTGGTCCATAGTCCTGCACCTTAACCACTAGGCTACCAGAGTCTTAGGGTAATAGGGTTTTGTTGCTTACTAATGGCGTCAACGGAAATAACACTAGGAAATTGACATGTTAATCTGTTAAAACTGAAGCATTCAAGTAAAAACTGGAGCTCATAAATTGCAGAAGGTTTCACACAGATGTATAGTCAAACCATTTGTCGTCATCTGAGCCATACCTGGTCTTGCATTTGATTTTCAGACTTATGTCATTGTTTGGCAAACACCCTTATCCAGAATGTCTTACAATCCAAGAAATGGTGGGTTAAGGGCCTTGCCCGAGGACCCAACAGTGGCAACTCAGCAGAGGTGGGGTTTGGACCCTGGACCTTCTGGCCTGGACCTTACCACAAAGCCACCATGTCCTGCATTTGATCTTCGGAGTTTGTTATAATCTCCACGTTCTGCACGGTGGTTAGTTCGCTGGTGGTGTCTGTATTTTGTATCCAGTTTGTTCACTCATTTTTTGGTTTGTGCACGCTGCATGCACTCAGTGCACATGAGCAGTAGTCGATCCCACCTAGCTACATCACGCAGTGAATACGTGAACTCTTAAGGCGTGCTTTTTACTATTGACACTCTCTCCACGAATCTGTCCTATTCGACTGATCTGCCTCCACCAGCTTTGGATTTGTTAATGCTTCAGTTTAGAAACGTCTCTCCAGCTTATGCTCTGGCATGCTTAGACATGGTCCTATTCTCTCACAGTGTCTTGCCCAACACAATGCCAGTATTTTTTTAAGTCCCTTTTTCTTTTTGCATATGTGCATGCAGGCATTTGGGTAGAGTGCCATAGATCATTCGCTCTGAAACGCCAGTGGAATTTCTGACATTGCGCCTAAGTTGCGCTGTTTTAACTTTCCAGGCCCAGACACAGTCGTTTGGATGACAGCAAGCAACTCACTGTCAGACTGGGCCTAGTTAAGAAAACCCACCGCATACCCTATTCTGGGCATCGGAGAGCCTCCATCACTGCCAACTTAGTCAGCAGTCTTGTTCTGGCAGGAATGCCCGTGGCTCTTGGTAAATGCTCGTTAGCTGCTAATCCGTGCTTAAAGCTCTGCTTGTCTGAATACCAGTGTTACATGTTTCGTATGATTTGTGGCAGAGGTTCTTGGCTGTTGGAGGAGCAGGTGTCCGTTTCCAAAACGATAAGAGGGTTTTCAAAGCACCCAAACTATTATATAATATTTAGGTATGTTATTTAAAAAATAAATAAATAGCCGGCCACTTTATTAGGTACACCTTGCTTGTACCTGATTGGACCCCCTTTTTCCTTCAGAACTGCCTTAATTGTTCATGGCATAGATTCAACAAGGTGCTGGAAACATTCCTCAGACATTTTGGTCCATATTGACATGACAGTTGCTGGAGATTTGTTGTCTGCACATCCATGGTGCAAATCTCTGGTTCCACCACATCCCAGATGCGCTCTATTGGACTGAATGTCGATGCCAGTGTTAATTTTGACAGCAAATTTTGATTTAGTTTCAGTCAGTCTTTTGACGAACGTAATTTAGTTTTAGTCATAATTTAGTCATCTGAATTGTTTTTAGTTTTAGTCTAGTTTTAGTCGACTAATTGTAATAAGATTATAGTCGAATAATCTACAAGAGTTTCAGTTGAAATGTGAAATGTAAAGCTAGAAATGCGTATTTTATTTTATTTTTTTTACATTTCCCTAGTATTATTGAAAATGAAACATCTGCATGCATGCACTGATAATAACATTATACATTAAAGTTGTTATAAATCTAAATTTCCAACAAAGATCTGCTTCAAACTCGGTGTGGACACTCATGGGATATTGTAGAATTGAATCCAGTTGGAATAAATGGCATATGAGCTTTATTAAACATATCAAATCAGATATATGTGCAAGCTCTATATGCATGTGTTCATAACTACAGTATAAAACTCAGTTATGTTACCCGAATACATCTTGCAGATAGTATGAACACTTTTGAGACAAAGTAAAATATATCCACGTCGCGAACTGGAAACATATTTGAATTCCTACCTTATTCGCTGAAATATTGGCTTGAACATAATGAACTTGGAGTGCGTTGGCAACGGACTACCGTAATACCGCTAAAATAGGAGCTCGCGCCATTTTGGTGCGGATAGCTTGAACGCGGTTTCAGAATGACATGCCTGCAGATGTCGTTTCAAGTTTGTTGTATGTACCGGAGATAGTCGCCCCACACAGGTTTACAAAGAGGATTGCTTTCCTTGACATTAAATGAGAAATGTGCCAATATATCGACTGTCCTCTTTCTCTCAGGTGTTAACATCGTCGAGTTGGTTTCATGAGACACAGTAGAGTTGTACGGTCTGGCCGGGGGCTGGATCAAATATCTGCCTCTTACCACGTTTACCGATTTTCGTCTCGTTTGTATTTGTTGACAAGTGTCAATTCATGTCGTCCTAGTTTTTGTCGTTTTTCATTCATTTTAATTGTCATCCTCTCGTTTTCGTTAGAAAAAAGGGTCATTGACGAAAACTGCGAGGAACATTATTAGTCAACAAAATTAACACTGGTCGCAGCAGAAATCAAGACTCATCAGACCAGACAACGTTTTTTCCAATGATCTATTATCCAATTTTGGTGAGCCATTACAAATCATAGCCTTAGTTACCTGTTTGTAGCTGGCAGAAGTGGCACCCGGTGTGGTCTTCTCCTGATGTAACTCATCTGCTTCAAGGTTCGGAGTGTTGTGCATTCAGAGATGCTCTTCTGCGTACCTCAGTTGTGACGGGTGGTTATTTGAGTTGCTCTTGCTCTTTTATAAGCTGGAACCAGTCTTGCCATTCTCCTTTGACCCCTGGCATCGACAAGGCACTTTTGCTCAGAGAACTGCCGCTCACTGGATATCTTCTATTTTTCGCTCCATGCTCTGCTAACCCTAGAGATGGCTGTGTGTGAAATTCCCAGCAGATTGTCCGTTTCTGAAATACTCAGACCAGTCCGGCTAGGACCAACAACCATATTACGTTGGCTAAGTCACTTAAATCACATTTCATCCCCATTATGATGCTTGGTTTGAACTTCAGTCTGCATATCTACATACAGAAATGCATTGAGTTGCTGCCATGTGATCAGATAAAAAATGAATGAACAGTTGAACTCCTGAAATCTACTTCCTTAACATGCTGTTATATATTTTGTTATAATACATATTTAGTTACTGCTTGAATTTTTTCTCTCTGGTTGTCTGTGAATTATGTGTCACAGACACTACAAGGACATGGTGTCAGCAGTCTTTGGGCAGTTGTTTAGTCCCACATTCTCCTCTCACTTTCTGCCAGCAAAGTAAAAGGACAGAGTCGTGTCCTGCTTTTAGTGTGTGGGAAAATTACGCCAAGTGCATGTCAGAGGCAACAGGTGCAGAGTGGCAGTGCTGTCAGAGGATGAGTGAATTACGCTTGCCGAGTGACCTGTGTCAACGGGAACAGTTGCTACTGTGGCCTGGGTTAAAGTTTGCACTTCTTGAGACGTAGTGACCCTCACTCCTGGGGGAAGGGAGCTGCTGGAGAATAGAGACTTGGCTTCTCTGTACACCTGGAGCTTTGTGCGTCGAGCTGAACGTAATGCGTTTAGCAGGGGGCAGATTCTCCGGTGGATGCGGCCCACGTAAGTCTGTCTCTCTGGGATATGGGGGGATATTTACAGTAACCTCCTGCTGGAGATTTCCTATTTCTCAGGCAAGTGAGCTGCAATCACAGCTGCTTGTGTGTCGCTGTGCTAGTGTGTATGTGCTTGTGAGACCTCTCTCCTTCAGTGCTCCAGTCATCTGGAATGCTGCACTCTGGGTATCTAGGCCGATCACGGTGATGTGAACGGGCTATATCATCCGGCGTTAAATGTGTCTACCTGTGCGCAAAGTGTGCGTGTGCTGACGTTTGGTCATTTTGTAGGTGGGTTTGAAAGTGCAAGGCTGGCGTTCACTTTGCTGTATGTTCAAATGATGTAATTGTTGAAAAGCAGCAGAGAAGTGACATATACAGTATGGTTCAAAAGTCTCAGGCCACCATTAGATTAGATATACCATTATTTAAGCAATGTCTCTATATTAGAATACAATCAGGCAATACAGGATATTTGTATGCAGTACTAAAAACTGAAATAATTAAGAAACAGATTGAATAGACGGGATGCCAAATTGACCCTTCTACAGTCCGAAGAAGCTTGTCCAGAATTGGTCTTTTTGGAAACGTAGCAGTCGCAAAACCACTTTTTCAGAAGAGAAACAGGGTGAAAAGGCTAAGATGTGCTAAAACTCACTAAGATTGGAATGAAGATCAGTGGGAAAGAGTATAATGCAGTGGCAAATCCAAGTTTGAATTTTTTCAGCAATATGTAACGTATGCTCATTGCTAAAACAACAAATCAAATAGTGGCCTAAGACTTTTGCACAGTACTGTACGTCTCTGAGCGGTCTGTGCTGTCATCAGAATTGGAAAGCTAGGGAATTCTGTTCAGAAATCTGTTTTCGCTGGTGCCATTCGTCTTGCATTTTTATGACCCCTTTGAAATGATGGAGCAGAGGACTGAGAGCTCTCAACTCGTCCTCTCCCTTCTGCTGCCTTGTCATCTGCCTCTGGGATTATTCCACCTAATTAATAGGAATCTTTGTTGTAATGATCCATGGCACTGGCCCTTGACTTGATGCATATGCAATGAACTCGACCCCCCTCTTTAATTGCTTGGCCAGTAGCCTGTGTGAACCTGAATGTTTGGAGGCGCTCTTCAAATGCATTGGCGTTCCTCCTCTCCTCTCCCTCCACCAACACTGGACAAACATCAGTCGCCTGCCCGTGCCTCTTCCTCTTTCACCTTCTCTGTTTTTCCTCAGCCGCTCTCTTGCCCTGCTCTGCGCTGGCTATAATAGAGTTGGTGTGCTGCGGTCTACCTTTGACTCGTGCTGCTCGTCTGAATAAAAGTGCCTGCATTTGATTAGCCGATGTAAAGTGCAGGTGTCAACATATGTTACAGTGTGTTAGCATGACAAGTGTCTGTATATGTGTGGTTTAACGCTGGCAGGTGTGTGTGTGTGTGTGTGCGCCCTTGCCTGTCACTTTTATTTCAATAAGTAATTTTGTTCTGCTAGGGCTGACTAGACATGCACCAGAATGGCTTGTTAGGCCATGCCAGGATCAAAAGCATCTCTATCTGCTCCCTGCTCCCTGCTCCATGCCAATCACTCTTCCTGTCACTCTGCAAAGCAAATAGAATTCTTCTGAATGGAAGGAGGACCTGTACGTTTGTAGGATGCCTCCTGGTTTGTCTTTTAAGTTTGCATTTCAGTGCAGGAAAAAAAAAAAGAAAGAAAGATCAGTTTTGACAAACTGTTGCACTTCGGCTAGATGGCAGATCTAGACACTATTCCTTCTCCTGTCTCGTTAAAGCCGCCGTCCACTTCTCACATTACCTATCGGGAAAGTAAGACAGGATGAGCAGGCTTTAATCTCCCTTTCTCCCCCTTGGAAACTCAGCGAGGCCTCCGAACTCGAATCCCTTGCTCTAAATAGAGCACTTCGCCTTTACGGATGACAAAAGAGGCAGCTGCTCCTGCCTCAATGTGCCATTCTTTGAGGCCCAATCGCCTTCCCGTGCCGACTCAGATTGCCATTAGTCGACAGTAGCAACTGCTCAGGAGCATTCCGTGAGCCATCTTCCCTATCCAGCTCAGCTGTTGACTTGGTATCCCCCCCCAAACACCCTCTTGTGCAGGAAGGCAAGACAACGCCACCATTGTGCCGTCTCCCTTCCCAGGGCTCTGTCTTGAAGCTGGAGCCATCCAGATAGCAGGAAACGGGTCCCAGCCAGGAGCTGTAAACAGAGCCTTGTTTGTCCTTTCTTGCTTGCCATAGGTGCTTCTGCTCCTCAGCTGTGGCTGACAAGGCTCTCTAGATAGAGCTCGGTGGATGTAGCGACTGAGTGCGTTTACATGCACTTAATAAGCCGATCATAATAGGATTTCTGCAGATTATTCAAGTGCTCATGTGAACAGCATGCTCTGATCTAGCTGTCAGATTAGGACATAAATGGAGCTGGATTTTACCTCAGTAATCAGATTTCTCAGGTCATGTATTCCCATACACCGATTTCAATCTTTTTTTAATCTAGCCAGGTCCTCTTATTCTAAGAAACGCTGCTTATTTGGGGCTTGTTTCCATAGTCCCAGTGGGTATTTCTCTTGCAGGATCTGGCAACCCTGGAATTAAATGCAGCCTGTCATAAAAGGCTACCAAACACCTTTGGGAAAACTTTGAAGGGCAGTATATACTTGGGGAAATAAAGAATTTAATTATTAAAGTTTGACGTTTACTTCACCTACTAGATTATTGGCTGGTTGCGAAGTTGAAGTCTGATTATTACCTGAGTCAGAGTGCGTTTACATGCGCTTAATAATCCGAGCAAAGTCGATTACTGCGGTTATCCGATTATTCAAGTGGTCATGTAGACAGCATACTCCGATCTTCAAAAAAGATTAAGAAATCTGATAAAGAAAACTGGATTTTACTCCAGTAGTCTGATTACTCATAGCCTGAATACCGGTTACCCGATTGTTATCATACTGCCATGTGGGCATAGTTCTAAAGACTTGGCTTTATTTGGCCTCTTTTTGACTGACTTTTTTCTCGCTGGATATGGCAACCCCAGAATTAAACACGCCATGGGATTAAAGGCTGCGAAACGGCTATTGAACGCTTTGAGGAGACTCTGAAATGCAGTATGCACACGAGAAAATGAATAATTTGATTATTTAGTATTAAAGTTCGAAGTTTGTCACATATTTTTATGAGATTATAAAGCAGAAATGCGATTGCCCTGAGGTTTCCCATTATCTGATTACTCAAGTGCATGAATACTCCTTGATCGGATTACTGACAAAATCTGATTTTCTTCAGTTATCGGATTATTAAGTGCATATAAACGCAGTGATTTTGGTGTAATCCCCTCACAGGGTTTTAATGGAAGCATCTCATTTCAATGGCTAGCATCAAATTCATACAAACTGGATGGGCGACTTAAGGTGAGCGCAGAAATTGGGGATGCACTGGAAATCAAAATGAACAACATGGTTAAAACTATGAGGTGAACGCTACAAATGGCTGATTGTCTTGAGAACCAGTAGTAGACTTATCTGTGAGGGAGTAGGCTGTGAAGGATTTAATTAGCTCTGTACTTTATGTGACCAAGCCCCCCCCACCCCCACCACCAGCAAACTCAGTTGTTCTGTTTGAAATGCACAGCGGAATTATTCAAGGGGCTATGGCTGACATTGGGTAGAAACAGAATTGCACCCCATAAGGGGCCCTCTTAAACTAAAATCTTTCATTGTGACAAGAAAGCTCACATTTGGAATTTATTTATGCAGATTTAAAAGTAAGAGATTAAGAGTACCGCGCCAAACACTGGCTCTTAGAGGGGATCGTTGTGCAGTGTAGGAGGACTGCACGTTCAGGTGCTTTTCTGTTCCTAACCGGCATTGTGAAAGGAGTCATTTGACCAGGTTTCAAAATAGATGCCCGTGTATACGCCACGCCAGATTAGGCGCTTGGCTTTTGTTTATGGGCTCGGGTCACCTAGCAGGCGTGTTGTGTAAGTCTTAGATATGTAGGCCTTCCATGTGTCATTATTCCTCTCCAAATGTGACAGCCAAGACAGCTTCTTTGCACTATCACACTTGCATTGTTCATCCTCTCCTGAAGAGCAGACATGAATATTTCACGTGATGCTTCGCCCAGAGAGACTGTTAAATCGACTGTGATAAAACCGAACGTCTCTGCCTTTTGTCTTTGTCTCTTGCTGTCTTTTTCTGTCCCGTATTGCTCATGTGCTCCTGAAACACGGGACGAGATGTCAAAGGAAACAGATACGAGCATGTTTTACTGCACTGCCAGAGCCGCGCCTCTGATGACTGTAATTATTCGGTGAACAGCAGCTCTCTTTAGGAGTGGCCCCCCGTATAATTTTAAGTCTGCTAGGGTCAAGTGGTTAATATGATTTAAGACCCTATCATCTATTATATGCCATGAAGTTCCAATGATAGGTTGACGTTATTTGTTTGAATTATAATTAACGATTTGCTGGAGAGGAATGAGTTTTTCCTCTCTCTCCATTTTTCCCCACAGCTCCAGTACTGCTTATGATAATGTAGCAATTAGCCACTTTGGTGCTGAGGTGTTTCATGCCCCTGTCTGTTCTCCCTTAGTGTGGGGTGCCCTGTCTGCAACAGGCTGGCCTCGGGTGATCGATCTGTCTCTCTGTGTCCAACTCCTTTCTTCCTTTCTTTCTTTCTTTCTTTTTTTGGTTGATTTAATTCAGTTAACTAGTTCCTTGTCCCTTTTTCTGTACTTACTTTGTTTTTTCCTTTCTTTTACTTGTATTCTTTTTTTCTTCTTGATTGCTTATTTTAAATTTAGTTTTTTCTTTCTTTCTTTATTTCGTTCTTTATTTCTTTTTAGTTACTTTCTTTCTTAGGGATTTATTTAATGTAATTATTTCTTATCTCTTCTGTCAACCTTTATTGTTTTCTTCTTTCCTTTTTTCCATTTTTTTCGTTCTTCTTCTTTCTTTGTTGATTTATTTCATTTAATTATTTCCTTTCTCACATTCTGTCCTCCTTTGTGTTTTTCTTTCTTTATAGTTTTTTCCATCTTTATTTTCTTTCTTCCTTTGTTCTTTTCAATTGATCTTTCTTTCTTTCTTTATTCTTTCGTTAATTCTTTGTTTCTTTTTTCCATTTAAGTATTTTATTTTTCTTTTTTTCCTTTGTTTGTTTGATTTCATTCCTCTTTCTTTGAGTTAATGTTCTGGTCTTGTTCTTCCCTGCTTTCTGGTTTTGTTTAATTACTGGTTTTTCTTTGTGCCTGCTTCTTCTTCCCCCACATCCGGTCATTTATCGAGGCCTCATGGGCGGTCTTTTCTGCGGTGGGAAAGAGGGCCCGGGAGCGGGCGGGCGGCCGGGCCAGGGGGGAGGGGGCGGGGGCGGGGGGGCGGGAGGAGGGCCGGCGGGCAGGCCGGCGGGAGAGGAGGGGAGGCTCTCTTTCTGTCCTTTCTTTGTTCCTTCCTTCTTTTTAAGTTTTTGTTCGTTTCTTGGTCTTTTTCTTGCTTTCTTTTTTTGTCTCTCTCTCTCTTTCTTCTCATCTTCCATTAATTAGTTTTGTTTTTTAGGCTTTAGTTCAACGTTTTGTTATTTTTCTTCTTTTAAATCGTCGTTCTATCTTCCTTTCTTCTTGTCAATGTAGGTTCTTTATTTCTTCGTGTTTTCTGGTCTTTCTTTCTGTTCTTTCTTATTGCGGTCATTCGTTTGTGTTCGCTTTTCCATTTTATTATTTATTTTTCTTCTTTTCCTTTGTTGGTTGTGTTCAGGACGCCGGCTTTCTGTTATAATTCTCGTCTCGGTTGCTGTCCGTTTTCAGGGGGGCTGTGGGGGGCGAAGGACGGTGGGGGGGGGAGGGGCAAGGCTCCGTTCTTTCTCCCCCAAATAGTGCGGCCGGGGAAGGGAGCGGAGGGCGGGCGGCCCGGGAGGGGGCAGGCGGGGGAAGCCGGCGGGCGCGGGAGGGGGACGCAGGCCAGGGGAGGAGGGGGCGGGGGAGGGGGGAGGGCGGGCGGGCCGGAGTGAAAGGAGGGGAGGAGCGAGGGCGGGCATTTTTTTGGTAATAATTTATTTTCTGTTTGTGTTCATTTTATTTATTTATTTTCTTTATTTCTTTATTTTATTTATTTCCTTCATTTGAATTTTATTTATCTCTACTTTATTAATGTAATGTAGTTAGTTATTATTTGTATTTTATTTCATTTAATTCTTTCTTTCTTTCGTCTTCCTTTGTTGTGGGTTTCTTAACTTATTTTTTCTTATTAAGTTCTCTCTCTCTCTCTTCTATCTCTCTCTCTTCTGTTATTATTATGTCGTTTTTCTTCTCTTTTCTTTCCTGCTTTTTCCCCCACACCCTTTTTCTTTAATTGATTCTTCCCATTCTTAGTTCTTCTTTCTTTAATTCTTTCTTTCTTTCTTGGTATTTTTATATTGGGTTGCCCCCCCATTTCCTTCTTATGAGGTGCGAGTGACAGGCGCTCAGTGAGGTGGCCCCATTTTTCCATCCTCTCAGAGAAGCTTGGCTGAGTATGGGTCAGTTAAAAGAGAATACGCGCAGCCATTGTGAAGAGCCGCCATGGCAGACAAAGGGCCATGAGGCGCGTAGCTGTGGCCCGTCGAAGGGGGGGGACTTCCTAGAAAAATTGGAAATTCCTAACTTTTGAAGTTGCGTATGGTTACTGTTGCATCTAAATATGCATTCTCCTCGAGCTCACATATCAAAAATACAGAGGGACGGCTCTCTCCTGCTCTGTGAAATCAAAAACAGTCTTCTCGACGGGGTCCACGGCGAAGAATGGGACAACTGTGGGCGATTTGTCCACTTTTATTTATACAAACATCTCCAACCGGATATCAGCATTCCCACAAACAAGAATCTGTGGCTGTTTAGGCGTAATGCTACGCTACTGGGGGGGGGGGGGGGGGGGGGGGGGGGGGGGGGGGGGGGGGGGGGGGGGGGGGGGGGGGTTGCAGTGGAGGTTGGCAGCTAAAAATAGTGACCTTTGGACTGTGTTCATGTACTAGTGATGAACTCTTGGCATAACGGTAGACAGAGCCCACTGCACACGACCATAAACATTGTTAATTGCTGCTTGGTAAAATGGAGTCTGCCAGAGACAGTAACGGCAGTTAAGCCACTTTAATTAGTCAAATGAATTTACAAAGGAGGATTACAGGCGAATTTCAAATTTTAAGTGCACCCAAGCATGAATAAGTGTGTATACACACACACACTCAGTGGTCACTTTATTAGGTATGCCTCCAACCTCCATTTTCTACACTCATTGTCCATTTTATTAGTTCCACTTATAATATAGATGCACTTTGTAGTTCTACCATTACAGCCTGTAGTCCATCTGTTTGTCTACATACTTTTAGTCCCCATTGCTCTGTTCTCTAACTGTTAGAACCATTTACATTTACATCTACAGCATTTAGCAGACGCCCTTATCCAGAGCGACTTACAATTGGTACAGTCCTACAATCCAAGCAATTGTGGGTTAAGGGTCTTGCTCAAGGACCCTACAGTGACAGCTTGGCAGAGGTGGGAGTTGAACCCTGGACCTTCTGGTCCATAGTCCAGTACCTTACCCACTAGGCTACCACAGAACCAAAACAGATCAGGTACTATTTGGACTGTGTCGGTTGTGTGGTAGTGTACGTTTTGCTGGTATAGACTCCAGCAGTGCTGCTGGAGTAGATACTGTGCTCACTCTCTGTGCACTCTTAGACACATCTACCACACCATGATGCTTCATCAGTGCTAATGGGATGCTGCCTATAGGATGTTGGTGGCTGGACATTTTTGATAGGACGATTTTCAGTCCAGCAGTGACACCGAGGTGTTTAAGAACTCCAGCAGCACTGCTGTGTCTAATCCACTCATACCAGCACAACACACACTAACACACACCCCAGTGTCACTGCAGTGCTGAGGATGATTCACCACCCAAACAGTACCTGTTCTGTGATGGTCCTGTGGGGGTCCTGAGCGTTAGAGAACAGAGTAAAGGCGACGAACATAGTACGTAGAGAAACAGATGGACTACAAGCTGTAACTGTAGAACTACAAAGTGCATCTGTATGTTCTATTTGCACTTCAACATAATATTAATCAGATAAAGATCGTCAAGTTTAATTTTCACCCCAGAACCCGTGCCAAGCATGTAAATCAGTTAGCTTACGATATGAAATACGCTTCGATTCTTTTATATCATAACAGCTCAGGCACCAGATATTTTTATCACTGGGATGGCTTGAATGTTTAATTGCAGTATCAGATCATCTTCTCGAAGCAGTGTTCGAATTCAGACAGTAGCGTTCAAGCATGTCCAAGCCGGCCCAGGCTTTCAGATGAAATAAAGTTTCAGTGACTGGCGCTGACACTTGGCTCCACTGCAAATTTAAATCTATTCATGTGGGTCTTATCAGTCTCTTTTTGTCCATAGTACCCATTCATTTAGTAAATCACTCTGCGCGGCCCTGTTCACAGTAAGCGACATTATCCGCACATTTCTATTAATTTAACATAGATGAATAAATGTGAATGTTTTGGAGCATTGATTAGCAGGAGAGTTTATGTCTGACAGTTAGATTGCAGGGTAGGCGACGAAAAAAATGGCTCCAAGGCAAGGTACCCCGTAATTTAATTCTTGTGTGAAATTATTATAATTTATTACAGTGTGTGGGCTCTAATGATTACCGACATCAAATGGAAATTATAAATTAAAATTAAGTCCACACGCCACTGCTTAGCGTTCGTCTTTGCGGGGACTGAAACCTCTCATCAGCGCTGGACAAAGTTTTTGTAAGAAAGCAGTTCTGTCTGTCTTTGTGTATTCTGACTCACCATCCAGGAAAAATGTTTTGTTTTTTCCCCCTTATATCAGAAGTTGAACAAGATGCTCATTTGTCTTTCTTTATCTGCTCTTGTTGATCCTTCTCGCTTTCAGGAAAGGGTCTAGCCCATTATGGGTAAACCTTAACGAGCCGTGCCCTACACGGAGGCAAGCGGGCTGGCATCTGCCTGGGCTGTGCCAAGAAAAACCAGACAGACACATAGACCAAGAGAGAGAAAGTTCATTTTGTTATCCAAGCATTAAATAGTCTTTTTTTTTCTTCTTTAAAAGTGACCTTGTGGAGCAGGGAGAACTGCCGAGCTGTACACATGGCATCCACCGGGGCGCAATCACGCACAGGCCTGCCACCTCAGGCTCGGACATATGTTGAGTTTTATTTCATTCTTCTGACATTAATCCTATTCGCCAGCTGTTCTGCCAGCTGCCACTCTCCAGCTTAAGTGGAGATTGCAGTTTTGGGGGCTCGTAGTATGGGCTTATCTTGGCTCCTTATCTCTGTTTGCGAAGTTTTGATTGGATTTTTTTTTTTTTATCGTCCCCTCTCACCACTTTCTGTTTTCCACTCCTTCTCGGGATTCCTTGGGTTGTGTTTTCTCCTTCGATCTTTCTTGCTCTTTTAACTTTTTCTGCCTCGGATGAAGGGAGAAGAGCCTTTAAGTTTGGAGTTTTAATCTCTAGGCCAAGTCTTGATCTGGACGGCTGCCTTTAGAAAATGCTGGCCTTGCTCTTGTCTCCATTTATAATTCAGCACTGTTCTTTTATATAGCAATGCCGATCCCTTACATAGGTTGCCCAGAGTGCCCCTCCTGAGAACATCATGAGATGGCACTGCCATCAGAGGGGAAGGGGGTAGTTGGCACCCCTTGTGGCTTGTACCATTCCTTTCCCTCAGACAAATCTTCAAAAACCCGCTGTCCCCCACTTGTTAATTGTCTTGCCCTAATGTGGGGGGTTTGGTTAGCTTCTGTAAGCCTTCGAATAAAAACCTTGATTAGATCAGATCTTATCCGACATCTTATTCCATGTTTCAGTGCAGATTTTTCCCCTGTCATCCCTTTTTTTAATGAACTGGCTCGTCGTCACAGGTTCCGCTGGCATGAATTGATCCGCGTTAATAATTCAAGCCTGATTAGTGTTGGGCACTGCAGTAAAATGGATTTGTGAAGAGGTCATGCACTGAGCTATTCAAGAAGTAAAGCCTTTCGAGAGGGGTTAATTCATACAGGCTTGACAGACACATGTCTCGTTCACCGAGGTCAGGTCTTTTAGCCGAGGCTGGTCTGACGGGTCACTGCCGATAGCTTAGCTCCTGTGCTATGGCAGCTAAAGAGTTATAAGCTTCTCTTACCGCGCGGCTTTTTATAGCGATAAACCTGCGTCTTTGTTCCTGCGTGGCATAAAAGCTAGAATTACACTATATCACCTGACCTGTTATTACCACAAAATGGTTTCCCCTTGAATTACATGCTGCTTTGGATACACACAAGATATCTAACAATCTTGCTTGAGTCAGTGCCTTTGAAAAAAGTCTCAATAAAGGACTTGGTGTTTGTTTGGCATTTCAGTTGGAAAATACTTAATGATGATAAAAGAGCACAATTTTAGGCTCGTTTTTTTTCTTCTCCTAAAGTAATTAAGGCTAGTGGATCTATTTATACGGGCTGTTGACAAGCGGAAGTGCCTGCTAAGGTTCGGAGGGACCTACAGGTGACTAACTGAGGTGTTCACTAAGTGGAATAATGAACAGTATTAGGTGTCAATTAAATCAAGCTTTCCCCAAGGTGCAGGTGCTCCACACTGTACTGACACGTCTCAAGAAGCCAAAGCCTCTTCACTCATGCATGCCAAAAGGCACATTTGCATATTAAAGAGGCAAAATTATTTAACCGAGGCAAAAAAAAAATCTTCTGGAAATGATAGAGGTTATTAAAACTGTTGACAAGGACTGAGGGTAATTGGCAGAAAATGAGCGACAAGCCACTGTTGTACACAGTGTTGTGGTCTTCTTTTACAAATACTCTCTCTCTCTCTCTCTCTCTCTCTCTCTCTCTCGCGCCACCCAACTCTCCGTTTCAGTGGTGAGCATTGTGCCGCGTCGCCCGGGTGTGTAACCTATTACATTTAGATTGCTCCCTTGCAATTAGTGCCCTTTTTGTCCTCCCTTCAATAACGACGTGATTATGGAGACTTCAGGAGCGTTTGCCGATGCCGCCACAGCTAACAGCTGTTGTTTCTAGGCCTGCTGACGGGAGTGACAAAACATGTTTCCTTTTTGCCGTTTCACTTTCCTGTCTGCCTCTTGTAATTATTATGCTCTCATTTTGTGTGATGATGGAGTCTTGTTTTAGTGGCTCTGTGATTAAGACATTCAGAAGATTCTCCTCTAACTGTTTTGGATGTGCCTGCAGGTTTTTTTTCTTTCTTTTTTTTTTGTTAGTCTGTGCGTCTAGTTTGTTTCTGTGAGAGGGAAGGGAAAAAAAGAAAGCAGGCTCTTTTTGCGTTTGATTTACTGCTGTATCTGTATTGTTTCAAAAAAAAGTTTTTGACTACAGAGTGAGGAATAAACCGGGCGAGATAATGAGAGTGCATCTGGAAGAACTTGTTTTTCTTACGAATTGGAAAACACTCAATATTCGGTTAACGCTGATTGCTTGACAGGATAATCCTTTACCCAATTGCTATGTACCTCAGGAGTGTGCTTTCCAACCTGGGCAAATATTCATTGCTGTTAGAACTCATTTAGAAAAGCCTGACTGTTGAGAAAGGGATTATTTATATGATCAGTGTCAGCCAAACATTGATTTTTATGTTTCCCTCGAGGCTGATATGCTATTATGAAGTTTCTCCTCTTTAGTAAAAGACCCTGTTTGACCTTGGCAATTTCATGTCATCGGAGTCTACTTAGGAAAAGCACCCAAGATGCAAATAGATTTAAATGATTTCAGGACGAAATGCATTTTAGCCACACCAAACTGGAGAAACAAAAATAACTCTTAATATATTTATATCGAAATTCCACAAATATTGGTATTTGGTCACGTTCTGCATCAGGATGGGGGAGATGGGTCCTTTGTGACTTTGAACATGGCATGGTTGTTAGTGCTATGGTTGTACTGAATATTAGAAACTGCTGATCTACTGGGATTTCCATGCACAGCCATCTCTAGGTTTTACAGAGAATGGTCTGAAACAGAGAAAATATCTCAGAGGGGAATGGCCAGACTGGTTGGAGCTAATAGAAAGATAACAGTATACCTTTGAACACACAACATCCTGCGTTGTATCAGTGGCTCAGGCTGGTGGTAGAATGGTATGGGGGATATTTTCATGGCACACTGTATGCCCCTTAATACCAGCTGAGCATCATTTAAACGCCACAGCCTACCTGAGTATTGTTGCCAGCCATGTCCATGTCTTTATGACCAGAGTATACCATTTTCTGATGGTTGCTGCCAGCAGGATAACACACCATGTCACAAAGCTTAGATCATCTCAAACTGGTTAAATGAGTTCACTGTAGTTAAACGGCCTCCACAGTCACCAGATCTCAATCCAATAGAGCACCTTTGGGATGTGGTGGAATGGGAGGTTTGTTCGAATAAATATGTGTCAATATGGCCCAGAATCTCTGAGGAATGTCTCCAGCACCTTGTTGAATCTATGCGACGAAGGATTAAGGCAGTTCTACAGGTGAAAGTAGGTTCAACCTGGCTAGCAAGGTGTAGCTAATGAAGTGACCGGTGAGTGTATTTCACACACAAGCATGCATGCATGTTTGGGGACTGTGGTAGCCTAGCGGGTAAGGTACTGGACTCTGGACCAGAAGGTCCAGGGTTCAAATCCCACCTCTGCCAAGATGCCACTGTTGGGTCCTTGAGCAAGACCCTTAACCCACAATTGCTTGGACTGTAAGACTGTACCAATTGTAAGTCGCTCTGGATAAGGGGGTCTGCTAAATGCTGTAAATGTAAATGTAAATGTTTTGCAATCTTGTTAGGACAAAATCCAGACACAAGAAGCATGAAACTTGTGTATAAAGAAAAACTTTGCTAAGAGAATCTTAAACACACAAAGAGAATCTCACAGCTTTGGTGCAAAATGTCCTTAAAGCCAGAGGAAGTGGAGCCATGGCGCTGTGGGACAACAGACAATAGATAATTCATACAAGACAATACAACCACTTACACAGAACTATAGCCAGTGATGGGAGAAATAAGGGGGGAATAGAGTGAAGTGACCCACTCTCACTCTGTCTCTCTCAGCAAGGATTGATGAGAAGGAAGAGCAGCTTCCTGTAGTGGGGATTATGATGGCTGTTTGGGGCCTGGGGGCACTGCCAGATGTGCTGGCGCAAGGCCACAGGGCACGAGTCATCGGGCCGGAGAGATACGCAAACATACACATACATTCAGCACATCTCAGCCTCATCTTTTGCGTCACTGACCTGAACAGAAAGAGAGAGAAAAGAGTGTTATTCTTAGAAAAACTTAATAAAACTGTTATATAATTGAGGCATTTTATATTCCGCACTTAACAAATTGATTCCAGTTTGACATTTCTGCAAACAAATTACTAATTAGAATGAACTAGATACCAATATGGGATGGAGTAGGCTTGCACACGTTCCTCAGAGACACACGAAACCAACCACTGCAGCTTTTTAAAAGTCACAGGGCGGCTGAATCCTTCTGAAAAGAGACGCTCATGTAGGCTTACAGAAGTCTAATGTCTTGATTAATATGGAAAAGACTTTGACACCCAGTTATTCTCTCTGAGACTTTAAGGCTAAGAATGGCTGCAGCAGACTTTGCACTGAACATGTTGTGTGGCTTAGGAGTCCCAATCTTAAGACTGTGTTTGCCATGCTGTCACTTCACAACCCTGTGAATAAAACGTTAGGTCAAATATGAGCGCAGTAGATACTACTAATGCCTTATAGAGCAGTCCATCCGATCAACGTCCGTTCACTTTAACTACTGAGGTCAAAAATTATAATAGGACACAAGAATCTGTGTATTAACTCCAGCTGGTCACTTCAAGAGAATCAATGCTGCAGATCCACGAGCAGAGACGGGAGTTAAAGAGTGGATGTCATTTGTGTGTGTAACTATCTTACCGGTGTTGTACTCGCTTGCTTGTTAGCTCATGTTTGGACAACAGACTGTTGTAACTTGGTTGATGTGTTTAGAGACTTTTTTGTGCAAGTTACCTGGCTACAGTATTTTCTATACACACTGTGAACTTACGTAAATGGAAATGCGATAGCATTAAGAACGCTGTGTAGATGGTAGCGTTCTGCATGTTTTCAACGGTATCTCTGATGTACAGTGGGGCAAAAAAGTGTTTAGTCAGCCACTGATTGTGCAAGTTCTCCTACTTAGAAAGATGAGAGAGGTCTGTAATTTTCATCATAGGTACACTTCAACTATGAGAGACAAAATGGGGAAAAAAATCCAGGAAATCACACTGTACAATTTTTAAAGAATTTAATTGTAAATCATGATGGAAAATAAGTATTTGGTCAGCCACAAACAAGCAAGATTTCTGGCTCTCACAGATCTGTAACTTCTTCTTGAAGAAGCTCTTCTGTCCTCCACTCGTTACCTGTATTAATGGCACCTGTTTGACCTCGTTATCTGTATAAAAGACACCTGTCCACAGCCTCAAACAGTCAGACTCCAAACTCAACCATGGCCAAGACCAAAGAGCTGTCGAAGGACACCAGGAAGAAAATTGTAGACCTGCAGCAGGCTGGGAAGAGTGAATCTTACAATAGGCAAGCAGGTTGGTGTTGGAATAAATCAAATGTGGGAGACTTGTAAGAAAATGGAAAGACATACAAGACCAGATTTCCCTCCATCTGGGGGGGGCCCCACCAAAGATCCCATCTTAAAATGATCATTGAGAACGGTGAGCAAAAACTCCAAGAAACTACAGAGGACATGATGAAGACCTGCAGAGACTGGACCAAAGTAAACAAAGGCTACCATCAGTAACACACTACGCCGAGAGGGACTCAGATCCTGCAGTGCCAGGCGTGTCCCCCTGCTTAAGCCAGTACATGTCCAGGCCCATCTGAAGTTTGCCAGAGAGCATATGGATGATCCAGAAGAGGATTAGGAGAATGTCATGTGGTCAGATGAAACTAAAATAGAATGTTTTGGTAAAAACTCAGAAGAATGCTGAGTCGCATCCAAAGAACACCATACCTACTGTGAAGCATGGGGGTGGAAACATCATGCTGTGGGGCTGATTTTCTGCAAAGGGGATCCGTGTTAAGGGAAGAATGAACGGGGCCATGTATCGTGAGATTTTAAGCCAAAACCTCCTTCCATCAGTGAGAGCATTGAAGATGGAACGTGGCTGGGTCTTCCAGCATGACAATGATCCCAAACACACCGCTCTGGCAATGAAGGAGTGGCTCCGTAAAAAGCGTTTTAAGGTTCTGGAGTGGCCTAGCCAGTCTCCAGACCTCAATCCCATAGAAAATGTGTGGAGGGAGTTCCTATAACACTCAGGGAGTGTTTTCTTGCCTCTGTCGCCCTAGGCTTGCTCAATTTGGGAATGGACGTAGTTATTAGGAGATAATCTAAACTTGTAAAGTTGCTTTGAGACAATGCTCCATTGTAAAAAGCGCTATATAAATAGATCTGACTTGACTTGAAGGTCCGTGTTGCCCAGCGACAGCCCTAAAACATCACTGCTCTAGAGGAGATCTGCATGGAGGAATGGGCCAAAATACCAGCTACAGTGTGTGCCAACCTGGTGAAGACTTACAGGAAACGTTTGACCTCTGTCATTGCCAACAAAGGTTATGTTACAAAGTATTGAGTTGAACTTTTGTTATTGACCAAATTTTTTTTTTTTCTTCCTCATTTTGTCTCTCATAGTTGAAGTGTAGCTATGATGAAAATTACAGACCTCTCTCATCTTTCTAAGTAGGAGAACTTGCACAATACTTTTTTGCCCCTCTGTATTTACATATCATTTGCATGCAGTTTTCTTATGAAAATACCCCTTATATTTATATTACAGTAGCATAAAAACTCTATCACTATGGTAACGTCCATTTCGGTCAACGCCCTTTTTCACAGAATGCAATGTGGTCCTTAAACAGTGCTTACATGAATAGGAGCAGCACTATACCTTATTGGAGTACATCCAGTACAGAAAAAGCTCACTTCACGATTCAGACTCTTGTTTTGGCACCAGAGAGTAAAATTGTCATCACTTCTATTGTTCCCCTTCCATCTTTTGTATTAATCATGACATTTTGGCTATGGTTTCAACCAGGTGCTGAGAGCTGTGTTTACACCAAACACGTTCTCACACTGAAAAACTCACTTAGTTGATATATATAAGTGACATCACTCTTCCTTGTCATGTCTTTAAGCTCCTGGTTGCTCTGTCTTTGGTCCGGGTGACCTGCTCCCATTGTTCTGCAAAAGATGTCGTCGTACATGTAGCAGCAGGCTTAGCATAGATTAGTTAACAGCTAATGGTTTAATGCATTCCAGAGCTCTAGGTGTCAAATAAAAAAAAAACTTGAGTAGACCTGGACTGCTACAGTAACTCACATAGCCTTTAAACAATAGGACTGGTGACTGTAATGGCATTTTTGAGCGTGAAAGAAACGTACTTATTTGGGAGGAGAAGAACTGTGGTACAGTGGTGCTTGAAAGTTTGTGAACCCTTTAGAATTTTCTGTATTTCTGCATAAATATGACCTAAAACATCATCAGATTTTCACACAAGTCCTAAAAGTAGATAAAGAGAACCCAGTTAAACAAATGAGACACAAATATTATACTTGGTCATTTATTTATTGAGGAAAATGATCCAATGTTACATATTAGTGAGTGGCAAAAGTATGTGACCCTCTAGGATTAGCAGTTAATTGGAAGGTGATATTAGAGTCAGGTGTTTTCAGTCAATGGGATGCCAATCAGGTGTGAGTGGGAACCCTGTTGTATTTAAAGAACAGGAATCTATCAAAGTCTGCTCTTCACAACACACGTTTGTGGAAGTGTATCATGACATGAACAAAGGAGATTTCTGAGGAGCTCAGAAAAAGAGCTGTTGATGCTCATCAGGCTGGAAAAGGTTACAAAACCATCTCTAAAGAGTTTGGACTCCTCCAATCCACAGTCAGACAGATTGTGTACAAATGGAGGAAATTCAAGACCATTGTTACCCTCCCCAGGAGTGGTCGACCAACAAAGATCACTCCAAGAGCAAGGCGTGTAATAGTTGGTGTGGTCACAAAGGACCCCAGGGTAACTTCTAAGAAACTGAAGGCTTCTCACGCATTTTCTAATGTTAATGTTCATGAGTCCACCATCAGAAGAACACTGAATATCAATGGGGTGCATGGCAGGGTTGCAAGGAGAAAGTCACTGATCTCCAAAAAGAACATGTCTGCTCGTCTGCAGTTTGCTAAAGATCACGTGGACAAGCCAGAAGGCTATTGGAAGAATGTTTTGTGGGTGGATGAGACCAAAATAGAACTTTTTATAGAAAGGAAAACACTGCATTCCAGCATAAGAACCTTATCCCATCTGTGAAACATAGTGGTGGTAGTATCATGGTTTGGACCTGTTTTGCTGCATCTGGACCAGGACGGCTTGCCATCATTGATGAAACAATGAATTCTGAATGATATCAGAGAATTCTAAAGGAAAATGTCAGGACATCTGTCCATGAACTGAATCTCAAGAGAAGGTGGGTCATGCAGCAAGACAACGCCCCTAAGCACACAAGCCGTTCTACCAAAGAATGGTTACAGAAGAATAAAGTTCATGTTTTGGAATGACCAAGTCAAAGTCCTGACCTTAATCCATGTTGTGGAAGGACCTGAAGCGAGCAGCTAATGTGAGGAAACCCACCAACATCCCAGAGCTGAAGCTGCTCTGTATGGAGGAATGGGCTAAAATTCCTCCAAGCCGGTTTGCAGGACAGATCAACAGTTACAGGAAACGTTTAGCTGCAGTTATTGCTGCACAGGGGGGTCACACCAGTTACTGAAAGCAAAGGCTCACATACTTTTGCCACTCACTAATATTGGATCATTTTCCTCAGTAAATAAATGACCAAGGATAATATTTTTGTCTCATTTGTTTAACTGGGTTCTCTTTATCTACTTTTAGGACTTGTGTGAAAATCTAATGATGTTTTAGGGTGAAGGGTTCACAAACTTTCAAGCACCACTGTATGCTAACTGTCATGCTGGCATTAGGGTAAGGCATGCTGCTTGATAATCCTCTTAGTCCCTGTAGATTGTGGTGCTCTTTGTAGCACTGGTGTGACAGCATTATTTGGAGCTGTGGATATTCGAGTATTCTTCCTCAGTTCTTAGGCCCATTGTCTAAAGTTTGCTAGCCAATCTAGGTCCCAAGCAAGCATAACAGGGACGTGCTGCCCCATAATCCTCTTGTTTTGAGTGGGGCAATATCTCTGGAGTGCAGCCTGTGCTACAAAACCTACATGGGTACCCCAGAGTGTCTGTTAAAACATGTCAGGCTAGGCTAGCTCTAGGGCACTGGCATTAGGAGTATCGGAATCTCTTTGACTCAGAATTTGGACCCGTCGCTGGTAGTTTTGCTTCCTGTCTCATGAGAGTCTCTAGAGCAGCGGGGCAATCGCCAAGCGTCCCTCGCCAATGCCCATGCCATATCTGCAGCCCGGGCTGTGCCAGAGGAAGCGGCTTCGCATTCAGCAGGGCTCAAGCGCCTGCTGTTGGGGAAGGGGACCTTGGGAAAATGTAAATAGGAGACCGATAAGGGCTATTGTTTTCATTCCAATGTCACCCAGGCTGAATCGTTTCCCCCTTTGAGCCACGCCACACTTTATCTCTGAGGAGGAGGGAGGACACAGGGGCCCAAACTTCAAAACAACAATAAACTTGATGTTGTTTTCCTTATTTAGCCCCACACACTGTATGTCTGACAGTGTGTCTCGTTTTCCTGCTGTACAGTAGTTTTTCTCGGCTCGAAATGTCAGCCTCCATATAGCTTGGCAATATTCCTATTTTGTTAAGGAAATGTAGCACGTGCAGTTAGCTCTGCTGTGTTTCTCATTAGATCAGGCCAAGTGTTGAGAGACGAATGGCTTCACTTGAGGCACTGTTTGGTTTTTGAAAATAAATGGTCTACCTTTGTTGTTTTACATCCTTAATATGTTAATATGACATAACATATTAGCCAGACATGAAGCAGTGTTTCTGCTGGCTCTGGTGGAAATGGTCTGTGACTGGGGAAGTGGAACGCAAAAATATTCCTTTTATTATTCATCAGAATTCCTCAACGGAGACTTTATAAGGAGTCTTTATAATCAAGCCAAATGGATTGTAACTTCTTGTATGTGGGTGGGTAAGGGGGTCACTAGAAAACATCAAGTGGAACTTGCGGTTCTTGTTTTGGTTTAGCGATGACCACTAAAATGAGTACTTTTTAATTTTTTTTACTAATAAACTATTAAACTAATATGATTAAAACAGCAAAACAGTGAAGTTTGTGCTTTTAATGGGAAAACCGTACTGATGATCCATAGTATATTGTGGGTAGGGCTGGGTATTGGAAAGGACTTCATGATATGATTATATCGCCATACGATGCATATTGTAATATTCCAAATAGTTCACTGAAAATATAAAAACAGCTGAAATACAAGTTACAGGGTACAATCTGTCATTTACATTTACATTTACAGCATTTAGCAGACGCCCTTATCCAGAGCGACTTACAATTGGTACAGTCTTACAGTCCAAGCAATTGTGGGTTAAGGGTCTTGCTCAAGGACCCAACAGTGGCAGCTTGGCAGAGGTGGGATTTGAACCCTGGACCTTCCATAGTCCAGTACCTTAACCGCTAGGCTACCACAGTCCCATCTTAATATATAAGGTCACATAGATGATTCAGTGGACAAATAGAGTCAAAACTCTGTAGTGTGACATCTACAGACTGTAGATTGTAGTTTACACCTCATTTAAAATGTTATTCCTTCCTTCAAAAAAATCAATATTTTGAGCTGAAAATGGATAAAATATGAATAAAAATAAATATCGCGATATATTGCTGTATCGATTTTTTTTCTTTACACAGCCCCAATTGTGAGTGTGTTGCATATATTAGTTTTTTTGTCTCTGTATGGTGTCAGGTGTTGTGTATATGCAATCAGACTGTATAACAGTGCTGCTTGCCCTCTCTCCATGTATTGTTGTTGGTACAGAAAAATTGGTATCTGGCAAACTAGGTGCCTACATTTGAGCCATTGGTACTGTACTGGTCACTGAAATGGTCCTTATACCCAAAGTTGTGGTGTTGTGTTCAAGGGAAAAGGCCCTAATTGTCCGCAGAGAAATGACTTAGAGCTGTGATATTTTCTTAGCAATGAGCTTTTGTTTACTTAGTGAATTCCTTTGGCTTTTATGTACACACAGTTATGCATGCATAAACACTAACACATTGAGCATTCCTCACTTATTTCAGGTAAAACAGAGCAGAGGGCAGGTCTGGCACATTCCAGATGCAGTGTGTGTGTGTGTGTGTGTGTGTGTAGGAGGAGGAAGGGAGCGACCACTCTCGAGGGAGGCAGAGTGGAGCAGAATGGGAGCTGGCACCATATTATCTCCAACAGTTGGTGCATTGCTTAATGATCAAGTGCTGGAGCAGCATCTGTGCTGTTTGTCTGTGTGTCTCTGTGTTTGTGTGTACAGGGGGGAGGATTTGTGTGTGTGTGTGTGTGTTTGGAGAAGTGGAGGAAGATGGCAACGTCTTCCATAAAGCTGTTGACCCTCTTAGGACAGTTCCACCACAGCCCTGTGCTGTAAAAGGAAGTGTCCTTCTTTTTTTAAACTCGTTTCATCTCGGAGGAAGGGATGTGTGTTTTGCTGTTTGCTGTGTGCATGTGTGTTTTCATCTGTGGGGAGTGTGGTGATGGGGGTTGCGTCTGACAGAGGAAGCACTTTCGCTCAGGGGCAAGACCCTTCTGGACAAGAAGCAGAATCACAGACCCCTGAGCTGTGTGATCCTGCTGCCAGGATCCACACACATCCAGTCGTACACACACAGAGACAAATCCGTCACAACCTGACACGGGGTCAGAGAAACATACTGTGAGTTTGGGATTAAAAAAGTCAATAAAGTACGATTTGAATTACCCAAAAAAGGAGAGCGCTGTTAGCTTGAGCTCTAAATAGATTTGCTCCATTAAAATCTGGAATGGGTTTAAGTCCTAGAGCAATACAAATGCTATGATTTACACAAGCAAAGTGCAGTCATTTCTTGTGGGCTTAATAATATTTAATCTCATCATTTCCCTTGCCCTACCTTGCCCGTCAGACAAGATCGTCTCAAATGTTTGCAGCACTGAGTCACTGAGCTATACTCAGTCTCTATTAGACCAAAAGATATGGAGCGCGTTTACATGCACTTAATAATCCGATAACTGCAGAAAATCAGATTTAGTCAGTAATCCGATCAACGAGTATACCTGCACTTGAGTAATCAGATAATGAGAAACCTCCGGGTTTACACGACTCAGACAGAAATCGGATTTCTACTTTGCAGCCAGCCACTGATCTCATAGAAATATGTGAAATACACTTTGAACTTATTATTAAATAATCTAATTATTCACTTTCTAGTTTATATACTGCATTTGAACGTCTCCCCAAAGTGTTCAATAGCCGTTTCGCAGCCATTAATTTTGTGCTGTGTTTAATTCCTGGGTTGCCAGATCAAGCGAGGAAAAAAATCCACTAAAGTTAATGGAAAAAGAGACCAAATACAGCCAAGACTTAAAAAATACGCAGACCTGGCAACCATGGGTTTGTGCACATGCGCAGACTGAAAACACCGATTTGAATCTGTTACTGGTGTACCTCCGATGAATACTCTGATTACTGTGGTACAAACCAGCTCTCTATCAGATTTCTGATTTCTAGATCGAAGTATGCTGTCTAGATGACCACCTGAATAATCGGATAAGTGCAGAAATCTGTTTGTTATCGGATTATTAAGTGCATGTATACACACTCCGTGTTGCATTTAAAGCCACTGGAAAACATCATGAAACGGCTCACTGAAGAGACGTTATCGTGACACTAGATTTCATTCTCCATTCACACGCCATTCACGAGTGTGATGATCCATCCGGGCTGGAATGTCCTGTGGCCTGGAGCACCTTACCATGAGACTACAATACCCAGAAACACAAAGACTCAGTAATGGAGCCTGCGAAGCCACTTGTGCACCCATGAATCAGGGACTTTAATTGGGTACAAACGAGGCATTGTGTGCTTTAGTTTGCCTCAAACAGGATCTACCCCTCTGTACTCTAGCCCCTTCTGCGTAGAACGAATCCTATTCTTCTTCATCATGACGTCAGCGATATAGAAATATGATTTTTTATGATTCATACAGATATTTCACATATGATTAGAAACCACAAAGTCAAATAGTGACCGTTATTACAAAATAGACAGTTGCTAATTAATTCACAGGGAGATGAAATATAAAGAATATAAAAACTGAAGAGATTTCATTATATTTTCTTTTCTTACTTTTGTCTTCCTTCCTGTCTGACTCTATTCTATCCCTAACTTATCACCAAGTTTAATACATAATAAATATTGAGTATACAGTACTGTGCAAAAGTCTTCGGCCACCATTAGATTAGATATGCCATTGTTTTAGCAATCATATGTAATTATTTCTTGGCTCTTTTTTAGGAATACAACCAGGAAATTAGTGAGGCAGTGAGTCTTGTGATGCTTTGTCTGTAATGGATAATGGAATTAGTTCAGTTAGTGGTCATGTGTGCAAATTAGAGATTTCTTGACTTGTTGGTTATATCGAGGAGGGTTGTTGAACCTGGGGTTATGACTCTCTCTCTCTCCAAAACATTTGCTATATCTGAAAGTTTTGATGCTGGTTTATATATCATTGTGAGGGCCAAACGAGTCCCGCCCCAAGAAGTGTTGATTATGTGATTCAAGGGCCCTAAAGAGCTAGCAGTCATCCTTACCAACACTGGAGGTCGATGCCTCACACGTAACGACTCAGTCACTTTCAGGGGCATACAAGCGGACGCTTAGGCAGCATCCCCAGCACTATAAACCCCAGTTATTTACATGACTGTTTAAATGACATTTATGCACAAATGAAGCTCATGATAAAATTATTAAAAACCATTCAGAGCTCTGCTGCTGGGGAATTGCCGTGTGGATAGGGTGAGCCGTTTCTCATAATCATTAATGAAACAGGCACTCAAAACCAACTGTTCTAAAAAGTGCTCTTCATACAGGGTGAAAATGTTGAAGTGGTGTTTGATCCTTGTGGTATTTTGTCCAACGCATGTTGCAGACACTTCATTAAGACCCCAGAGGGCTGTGTGTAGTTGTGGAAAAGAGGTATATGTCATCTTTTGGAAGACTTAGAGATTGGCTTTAAGCTACTGAGGTTATAGTTAGGGTTAGGTGTGCGTTAAATCAGCCACAGTAATATCATATCAATGGAAAGTCCTTACTATGATAGAAAGACACGCAGTGTGTGTGTGTGCGTGAGTGTGTGTGTGTGTGATGGGAACGGCTTGACCCAGGCTGAGAGGCTTTGCCTGGCGAGCAACATGTTCTTTATCAGCATCTCCGGACCGCGGCTCTGTGGATTCCAGCCATTCCTCCCCCTGATTCATTGTCTGCCGGACAAATGTTAATTGTTTTCACTTGCAGTCTTGCCCCTCTCCGTTACCCCTTCCTTTTGCTTTAATGTTCTTTGGAGTGGTGGTGTGCTTTGCCTTGTTGCAGACTGGGGTGTAAATCCAGAGATCCAACGGGCTATGTCCTGTATTACACTGTGCCCAAAACTCCATACTGAGGTATGAGTGTGAATGGAATACACAAAGGGTATACATGAATGCTTGGGAACCTTTGAGTGTGTTTAAATGGGTGTGCGTCTTTATTTCTGACCATTGTTGGGTTTCAATAGCACTGCACTGTCAGCCAACAAGTATGTAACTTAGCTTTGTACTTAAGTCAAAATAGAGAGAGAATTTTTGGTCTTTACAGTGTATTAAATCCTCAAATGATGATTCTGTCATTCATTTACATATCTGCTTAATCCAATTTATGGGAGCCAAGGCTTAACCAGCAGCACAGGGCATAAAGCAAACCAATCTATCGCAGGGTGCTCACACTCACACTTTAGAGACACCGAATGACTTAATGCGTGCGTTTGGGATGTGAGAGGAAACCCAATCAGACAGGGAGAAAACATGCAAACTCCACACAGACAGAATCCGGGTTGGGAATCGATCCGGGGAACTCCCTGGGAGCCTTTTATAGCGCAGTAAGACAGACAATTAACAACAATATGCCACCTTTATTCATCACAGCAATATTATTTAAAAGGTAAATATTTCGATAAAGTTGACCCATATGGCAAACAGCATTTTTTTACCTGTCATTTTTGAAAAACTGTTTTATAGCTGTAACTTACCAGAAATATCAAACAGCAAAATGTGCTGGCATAGAGCTTCTAGTGACAGAAGAACTGGATGAAAAAGCAGCACCAAAGAACAGGCAGCTTATACCCAAAATGAAATAAGTGCTCATATTTTTTGGAAGGTGTGCTACAGGAGTAGAATGCACTTTGAAGCAGCTAGCCAAGCTGATTTTATTATGAAATAACAAGAACAAATAACTGTTTGCAAGGAAATAGGATACCAACAAGTCTTACAGGAACGTTCAACATAGTTATTGGAGCCCGACAGTACAATCACACACCTTCTCTGAACCTAGCCATCAATATCAATTGCCTTTTCTCTGTGTCTTTGTAGTGTTGTCAGACCCACGGTGGCATGTCTTCTCTCACCCAGACTGCTCTGTAGTCATTGTAGATTAAGAATCTGGAGAAGTAGATTTGCATATTGTGCTCAGATGGGTGTCTCTTTTTTATTTGATCAAATGTTTTTATGATATACTGTAATTGTTTAAAACGTGCCAAAATGTATGCCACATTCACAATGATGGCATGAAGCATTTCTGATGTTCTGTGTTCACATCAGGGAGAGGCAAATTCACCTTGGTAGTGAAAATGGACCTGACCTCACTGACTTTTATATTAGGCCATTATAGTGAGGACATTTAATTCAATTACGGTACCAACCCTGCTGTGTTTGTTCTACAGAAATCCTAATAGAGCCCTTTTGACTTTTAGAGATGGTCTCTCTTGATCTCCGTTACTGCAATCCATTAAATCCAACAAGTAGTGCATGGTACATGTTAGACTCTACTGTCCTCCCAGTATAGGTATCTACAGTGGTATGAAAAAGTTTGGGCACCCCTGATAATTTTCATGACTTTCGTTTATAAAATACTTGGTTGTTCAGACCAAGCAAATTTGAGTTTAATATATATATGCAAATGAACACAGTGATATGAAAGTTGAAATGAAGAGTTATAGGATTAAGAAAGCGTTGCAGTAAAGTAATTATTCAAACAAATTAGGGCAGGTGCATAAATTTGGGACCCCAACAGAAACATGACATCAATTAGTAGCTCCTCCTTGTGTTAGAAATAACAGCCGCCTAAAAAACGCTCCTACAGCTCCAGTCTGGCTCTGGTTGAAGGTGCTTTGGACCATTCTTCTTTAGAAACATCTCCAGTTCAGTCAGGTTTGATGGTTTCCGAGCATGGACAGCTCACATTTGTCTAGGGACTGAGATGGCCATTCCAGAATGTTGTACTGGTTCCTCTGCATGAATGCCTTAGTAGATTTTGAGCAGGGTTTTGGGTCGTTGGCCTCGGTGCAACTTTGTCACTGATTCTTGAACATTGTTCTCAAGAATCTGGAGATATTAACTGGAATATGCGATCCTCAACTTTAACAAGATTCCTAGTACCTGCACTGGCCACACAGTCCCGCAGCCTGATGGAACCGCTACCAAATTTTACTGTGGGTAGCAAATGTTTGTCTTGGGATGTGTGCCGCTCCTTGTTATGTCCAAATAACTCAATTTTAGTTTCATCAGTACACAGCACTTTATTCCAAAATGAAGCTGGATTGTCCAAATGTGCTGTAGCACACCTCAAGTGACTGTGGCGTGTCTGCAGAAAAGGCTTCTTCTGCATTACTCTCCCATACAGCCTCTCCTTGTGCAAAGTGTGCTGTATAGTTGAACGATGATTAGTGACACCATCTGCAGCAAGATGAGGTTGTAGGTCTTTGAAGGTGGTCTGTGGCTTGACTATGACTGTTCTCACCATCCTTCGCCTCTGCCTATCTGAGATTCTTCTTGGTCTGCCACTTCGGGAGTTCCTTAACTAGAACTGTGTCTGTGGTCTTCCATTGCGTCACTATGTTCCTCACAGTGGAAACTGACAGCTGAAATCTCTGAGAGAGCTTTTCCCTTTCCCTGAACCATGATGTTGAACAACCTTTGTTTTCAGGCCATTTGAGAGTTGTTTTGAGGCTCCCATATTGCCACTCTTCAGAGAAGATGCAAAGAGGAGAAAAACTTCCAATTGGCCACCTTAACCCTTTATCATAGTTGGACTCACTTGTGTATGTAGATCAAGGGTCAGTGAGCTTACAAAACATATTTTGTGTTCCAATAATTAGTGCTAAAGGTATTCAAATGACAAGGGTGCCCAAATTTATGCACCTGCCTAATTTTGTTTGAATAATTACTGCACACTTTCTGTAAAACCTATAAACTTAATTTCACTTCTCAAATATCACGGTGTTCATCTGCTATATGATATATTTACCTGAAATTGCTGAGCTGGACAACCAATGATTTATAAAGAAAAATCATGAAAATGATCAGGGGTGCCCAAACGTTTTTCATACCACTGTATGCAGTTCTTTGTTTCTAAAGTCAGATCCTAAATCGACTCCACTACAAATGCATACAATCTTTATACCACTTTGTACAACAGATCTCTCATTGTTTCTCTCATGTCTCATCTGTCTTTATTTGTGCACCGGTTAAACATGAATTTTCATCGGTAATTATTATTTCTCTGGTAATATAGAAATCATTAAGTAAACCGATTTCATGTCTGTTCTCTTTCAGAATCCTCCTGCATGGAAAAACTCCTTTCAAAAGACTGGAAAGAGAAGATGGAGCGACTGAACACGAGTGACCTTTTGGGAGAAGTTAAAGGTAGGCTTTGTATGCGAGTGTGTTCGTGTGCGGTAAATGTTTCAGTCAATGCTCTGTTTTTATCAGAAGTGATTAGAAACATAGCAAAAAGTACAATAATGCGCTGAATTCCGTTCTGCTTGACCTATCCTGCTAATGTTTTTTCCAGGTGGTAATATGAGATACTTTGCCCTAATCAGCATTTGCCTATGTGCATTGTGGGATTTATATTTCGCTCTTGTTGAGGGTCACTGCGACAAACATAATGAGGCTTTATGACGTAAGGCAATTCTATAGGAGTCAGATAGCTTGAAGTGGGCTTGAAATAGAGCGAAAGTCACACACAAGACATTCTCCTGGCTGAGCGGCAGGAACTGGTTATGATCTACAGTCAGCTCCAGTCCTATCCCTTGGTAAAGATGTGTATGTTATGAAATGTTATGAAAAATGACCTTGTGTTTGATTTTCTTAATCTCACACTAAAAAAATGAGAGGAATAGAAACGTTGATTGAAGAACATTAATTCTAAGAAAAGTGTGGTGCCAGGGGGGCTGGTTTGAATATTTCTGTAACTGCTGATCTCCTGGGAATGTCACGCACAACATTCTCTGGAGTTGACTCAGAATGGTTGAATAAAGAAAAAAACATTCAGTTAGTCGCAGAACTATAGACAGAAATGCCTTGTTGATGAGAGAGGTCAACAGAGAATGGCTAGACAAGCTGACAGCAAGGCTACGGTAGCTCAGTTAACCACTCTGTACAATTGTGGTGAGAAGAAAAGCATCTCAGAATGTACAACACATAAAACCTTGAGGTGTATGGGATACAGTAGCAGAATACCATGTTGGTTTCCACTTCTGTGAGCCAAGAACAGAAAGCTGAGGCTGCAGTGGGCACGGGCTCACCAAAACTAGACAGTTGAAGACTGGAAAAATGTAGCCTGATGAATCTCAATTTCTGCTGAGGCACACAGATGGTAGGTTCAGAATTTGGCCCCAGCAGCATGAATCCATGGACCCAACCTGCCTTGTGTCGACAGTCCATGGTGCTGGAGGTGGCGAATTGGTATGAGGACTGTTTTCTTGGCACACATTGACCCGGTTAATGCTAATGCTATGTGTTGCTTGATTGCCACAGCCCATTTGAGTATTGTTGCTGACTGTGTGCAACCCTTCAAAAGTCTTAGGCCACCATTAGTTGTTTTATAAATGGTATAATACCATATATAACACTTGATGATTAGACCCAATATTGGATTGGGTGAATATTGAATATCTGAGAGCCAGTTTCATTGCAGCACTTGCAGAAATTATGGTGTTTTCCCAGATGATTGGTCATCCTTTCTTAAAATAATTATGAACAAATGTTATAGTCTGATTTTTTTTGACTGACAAAAATCCCCAACTATTTCTTCCAAATAGGTCACTTTATATCCACCTTGTCACAATGCAAATGACATCTCAGGTCTTGAGACCAAGAAAGACCATGAAAGTTTTGAGGATGGTAAATTGTACAAAATTGAGATGTTGAGTGAGTGAACATCTCAACATCGTTACAGTTTTAGATTATCTTCTAATTATAAGGCCAATTCCAAACTGAGCAAGCCTAGGGTGACAGTAGCAAGGAAAAAACTCCCTAAACCTTATAAGGAAGAAACCTTGGGAGGACAAAAACTCAAAAAGGGACCCAACCTCTTTTGGCTGCTTAGATGTTGTATGTAAGAATTAACCAAGTTATCTTATTAAAATGAAATATTATGAAGAGTATAATAAAATAGAGAATATAAAAGCTATTGCGTGTAAGTCAATAGTGAAGAGAAATATTGCATAGAATAAAGTAATAATATGCATATCTGCATTATTTAGTCCTGTATGCAGTGACTGTAGGATCTTGTGTTTTTGGTAAGAAAGACTTGGTGTCTTGTAATAAAACTTTAAATAAAAATCTTTGTTTTGGTGTAACATTTTTGCTCGAGCAAACTTGACTGTTTATATTTATGTGAGTAAAAATTATTCTAACAATACTGTTACCGAGTGAAAATGTCTATACAAAAAATAAATACATGATTTTAGTAGCTGTGTCTAAGCTTTTACTGGTACTCTAAACACCATTTTTTAAATGACTGGCACCCCTAGAAACTGAAACAGAGTATTGTTAACATTCATAAATTAGGCACCGGCTATTAAAAATATGCTGAAAATGCCAGGTCACCAGTAAGGGAGGCTTAAATCCGCCAACGCAGTAATGAAGAAGTCTGGAATAGGGCACAAATGTATTTTGCCACTGTTTTGAAAATTTCTCCAAGGATCATGGTCAAGATTATAGCATTATCTTATCACCGAGGCTCCTAGTTTTCAATTAGATGCTGTTTCCATACTAACAATCTCTTTGGGAGGCCCACCAGAAGAAAGACTTTTCTACCCACAAACTTAAACTATTGTAGTATAGTAGGCTCTGCTGGTCCCGTGACTCAAACTGGATTCTGTTGTCAGGTAGAACGAAAATAAAAAATGCTTTTTGGAAACAAACACGGCAGGTGCATTTGGTATAAAATGGGGGGCTGTACAATATGCAGTGGATACCATCATAGACTTATGGCTCCATGAATGGGAACATGCAGTACCAAGTCCCTTGCTGTCCATATATGGCTAAGGCAAGAGTTGCTGGGGGTTGACGCCTAACTGGCAACACGTGGTGCCAAGCAGGTACCAACACTGGAAAGGGCAAAGGTCCATCACAGGGCACACACACACTCTCTCACCATTACTCACCATGCTGGGACACTTTAGAGAGGCCAATGAACAATGAATGGAATGTGGGAGGAAACTGGAGTACGCAGAGAAAATCGATGCTGATATCGGGAGAACATGCAAACTCCACACAGGCAGAGGCCAGGCCAGGACTCAAACCCAGGTCTCAACTACTTTACCACAGTGCTGCCCAGTGCAGAAACATTTAGTAGTGTCTCTGCAAAGACTCAGTGTTCACAGACTCAATCATCTGCAATGGTCGTCCCAATCTCCTGACCTGAGCCCCACTAACCCATTAAAAGTCTCGTTAAGTTGACAGAAATTGCAATTGAATGAAATGACTAAAGTTATGCGACATATTTTTTTCATATATGCAGTGTGATATTAAGCCAGTTACCATAAACAAAGTCTTTGAGACTTTAACAAGTATGCCAATCATTTTTTAACTGACTGTACTGTCTTGGGCCACCATGAGATGTGTCGTTTGATTTGTTGTAGCAATGGTATAATGACCATATATAACATACTGTCCATGACCGGACCCACTCCATAGTACTCTTTTCCACTGAGCTTCACTCCAATCTTTATAAGCTTTAGCATATCTTAGACTTTTCACCCTGTTCCCTTTCGAAAAAGTGGTTTCTTGGCTGCTACCCTTCCAAAAAGACTATTCTTCATCAAGCTTCTTTGGATTGTATTATGGGTCGACTTGGCATCCCAATGAAGCTGCTACACATGCCACTTCAGCCTATCCTGTCCTAATACTGCATACAGATGTCCTGCATCTTCTGCTTGTATTGTAATAAAGACACTGAGAAATAACTCCGTATGATCGACAATGGTACATCTAGTCAAATGGTGGCCTAAGACATTTGCACAGTACTGTAGATCAGCACTAATTCCTCTTGAAGGTGGGCTTCTGTTCTCTTTTTTTTGTCTGTTTTTCTTCTCATCCCTTTCTTTTTTTCCTGGGCACAGGTCTTAGCACAGACTGTTACAGGCGTGTGTTTATGTAGCAGCAGCAGGCGCAGTACCAGTCCTCCGACAGCACCGCGGCTTTCAGCTTTTTCTGGCTTTGACTCATTCTTCCTCCCTCCCTAATCGCTATCTCTCCCTCTCCCTCACTCCAATACTTTGTTCCCACCAACACCCTGTCCTACACACGCCCTTAGGCGGGCAGCATATTTATGTCACAGCCTTATTTCACTCCTTGATTCCTGTGCTTTTCAATAACCTTTTGTAAAATGTTTTTTTTTCCTCGAGGTGGAAGTGTCAAAGGGAATCGCTTCGAATATTAGGCGCCATATGGCAAAAGTGAATTTGAATATTCAGACATTTAGATCCGGGTTGGTAGTAACAGTATGATATCGAAACCAATAACGTTTCATAGAGGTGCCATTGTTTTTTTTTTCCCTCGCTCCTAAGCTTAATGGTTCCCCCCGTACCTCCTGCGCTATTTAGAATGATAAATAACATTTGTCCTTGGTTTTAATTATCAACTTAGATTTACTTCATGGACTAAAATGAAAGGAGGAATGGAAAATAAATAAATAAAAACAGTCATTCATTGTAATAACTTTATTCATCTGCAATAACCTTAATGAACCCCCACGTGTAAATCACGTCACGGAAGATTCATTGTACCTACCCCTGTTATGCACCACCGTAGATCAAAGTGCAGCCGAGAAAATGGCGGGGGAAATGATTTAGACTTTTGAAAGCAGATAATTTTAAATTACAGGGCATTTTTACGCTTGATAAATGGCATCGGGGGGGTGAGGTCACACTTCTCAGGTAGAAGGCGTCGACAGCGCGCCTCCTTGCTGGCCTCCACTCTACTTTTCCAGGCGAGACTCGAGCTGACACACGGGGAAAACAGACAGAGCTACTTTTCATATCACACTGGCAGCCTAAGGTTTCTAATTAGTGTGCCATTTCATACGACTGTAGACATTTCAAAGGCCTGCTTTGTGCTCCCGATTACAAAATTTCTCTCTGGTGCGTTTGAAGTCGACCCGATGTAAGTGTGGGCAATTAAAAAGGAAGCTCAGGGTTGGGAGACACACAAGGTCTGCTTAATTAAAACACAAACAAAAGCAACAAGCTGGGAATAGAGGGAAAAACACACACACACACGCGTACAGAGATGTGCGCATAGGCGGTTTGATTAAGATCTAAAGTGCAATGATAAATCAGATACCACGTTAATTGTCGAGTTAAAAAATCAATACAGGGGCCACGCATGCCTGTAAGTTCACGTGAATGGGAACGAGGGGCAGATAAAGAATGACATGAGGATGAAAAGCCACGGCTGCCTGCCTGGCCTTGCTATTTCTCCTCCTGACTATACGGCATTCAGCCTGCTGCCGATGGAATCGCACATTCTGCCTAGCTTATTGTTTGCTGCCATTGTCCCCGGCATTGCTGATCTGAAAAACAACTTACTTTTGAGATTTCTACGATAAATCAGTGACATAAATGCCTGAACTGCGACGGCAAAATAAGCTGTACTCTTCTGTAGCCTTTGTCAAAAGCGACCGCACAACTAGAAATGTATACACTCTGAGCTCAGTGATGTGCCTTATTCACACCTTATGGCACTGTGGTACCACAAGGACAGGAAGTCCCACACTGGAAACCTTTCTCAGGTGGAATAGCTCCAGAACCGGTGAACAGCTAGATCTGAATTGTTCCAACCAAGCAAGCCTGGGCTTGCTCTTTCGCTCTCAGCATTATCTTCCACAAGGTAAAACAAGTAAACAAAGTTATGACACCTGTTCAAACAGACAGCGTGTTTTTCTGGAATGATGTCTGTTACTGTACAAAAGTAGTTACACATGGAAGATCATGAAAGAGCTAGTGTTTTTAAAGGTCCTGCTACCGAGCTGATTAGCATCGCAGAATCGGAACGGAACGTGTATTGAGATGATTCCTCTGACATCTCCTCGCTGATCCCTTCGACTTGCTCCTAAACCGTCTGAAGATACAGCAACGAGGGGGCAAAGGGCAGGTCTGGCGCGTGAAGCGATTGTGGATCGCCTTACCTTGAGTGATGTGTTTGTTTTCATCCTGAGCTGAGCCGTCAGTCAGGAGGAAAGGTGAGGAGAGGAGTCGGGATCTGTTGAACAAAACCACAGAGCAGGAGAGGCAGACTGCCTGGAGGAAGGCCAAGCCACAGCGCAGCCCAGCACCGCCTGCCAACACACTCCAAAAGAAAAGACTCACACAGGAGATAAAGACCTACCAATCCATACTACAGACCTGACTTCCCGGTTTTACTTTCTATGTAGAGTAGATACTAAGGCAGAATGGGAGATACGGTTACTGTATAGCCATCCTATGATCTATTATTCCACCCATTAAACCACTTGTGCAAGAGTTTAGATGTTTTTGACAGCTGTGAACTTCCATTATTTATTGTTGCAACTTTTTAACTGAGCACTTTTTTTATTTATTTTACAGTGCGGAAGTCTTAGGCCACACACCCATTAGATTAATTGTTTTAGCACTGGTATAATGACCATATATAGCATATTGCCAATGACTGGAGCCAAAAGGTTAAAAACTTGGATTTGTCACTCCATAATACTCTTTTCCACTGATCTTCATTCCAAATCTTTTGTGAGCTTTTTTTTGGCATATATTGGCCTTAAACACACCCTGTCCCTCTTCGAAAAAGTGGTTTCTTGGCTGCTACCCTTCCAGAAAGTCCATTCCTGATTTGAGCTTCTTTGGGACTGTAGAAGGGTCAATTTGGCATCTCGATGAAGTTGCCAGGTGCTGCCTGTTTAAAAAAAAAAGTTCTGTTTTTGAGATATTCACTTTTTAAATACTGTGCACAAAGTTCTTGTATTTTTCTTCTTGTTGTATTTTAATAGAGACTGAGAAATATCTAATTGAGGGTGGGTTAAGACTTTTGCACAGTGGCTCTATGTCATACCAATAGTCACATAAAAATATTTGTATGACCTAAGCTTTAAATTACATGGGACAAATTCAAGAGCCTGTAAGCAAGACAATAATAATAATAATTTTCCATTTATACCCCAGGTCGCTACACAGGAACAAGGTGGGAGAAAAAAATCCCAAATGCTTTGTATTCCTTTGTACCTTGTGTGGATGTATCAGTTGTAAGTCCCTTTTTGATAGGAATGTCCTACCAAATAACTAAATGTACATCGATATGTACCCTTCCAAAAGTTAAACACTGGATCGGATCTTTTATTATCTTGTCACCATCGGAGCCACTGCTTAATTTACCTGGATTTTTCAATTCAATATTTGCACGATTTCTCAGATTTGTTTGGTCATAATGGATTCACAACCATAACTTGCACAGACACACACACACAGTGTACAAAATAGTGTTACAGTTCCATAATTTGATTTCAAAGTTTGTACTGCTCGTGATGCTTTATCCAGCAGTTTCTATTTGAGGAGTATTCCTGCCTTCCTTGTTATTAAAACAACTCGGCTCACACCTGAACGTCTGTGTTCAAACAGCGGGCCGACATGTTAGAGCACAGAGTGACTGTTTTGGCAGCAGGGTTTTGCTTGAATACACAATTGTTTGGTTTACCATTTTCTCCAACAAAGATTGTTCCTGTTCCAATACAACCACGTGGTTATGCTAGAGATATCCACCCTGCTTAAGGCCAGTGTGTTGGGAAATCTTCTGGGGATTTTGTGAAGTGTACGACTTGCCGTACTCGTTAAGTATTATCCAAGAAAATAATACGCCAAGATAAATTGTACCTTGATTTGATTGACTACCACACTTTGTACGTGCCATATATTTATGAAATGACAATCCATAATTTGGATGAAGACCAACATCATTAGACAGACTGGAAGAATCGTTATTCTTGGCCAAATTCTTAGTTACACACAGACATTGTTCCTGAAGGAGAGAGAGAGAGCGAGAGTGAAAGAGAAGTGCCTCCACTCATCATCCACTCTGAAATATTTCCCCAATTCAGAAGTGCCACGCTCTGCATTTTTCTCCCCCGATGCCTCAATAGGCAAACTGTTTGCCCTTATGTACCCAAGTGAAATATGAGCTACAGTAAATTATTATTCTTTGGGCCACATTTGCGAGATGAATGCCGGGTGAGCTCTGCTCTTTTGCTCTCCTAATGAATTGAGGGATTTAGCTCGTGGTGTTGGGGTGGCAGAAAGGCACACCTTGTTTTCTGTTTCCCCTGCTACTCTCAGAAACAGGAGTGTGGTAAAAGGGAAACACACACTCAGTCTCAGTGGCCACTGGAAAGTAACGCTTACAGACACTGGACAGCAGAGCACATGCTTAAGCGTTCTTGCTGGGCAAATATTTTTATGGCGTTAGGCTCATCCAGAAAGCCACGCACTTGGTTTCGTGTTCAGTGTCTGCCCGGTCTCTTATTTTCTCTGAGGCAGTGAAACCTAATCGCTTAATAATTCACACATTAGAGGCATGTCTTTGTATAAGCTGAAACCCCAGAACAAACGCTTAATTGCCATTAACCTGGTGTAGTGCCAATGAGTAGGGCTGATATTCTCCCTGTGAGCATTTTGCTGGTGGTTAAGTCACTTAGCTGGAAGAGTCAGTCTCAGGTGCTGAATGTACCAGGCTATGACTATGGGCATTTGAAACAGCAGTGCAAGCAGTGTGTAAGAAAGTCACCAAAATGATATTTAGTTCTTTGGCAGAGGGCAAAATCTCTTTATAATGAGTGCGGTATGATTGTATTTAAAAAAATTCCCACACACTTGCCTTGTTGCTTGTTGTGGCATCTATGGCTTTTTTTTTTAATTGTCATCCCATTTCAACACTCACATCACACTGGAAAAAAATGCTAGCTGCTTACGCACAACGTGTAGTTAAAAAAAAGGGTGGGATTCTTACTGGCTTCATGGGGAATGGCTCACCCACCAAATCTTCAGGCCCCACTAACTGTTTTATTATTGTTTTTAAACACAACCGTTTCATTGAAAAATGTATATTCATTAAATATATTGCGGAAAGCATACCGTATTTTTCGGACCATAAGGCGCACATAAAATCCTTTAACTTTCTCAAAAATCGACAGTGCGCCTAAAAATGCGGTGCATCTAATGTTATGAAATTAATTCTGGTTGTGCTTTTCTGACCTAGAACCGATTTGTAGATGGTACACGGGGCTCATAAATCTGTCAAAAATTTTTTAGCACGGCCTTGGTAAGTTACGAAGCTTACGGCCACCGTAGTGCGCAGCATCGCGCGGAGTACATACGGGTATGTGGGCTTCGGCATTAGGGTACGTGCATTCATTCACATTCATTTTCGAAGCGGATTTCAAACTCAGCGCTATCTGTCACGCAGTACAACATGGACTAGGCAGCTGTGAGAGAATTCAACATTAACGAATCATGGTCCGGAAGTTGGAGGAAGCAAGAAGACGCCCTGCCGCCAGGTAAAGACCAAACTGAGCTTCCGACGGAACTTAAGAGTTTTGTTTCATTTCATGTGTCTTATAACCCGGTGCGCTTTAATTTATGAAAAATATACCAGTTAAGCAGCCGCTCGTTGATAATGCGCCTTATAAACCCGGTGCGCTTTATAGCCCGGAAAATACGGTATATATGAAAATCATTATCTGCCTAACTTGCCTATTGGAAAGATTTATAACAAAGAAATTCAGAAAAACACCTGTGGCACCTGTGAGCTGAGCATAACAAAGTTGAAGTTCTGGCTCTAAAATGACTCTCTACTCCCTATGGCGTTCACACCCCTTTATAGTTCACTATAGATGAAAATGGGAACATTTTGGGTTAACAATAGGGCAACTTAAATCATTTAGCATGACATAACATACCGCTTGTATGTTTTTAATTGTGGTTGGCTGTAAGGTCCAAACTAAAAATGTCCGCCAAAACTTTTGGATGCTACACTTTACTGGCTTCGGCTCCATTTTGGCAACCTAGTACACAGTAAAAAGTACTTTAAAAGCCAGGAGTATGACAGAGGACAAGCTCTGGCTGTGCTTTTTAGCCCTTCTTGATGAAAACAAGTAGTGGGAGTGTGTTGTTGTGGGGTGCGTTATATTGTGGGGGTGGGGGCTATTATATTTTTTTCTTGTACAGTTTGGCATTGCCAGTAAATAGTACCTGTCCTGCCTGGGCCTAGGATCGCAGTATATACAAGTACATGCCGATGATACACTGACAATCGTTCACTCCGCTCATTATTTATATTTACGTCAATATCTATATATAGATTTTTTTAAAGTAATCTAAAAACATATTGGCTTTTTTCTTCTTTTTACCCCCACCAGTTAACTATGCTGCACTCCTGATTTTTTGCGGATTCCCATTCAGTGTTTATTTTTGCCATTGGCGCTTTGGCGCCTTAGTATAACACAGATAACTTTTAAAAACAAGATCATGCTGTCATAAGACCAATTCTTCCCAGTCATTGTTGAGGTTTTGCAAGACCTGAATAATGGCCAATTTGGTCAGCTTACTTACTTCATCTAGTGGCCTCTCAGGGGGCCTCTCTGATAAAGGCAGGAAAAGTCAAGGCATGCCTGTGACTTTTTGAAAGTGGGCCATGTGCTCCACTCAAGGTCGTCCCCAGGCTGGCCATGTCAGGGCACCTCAACATGACATTGACAAAAAGTGGTTCTGAAACATGCTCCGTTCATCTGCTAAGAGCCACCGAGGTCAGGTGGGGCTGTTGTCAGGATAGATCTTTAAAAAACAAGCAAAAAAAAAAGATCTGTATTAATCTCTAAAATGATCTTACGCTTGCGTAAAAAGGTATATGAAGGACACCTCAGTTAAACAGGCCAGTGAGTCGATTTTTGGAGTTGCCTATTTGAACTGAATGCAGTAAACTCATCTACTCAGCCTTCTACTCAATCACAAGGACATTCACACACTTAGCCAACAGCCTTGTTGGCACTGGCAAACATAGCTAATTGCAAGGAAGTGTACAGGCAGTGTGCGGCCTTGTTTGTTAAAAAAATTAGATATGACTTTCGCCCTCTGTCACGCTCAGTCTAGGCTGTTGTGCTTGCAGCGCGTTTAAGCGTAGCTCTGAAAGGTTCTTTGAATTGATGACTTGCGAGGGCCATATGCTGACATGTGTTAGCAAGTCCATGTTCATGCTTGTTAATTAAGTTTTATTGGCAGGATTAGCAGGGTTTTATATCATTGCGTAGGGGCTGCCAGCCAGGTAAAACAGCTGTTGCTCATATTGTTTCAGTTCAGGGGCAAGGGAAGCACTTGTAGTGCCATATCACTCAAAATCCTGGTCTCTGTTCAACAGCAGTTTGTGTTTGATCAGTTACATATGTGGTACAAATCTTTCACTGCAACAAAAATTCTGATTTTCTTGTCTGAGATGTCTTGTCTGTTCCTTTTTCAGTAGAATTACACACTTACAAGGTGGTAGGGGTGGGCAGTATGATGATATTCTATCGTATCGTGATACATTTTGTTATTGTGACAGACGGTAAGCTTTTCTGAGCACATTGAGGACATCGTCAGTGCTTAAAGAACACTGACCGACTGCATGTTTCATTATAATGAGTGCATATAGTCATGCTTAATTAGACAAAGGGCAGCACATTTTGAATAAAAAGCTTTTTACTTGGTATGGATATTATTGTATAGAATATTTGAGTAGTAGTTTTTAGGAATTTGCCTCTAATGATGTAGTTTTTCGCATAATCAGTGCATATTCGTTATAAATATCGTGAAATGTCTTCAAATATTGTGATATATTTTTACCGTATCGCCCACCCTTAAATGGTGGTACACATTTACTTAAATAACCTACTTCCTTTCTGCAAATATGACTTCCCACATACACACAGTATCCACTCTATAAGTCAAGTTAAGTCAAATGTATTTATAAAGGTAGTCCCCATTTTATGATGGGTATACGTTGCGATAAATCCACTGTAAGTTGAATATTACAATATAAACCAAGGAGTTTGGTATATACAGTGCCTACCTTAAACATGCTTATTATAAGACACTTATTTACCTACAGTTGGGCAAAATGATAACACACAGGTTATTTTATAATAAAGTGCTGAATATCTCATGTCATTTATTGAATGATGTATTGAAAATGAAAAACAAAATGGTTAGTGTCATGACCATGGCTTTTCCCCACTCCGTTTTCCACCACTCATCACTTCCCGCCACGTAACTCCCCATGTCCCAGAGTATTGTATTACCTATCAGTTCAGGAAAGACATCTAAATTCAGAGTACAGGTTCTGCTGAAGGTGTGTTTATATGTATTATCAGAATCTGCCTAGTCAAAAAATCATAAACCAGACCATTGTAAAAAGGGACTATCTGTATTCTTACAATGGTGCATTGTCTCAAAGCAGCTTTACCAGTTATACATAATAAGCCTTAATTGAGCAAGCTTAAGTTGATGGTGGCAAGGAAAAATCCTTACATGTTATATGGAAGGAACTTTGTGAGGACCAAGACTCAAAAAGAGACGCAACCCCTTTGGGCAGCCTCGATGTTATAAGTAAATGAAACTGTTTCCTAACTAATACGTTTATAGTAATAGTTTACATGAACTGAAGCAAAGTGTAAAATTAAACGGGAGAGAATATTTAATATCTTAATGTATAGATATATGTAAGAGTGAACTTATTGTGTCATCATACTCCTGTGTCATGGCTGTGAATTGGCATCAAATGGCTAGTTACACCTTGTATTCCTGTCAAAAAGCCCAAGAGCTGAGCCCCCAGTGATGACAGGCATGCCAGCTATGTGTGCTGAGCGTCCAGGCTCTTTCTCTGTACAATCGCTGCTTTTTCCAGGCCTCCTAATTTTGTTACAATGGGCATATGGGAGCATCTACAATGGCTGACTGATGAAGAGACAAAGAAATTCCAGTGTTCGGATGTTTAAGGGCATTAAAAAAAAGTCATTCACATTTCATCATAATGGCTCAGCTGTCCTAACCGAAGATTGGGAAGAGAATATGGAGCCTTCTGATTCTTTCTCCTTTTTTCATCCCTTTTCTCTTCTTTTATTCTTTTCTTTGTGTGTGTATGCCCACAGCTTTTTATCTTTTGCATTCACTCGGGACCCTTCAAAGTTACAAGCTGCCTTGTCTTTCCTTGCTGTAGGACTGGGAACTCAAATTAGCGCCTGCTTGCTTAGAAGGGAAAAAGGAAAACGAGGGGAGGCTCGGCTTGAGAGAACAGCAGTTGGACAGAACAAATCGCACCCCTACAAAGTATCTTTTATCCTCAGGATCCTCTTTTTGGTGCGCCCCCCTATTCACTTGCCTCACTGTGGTCCCTGTTTTTTTGGTTCCTGATCATTTTTAGTGTAGCTGTCTTCTGCTCTGATCCGATCCACTACAAAGGAGTGTGAGACAGAATTCGTTGACAGATATTTTGGGTTGTTTTTTGGCTGCTTGCTTTGGTTCTTAAGACATTTTTGGACAGTGCTCCTTCCTGTGAGCCATTGTAGACTCTTGACTCTTCACAGTTTAGCTGTTTTGCTGTGCTTCATGCCCTGTTGTGTGCCCCTTCTTTGACCAGCCAGGGCATTAGCATGTCTTAGTCAACTACACTGCCACCGATCATTACTCAAATCTGAGTAACACACTTCTTACGAGGAGGCTTCCTGACCAGACTGTCTCCTTCAGGAAAGGTGATGAGAGGAGACACCTTTACAAGAGAGCCTAGACCCACTGCTGTTGTAAACCTCCTCAATATGCACTGCTGGCCTCTTTGTGTCCTCCCCATGCCAATGAAACGTTTCCTGACATCCTAAAAGTGATCCGTAACTCAGAACATTGAGGACGAAACATTGAGGGAAACTCCCATTGTTTATTGTCAGCGTTCATTTTTCAGGTGTTCCCAGATGTAATGTCATAAGCTTGAAAGTATGATCATCGAGTCAAAGGATAGGAACAAGAGAAGAGCAAAGTGCGGCGGTAGCGAAGAGGGGGACAGTTGGTATAGTTTCCATTTGGGTAGTGTGGGAGCAACGGGGGGTGGCCTCAGTTTTGTACAATTGAACCAGAGGGAGAAACAATGGAGGCTCTGTTGGTATGCGCCTAGTGTTTGGGCAAAGCAGCACTCCCCATATACAGCCCCTACTTCTCTTTTGGAGCCCACCGCTCCCTGTCTATCTCTCTCTCTCATTCCTCTCATGTGACCCTTAAACAATACACACCTGTAACCCAGGTCGAATCCTAATCATACATGCATAAAGACGTGTACGCACACCTTTAGGCTAATACAAAGAGCCTCTCCATGTCAGTTCTCTGTTCACACAGCCAATAAACGTGTGCAAGTGCGTGTTGGGCAGGCAGCGACTATGCCCAACAGCAGCACTAAATGCAGCCCTTCATGGCGCGAGCCAAAGGTTAATAAAATCGGTGGCCGAATGTATCAATTTTACAGATAAGCCATTCACGACAAGTGCACCGAGCTGAATAAGAAGTTGATTCAGGGCCATCGAAAAACCACACACAGCAGCCATGAATGGATGCTTTTTAGTGGGCTTTTTTTTCCAGAGCAAGGATAAATAAAGCATTGCAGCTTCTCTCCTCCGTTGCAGTGGCGACTCAAGCCCTGCCAGCACGCGGCTATGAATGGGGGCTGGAAGTTGACAGGTCCTATTAAGACAAATAGCCTTCCTCATCGGAGAGATAAAATAAATCAGGTGTTTAGTCAAATTCAAATTGTTGAACAGGAGTGGGGCCCCAGGGAGCCCACGGTGAGAAAGTCAAGACAGATGTGGACAGCGAAACGCCGGAAAACCCACAGAAAAAAAAAAATTAAAATGGAAGGAGCCAGCTGTGCTGTACTGTACCATAATCCCCCTCCATTTGTCTCCGTCTTCCTTAAAGCTCGCTGTCTCTTCTGTTTAAATGTGCAGAAACAGCAGCATGTCACCCAGAAGAGAAAGAGACCAAGGCTGAAAGGGAGAGCTCCCTAGTAGAAAGTGAGTTACTGTCCAGCCTCTCATGAGCAATTATAGCCCATGTGTAAGTCAATGAATGGATCACTTAGCATTGATTAGCTAGACATGAAGCAAGGCTGCTTCATCTCACACAAGGATAGAGAGGGGACTCGGGATGGAGTTTCTTCCCCAAACGCACATAGCCAGGCGCAGAGGTGTGTTTCGCTATATGCTGTTATTTTGTCCTGTGTGTGTAAGCTCTGTAATGAGATCTTTGATGTTTGTGTGCGAATGAAAGAAAAAATAATGAGACAATGCAGCGGGAACAGAGAACGTATTATTGACAGCTTCATCTCAGCAAAGGCGTCTGATGTTCCCTTAATAAGAAGAGAGAAGAGTCATTAAACTGACCTTGCAGCGCATCTCCGCAAACACTTACCTAGCTTTGTCTGCCACTAATCAGCCACCTTCGTCTATCTTATGACTTCGGGCCTTGACTAACAGGAACAATCTCATCCTTTCTCAATATCATCAAGAGGCATGGATTTTAATGAGCCCTTCCTGTCCTCTTTCGCTCACGATATTGGAAGTTGTATGACAAAGCTGTTCACACTTTGCCAGTTCCTTACAATGGTAAAAAAAATCCATTTCCTGCCATTGGAAGCCCGTACAACAAGTTGATCACACATGTATTGAGCACTCTCACACTGTGCGACAATAAGCATCCAATTGCTGTCAGAGTTCAGGCATTGTGACAAGCCTGTTTGTGTGGGCACAAGTGTAAATGACTCGTGGTCTTTGTGTGTCCAGGTACACCAGAAAGCTTGGCCGAGAAGGAGAGGCAGCTCTCAACAATGATCACGCAGCTGATCAGCCTTAGAGAGCAGCTCCTGGCTGCCCACGACGAGCAGAAGAAATTGGCCGCCTCACAGATGGAGAAGCAGCGGCAGCAAATGGAGCTGGCTCGGCAGCAGCAAGAACAAGTGAGTCCTCTCTCTCTTTTTTCTTTTCTCTGTCCTTTACTGACCCCTGAGCTATACATGTTGTTCTGTACAGTACTGTGGAAATGTCTTAGGCCACCATTAGGTTAGATCCCATCATTTAACAATGGTATAATGGATATGTAGAAGTATTTCTCATTCTCTTTGTTAGATCACAACCAGATACAATAAGAATACAACAAGAAATTTGTATGCAGTATCAGAAAAACATTTACATTTACAGCATTTAGCAGACGCCCTTATCCAGAGCAACTTACAATTGGTACAATCTTACAATCCAAGCAATTGTGGGTTAAGGGCCTTGCTCAAGGAGCCAACAGTGGCAGCTTGGCAGAGGTGGGATTTGAACCCTGGACCTTGTGGTCCATAGTCCAGTACCTTAACCACTAGGCTACCACAGTCCCAACAGCTTCTATAGACTAAAGCAGCAAGGAATTAGTGTGGCACTCTACACTTGAGCAATAGCAGCATCTAACAGCTTCACTGGGATGCCAAGTTGACCCTTTTACAGTCTGAAGAAGCTTGATCGGGAATGGTCTTTTTGGAAGGGTAGCAGCCAAGAAACCGCTTTTTCAGAAGGGGAACAGACTGAAAAGGCCAATATATGCTAAAACTCACAGATTCTAATGAAGATCAGTGACAAATTCAAGTAAAAATGTTTGGGTCCAATTGTCGACAGTGCTATATATGGTCATTATACCATTGCCAGATAACAAATCTAATGGTGGCCTATGACTTTTGCACATCATTGCACATTCTCTGTACTGTAGTCCCAGCCCACTCCGTCTATTTTCCCATTTTTGCAATATTATTTGGTGTTTTCATTTCCAATTTAGCGTAATCCATCCGTGAGTTTTGACAATTACAGCTAAATTAATTGCCTCAACAGAGGGGAGGGTGCTCATGTTAATATAGTATTATCCTGTCATAATGCCGTACGCATGAAACACTCTGCATGGCCTTCCCCTCTAATATCACTTCAACTGAACCTGCAAGAAAGGATGCATACTTTATTGTATATATTCCATCAAATGAAGAGGCTTTCAGACATCCCTATTAGATCAATCTCAGCATGAAATCAGATGCACAAATCAGGCAAATGAGGCATATTGGAGAAATCAGCAGATTAACACAGCTCATGAACTGCTTTAATGACAGAGGAGGCTTCAAAGGAAAGATGCATCTTCAACTCTTAATACTTTTTTTCATAATTAACCCACAAAATCCTATTTATTACATTATGGAGATTAATAGGCATATCTCAATGCCTGCTTGTCCGTACCTCTGATTGAGGGACCCATTTGAAGATACATAGAGCTGTTAATGTCGGAAGATTCAGCTGTTACTTAAAGTTTATGGGAACCGGGAGCTGCATTGTATGCTTCTATGATTTTGGTATATTGGGATCATATTTACTGTCATGCCAGTGTTTAACAGGATGTTTCCTTTTCATTAATGGCAGTTGTGGGAGGGAAGTTGGGGGAGAGGGATAGATGGAAGCGAGTGAGAGCTGGGGGGGCTTACCCGCCCGACGTTAGAATGTCATTTAGCCACCCAGACACGACACAGTAATTAACTGTTGACACTCGTGAAGGAGCCGGCACAAATTAATCCTGACACATTTGCAGACGAGCGATATCTTACAGTGAACACTTTGTAATTATATTTGAAAATGAAAATTAAATGACACTTAAAACTAGGCTGTCTGGCTCACTGAGGCGCTACGGCTAATGTGGTGACGGTGCACCGATTGACTCCTCCCACTCACACAGTCCTCCATTGCCTAAATATGCCAATCATCTGGCTTTCTCTCATGATAAACTGCTACACCCAAGGCCGAGACTAAAGTTTGATCAGGATGCATTAACTATCACAATGCCACCGATTTAGAGCTAGGGCTTGATCGTACCGGTTCCTAATTCTGAATTGATCTGATCTGTAAATACGTTAAATTGTTGTCGACCTTCTATAGGCCTGCCTGAGAGTTAAAGATGTCAAAATCATCATTCTGAATTGTGCTTTCCAAGAGCAATAATGGCAAAATGCTTGTCCTCCGCAGATCGCCAGACAGCAGCAGCAACTGCTTCAGCAGCAGCACAAAATCAATCTCCTTCAGCAGCAGATTCAGGTCAGTGTGCGGCCCTCTTGGCTTCATATGTGCGCTTTGTCATGCAGCTGTATATGTGGTCGTTGGCTCCATTTACAGTACTGTGCAAAAGTCTTAGGACACTTTCATTTGTTGTTTTAGCAATGATATAATGACCATATATAACACATTGTCGATGATTGGATCCAACAATTTCAAACTTTGATTCGTCCTCCATAATACTCTTCTCCACTGATCTACATTCCAAACTTTGAGAGCTTTAGCATATCTTAGCCTTTTCACCGTTCCCTTTCAAAAGAGTGGTATCTTGGCTGCTACACTTCCAAAAAGACTACTCTTGATCAAGCTTGTTCAAGCTGTAGAAGGGCATCCCGATGAAGCTGCCAGATACTGCTATTGCTCAAGTGTAAGGGAAGGTCGCACTACATACTTGTAGGACATAGAAGCTGTTTTTTCTGATATTTATTTCATTTTTTAATAGCCTAGTCTAATGGTGTCCTAAGACTTTTGCACGGTACTATACATACAGTCTTGTAGTATGACTAATAATTTCTGATAACATTCAGAAGACAGTTTCTACTAAAATTTCCGATCTGATCAAACAGTTTAGTTCTGATTTAATAAATAAGATTGGGATTTTCACCTGTTCTGTGAAAGAGCACCAATGTTACCAATGTATGAAGCCGCAAATATGTGGGTTCTGTGAGGGAGTAAACCTTAGGTTACACATTTTAAAAGTGTTAAAATATCGTCAAGGATGTGGTTGGGACTGGTATCAAACAAATGTTTGAAACGGACTGAAGCAGGGCAGATATTACGTCTGCATTTGTTTAAAACATGCTAGCTGAGCTGTATCATGTTGAGCTAACGGTAGGCTGTGCTCTGACAAGATTCACTTGAGTCACGTCGCTGAATGCCTTTGCCTCGGAAAGTTATAGCCCGTTTTTTTAAATGAGTGAGATAACTACTGCTCTTTTTAACTTCTGAGATTGATTTGTGTCAAGCTCCTCTCCGTTTCCCTCTGCATTGTGGTGTGTAGCATTTCATTTGACGAGGAAATGACAGAGAGAAAAAGAGCAACAGCTGACTGTGTGTTTTGATTTTTGTGTGTTGAGCACAAGATCCACAAAATCCAGTGATAAATTACTCTGAAGTGAACAGAGATGTGCTAAAAGCTCCGAACAACACCTAGATCCCTCCTGCTAGCCTGAGTGGCCATTGTATACTGTAGAATAGTTAGGGGGAAAACCCTCATGCCGACACATCAGTTGTGTCAACTGGCTCTTTTCCAAATATTTACTTCATACCTTAATTCGCTTTGCATGATCCTTTACAAGATTTCGCTTTAAAGGTTTAAAGGTGTAGACTTGTCGAGAGCCTGCCCTGGACTTAGCAGAAAGCACACATAATGCACTTTCTTGCCTCAAAGCATGTCTTTTATGTTGAACAATGCAAATAGGCAGGGAGGGCAAGCGTCTTCTCATTAGGAGGAAATGAAGAGAACATTAACGTGGTGGCATAATTTAGCAAGGCTTATTTTTCTACATTGACGACTATAACCATGAAAGGAGCAACTGCACTCGATATACAAACTCATGCTGGGCCAAATTAGAGAGACCAGTTAACATATCATACATTATGTAGAACTGTGGTAGCCTAGTGGTTAAAGTACTAGACTATGGACCAGAAGGTGCAGTGCTCAAATCCCACAAACAAGGCCCTTAACCCACAACAGTATTTATTGCAACCTCCACCTTACACTTGAGCAATAACAGCATGTTTCATTGGTATGCCCAGTTGTCCCTTCTTGAAGAAGCTTGATCAAGAATGGTCTTTTTGGAGGTGTATCAGCCATGAACCTACGTTTTCAGAAGGAGAACAGGCAGAAAAGGCTGGAATGAAGATCAGTGGATAAGAGTATAATGAAGTTTGGAATTTTGGGTCCAGCCATTGACAATGTGCTATACATAGTCATTATACCATTGCTAAAACAACAAATCTAATGGTGGCCTAAGATTTTTGCACTGTACAATATGTCTTTGGGTTATTTGATGAAACCCCGGAGAATAACTCTGGGAGATGGCATCAGGGTCGATTTCGGGATCTCTGGAGCTCCTCACTTGCACCAACTTGGTGCATGCCACATTTAGAAAGAAAGAAAAGCGTGAAACAGAGTAGATGAGGACTGTGTGCCAGTGTGTGTACTATGTGTAGTATGCTTTGTAACTTTGAGCAAGGTTACCTAGTGGACCACCCAGTCTGAGTGCTGAACATATACAAGCTGGCCAGTGGCAGCGGTCAAGGTCTTCACACATACCTTACGCACATGAAAGCCAAGGGCTCTGGGTGTTCCCAATGCCAAGAGTAGCCCTCCTCCTCTGTTTCCCTTCCACTGCTCTCTCTTTATTTCTCTCTCATGCCCAGTGGAGACAGGTACAGCTCTTCCCACCTCTTCATTTTATCCGACCACCACTACCACCCTCCCTTTCTCCTTCCCACCCAGCCAGGCTAACACCCAATGTTGTATCTTGTCAGTCACCCCTTGCTCACACACATCGCCTCTATTCACATGCTTGTCCCATTCTTTGATTCTCATCTAACACATTTCATTCTTCATTTCATTCCACGCTATGGGCTCCTCGACGCATGTCAAGCCTGATTAAGATAGTTTGGATTATATCTCTCTTTGCGGTTATCTTTCACTTCAAAGCATGTGGCAAATAGAACAACTTGCCTCCCCTGGCCTTGAGAGGCTTTGGAGAAATCTGGATGAGTCCATACAGTACTTCAGATCTCCCTGCCTGGCTCCCACCCCCTTCCTCTCTCTTCACCCACTTCTTACTCTGATGTGTCAGGGTAAAGCAAACCCCTGTTTGATATACGTGGCCTGTAGCGAAACTGCAGGATTTAAAGAGAGACAGTAAAACCTCTTTCAAGTGCACTTCCCTGGAGAAAGGGCTCTCTATCACTGGCCTCTACTGATGAAGAGGGAACGGAGCACAACCTTGCAAGCCCAGTGTCTTGTACTGCTGCTCTTCATAGTACTTTGTGTGGAAAGTATCACACTCCACCAGAGGGGCCCTCGTGTACTTATCGTCTGTATCTTTTTCTCCTCTTTGCTCTTCCTTCTGAACGGGAGCATTATTCCTGCTCTGCTTGATGACACTGGAGAACAAACAGTAAAACAGACTAATCGCAGTGCTATGAACTGTCACTTACTCGCTTAATCCAGTTCATGGTCACAGATGGGGAGGCTGGGTCTAACCAGCAGCACAGGGTACAAGGTGGGAACTACACCCGCACAAGACACTGGTCTAACAAAGGGGACACAATCTAGTCATTTAGCAGACGCCCTTATGCAGACAACCTTACAACCTTAGGTGGGGTTTGAACCCTGGACCTTCTGGTCCACAGTCCAGTATCTTAACCACTAGACCTCCACAGTCCCAACACCACTGTAGCTTATTGGGTGGCACGGTGGTGCAGAAACATTGTCGCCTCACAGTTCCAAGAACCCAAGTTCGATCCCCACCCCAGTTTGAATCCTGGATCTTCTGGTTCACACCCTAGTCCATAGTCTGGTCCATAATAATAATAATTGTAGCTTAGTGGGTGGCGCAATGGTACAGTAGTTACCAATGTCGCCTCACAGCTCCAAGATTTCAAGTTTGATCCCAAGTTCGACCCCCACCCCGGAATCCTCCTGAGCAGATCCTCCCCATGTCTGTGTGGGTTTACTGTGGCAGCTCTGGATTCCTCCTTGCATTAGGGAGAACGTCCAAACTCCACACAGCAAGCTTTCGGAATGTCTACCCTACAATTGTTATTTATGTCATTTTAGCAGATTCCCTAGTCCAGAGTGGCTTAGTTGATACAGTCTTACAATCCAAGCAATTGTGGATTAAGGACCTTGTTCAAGGACCCAACAGTGGCAGCTTAGCAGAGGTGGGATTTGAACCAGTACCTTAACCACTAGGCTACCACAGTCTCACTTGTAAGTGGAAGTTCTTGTAGGATTAACACACTGGATGCCAGACAGCTTTTGTTCTCTGGAAACTTGTCTCCTTGGGTCCTCTGTTATCTAACGTTAACTCTAATGTCTACTCCTAACTCATTAGTCCAACTCCTAACTGCATTTCTTTACGATGGATTTCCCTCAGTTAGTACTGTAGGGGTTTCATTATACCATCTTTGTCACTTAAACCATTCTAGAATATAAACACTGTGCTATTTTTCTATTTTTTTAAGATACTGATGTATCTTCACATGCAGTGACCATTCTGAGAAGTATTTCCTTTTAGTGTGTCAGTATGTTTCACTTCCAGAGTGGTAAGGTCTGTCTTCAGTGGCAGTAGCCAGTTGTAAAAAAACAAACCAGGAGGAAGAGAGCTAAGACAAGAGAGAGTTGATTATGGGAAAGAAGGAGGAGGATGAGGAACAGGAGGGAGGAGGCTTGCTAATGCAGTTCACTGGCACTCTGTTTTCATTAGACGTGCCTCTTAAAAAATGCCCAGTGCCCATAATATACAACGGCGCTGAGTTAATTAGTGCTCAAAAACAAGCTGCCTAGTATTGACAGAGCAGCAGTTAAAGGTGAGTGGTAAAACAGCAAGGAGGGATCGGTTTACCGCTGACATTCTGTGCAGCATGCACCCTCTTTATAGAGTAAAGGGCTACTGTTTTGGCTCGGTACAGTTGCTTTTTCACATTTTGCCATTATTGATGACAGCTGATCACCTCAGCATGTTTTGTAAACTGGAATTACTGATATGAAACGCTGAGGTGAATGCAATGCAGTACTCTATTACCTGACTCTAGATGTGATTTTCTGAGAGGGAAAGGAAACCGGGGAAAGAGAGAGAGAGGAAGGCAGATGGGGGTTGGGGGTGGAGGTATCTTAGCGAGCCACTCTTAAACTGCTGTCTCTTTATGCTATCCTTTCACAATCTACTCACAGAAGCCTTTGGAAGAGATTGAGTCTTTGTCCACTGGGATTACAATGTCACTTGTTTTAAGATAACAGATGTTTAGATTACAGTGGTATGGGCTTATCAGAATTTTTTTACTTGCTCCCTTGCATCACTTCTCTTTATTCCAGCCTAAGGCTCTTGTTAGAAAAGTTCATACGACCACTAATTCTGTCCGGGGGGCGGATTACCACTCACATCACCAGGGATTGAGCGAGAGGTTTTGGGACAATTAAAAACAAATGTCAAAAGCAGATCTTGATCCGGGAGCTAAAACATGTTACTTATGTAAGGCGAGTAAAGCCGTACGAACAAGTCCACGAAAAGCCATTTGATTTCTACCAAACGGCAAAAATAGACCCGTTGTTCTTAGCCGTTCGGCTTTGGCGTCAATCACGAAGTGGAGACCAGCTTCCAATGGAGTGTTTACAAAAAGGCGGTCTCCATGACAGTCCCATTCCTTTTTATTTCTCAGCGAGCGTGGGTTTTTTGGAGTGTAAGCAGACTGGGCTCTGTCATAGGGCTATAGTAATTATAGTGGATGGAGAGGTTGGATGGCGTGTGTTACAGTAGCTATATGAGCAGCAGGCTATGAAATCAGTTAATAAAGTGGTGCTGAAATTTGTTGGCCAACACTCTGTGGAAGTTTTTTTTACGTGATTAATCAGCTTAAAAGTTCCATTTCTGTTTTTCGCTCGGCTCTGTGTGAACTGCCGCATGGAGGTAATGAAATATCAGCTGATGGATAAGGCAGATTAAGGTTGATTTGTTCGAGACATTTTGTGTAGTTGAATTATTTTACATGTTCAAACCTGTCACATTTAAGAGGATTGCTGAAATTTTAGGCTTGCTCTCGCCATCATGCAAGGAAGTTCCTGTGTGTGTTTGTATGGTGTTTACGGAAGCATTGTGTGAGTGGACGTGTGTGGGCCTACTGTTTAGAGGAGTGTCTCTGAAGGCAGCTGCTCACCCGTGCTCACCAGCTGCATTAGACTCAGGTTGATTTCGACTTTAAGCTAAGAGTCCCAGACTGGCACGGCGCCAGGCATTCCAGCACGCTGGGACTGGTACCGTGCGATCCGAGGCGACACACTTAAGAGAACACACACACACAGGTGAGACTCCCGGTCTTAGAAGCACGCAAATCCTTGCCTTAGAAATTAAAGGATTCCCTCAGAGGTCGACCTGAACTTTGTCTGCACCGAAGAAAGAGCTAAAGCCATAAATCCCACTCGTACAGCACCTAGCGTATAATGAGGTCGGTGCTAGCTAGAGCTAGTCAATTGATTCAGTAGCTGGAATGGACAGTGTCACTGATTGTTTAGCTTTTAAGGCGCCCGATGCTTTTACACACTCTGCCATTGTACTTTTATGCACTCAGGCCTGCTTCTACTTATCTCAGCCACAGGGGCTCCGCTTCCTCCCAGCTCTCCTCCAGTCGAGACCTACACATGGCTGTCTTCCGCTTTCCCCCACTTCCTCCTGTCCTGTCTCCCTCCTCCCGTTGGCGTCGTCCCTCACTTCGCTCGTGCTCATTTACACCTACATCTGTTTCTCTGAATGCTTTCATAGGTCTAGTTTTGCTCCATCCAACGTAGGGTGCTTCCACAGATACCTTGATATGAATGGTAGTAGATTGTAGGCAGTAGGCAGTAGAGTGGCTCCCGGGCCAAGAAGGGCAGAAATTACATTAATTTTGAACACACGAATGCAAATTTGTGTACATCATATACAGGTATGCACACTTTAAAGTCCGTCAGATCAAAGTCTGTTTGCTTTATTGTTTAAGGTCTTGAGAATTATAATAGGAAAACGAAATCTGTCGTAGATATTAGTGCTGGGCGATACGACCTCAAATCAATATCACGATTAATTGAACATTTTACCTCGATTATGATTAATGAATGCTTTGTTTGAAAAAATTGAAATCATCCTGCATGATGCGGTAGGAAATGGCGTCTGTTGTTTCTTTCCATCTTCTTGAATCCTTTTCATATTGTGTAGCGTTTGTAAATGCTTGTGTTATTTATTCAGGGTCATCTTCTCTAAACCCCAAATGTGTCCAAATGATGGAGATGGCATTTTTCTTTGATACAGCTGCCTGGTGTTTGAGTTCTCCTCTATGTTGCTTCCATGTCGCTTACTAGACAGGTGAAGTCCAGTGACTACATATGCGGTTACATATGCATTTGAATGGCAGAAAACTAGTATGAACAAACCCTTGCAACTCCTGCTGACATAAGAGTATAGCAGTTGTGAAAATAATTATTGTTCTCCATTCTTTTTCGTTTCCGTTCTCAGTGTTTCAAGTTTCATATAAGAGAAAAAGATAATAATTACTGTATGGTACAGTACAGCAATGAGCTAAGTGTTTCACAAAATGAAAATATGTGCAAAGTATCAAAACTACTATATGACTGTGCACCATACTGTGTGACATACCAGTTAACTTGCTATTGAAATGGGCTAATTAGCCAAATGTACGTCATATACCAGGGTCCAATCTGTGTCAAGTCAGTCAGCATCACAGTGGCTACATAAAATGTATCAATAGATCAATCTGTGCTCTGATCAGATACCCATTGATCCTGAAAGCATTGCTCTGTATCAGAACGTCTCTATGCGCTGAGAGAACCAGATAATTTACTTCAGTGCAGTGTGCGTAGGTTAGCTAATGCTGGAGAAATAAAAGCAAAGCCTAATGAGGTTACGATATACATTTTGCGATTGCTGTCGATCCGTCTCACTATAGCCAACCATAAATTTCGCCCGTCTGTGTCTCTCCGGCCCTGGTGTCTCCATTCCAGCATGGATGACGAGTGCTGCTGTCGTAGTTAAAGTGAAAATTGTTGACAGTTCTCACTTCAAAGCGGAAAAAGCTTCCCTCTCATGTGGTTTTAAATGGTGTGGGGGAGCAGCAGGGGGCTTCCAAGGGTTAAATGATAATAGCTGCACACAGGCCCCCCAGATAAAAGATACATTTTAATTATACAGAACTAACCACCTCCACAGCAGTGCCAGACAGACTGCAATAAAGAGAACCTAGGCAGACCTGAGCAACACTCTGTGTGTGTGTCTGTGTGTGTGTATGTGTGTGAGAGAGAGAGATGAATTGGGCGAGACTACACACATTTGCCCCTGTCTGTGTATAAGTATTGTTAACAGACTGAGAGGCCAGTTGGAGGAGATGGCCTGCAGGACATGCCTTTGTTCCTCTGAGCTGACAGGCATATGTCTCTGTGTTAGACAGAGTGTTTGTATATATATATATATGTGTGTGTGTGTGTGAGAGAGCGCTTGATCTGTCTCATATGTGTGCCATTTCCCCGGGCTCACTGAGACGCTGCTCTGACAGCATGGTTTAAGCAGGGAAAGAGGGACAGGAAGTCAGTGTGAGCAGGGGTCAGGCTAAAGGGTTAATTGAAGCCAGCTCTCAGCACACAACAAAACTAGCTGTGAAATGCAACGTCTTTTGTACTGCCGTGCATATGCCATTGTGATGCATTATATAAGTTACACCCTCCTGGGGAAGGATGATATAACAGTAGAATAATGATATATTATCATCATGATGCAGTATGCTGTGTGCTTGAGTTTGAGTCCCAGCCACTGCCAGTGTGGAGTTTGCATGTTCTGCCTTCGCCCTGTGTTGTCAGTACCCAACGACCCTGGATTAAACGGGTATAGATAATGAGTAACTGAATAAATTAATAACCCAGAGATAACATTGCCAAAGTAACACTTATGTTGTTGAATGTTTATTCGTCTAAGTAAAATGCTTAAAGTAATATTGCACATTATAAGTGCATCATATACTTGAATAGATACAGCAATAAGCTATTTAGCCTTGCTCGGATGGCTTATGTTAAACAGAACAGAATAGAATAAGGTAGTATGTAATAGAACAGGGTGCTCACCCAGGTTCGAATCCCAGTGGTGCCTTCCGCCCGAGTCAGGCTAAACACAGTCATCACTGGGCTGTACCTGAGGGAAGGAAGGCCAGAGAGGGGGATCTGCAATGCTGCTGCAACCATGACCCCTACTAAGTCCTGAAATACACTGGTGCTCCATTCAGGGAGCATGCTCGTCTGCAGCATATGAATTACGCGGATAGGCGACTGTGTGAAAAAGAAAGGACTATATATATATATATATATATATATATATATATATATATATACACACTGCCCTGTGCAGAAGGTCTTAGGCCACAATTAGATGTGTTGTCTTACCAATGGTATAATGTCTATATAAGCTTATAACATATTGTCGACGATTGGAAAAAAAGATTCTTGAATTCGTCGCTCTACAAAACTCTTTTCTACTTATCTTCATTCCAGTCTTTGTGAGCTTTAGCATATCTTAGCCAAATGCTTGCCAACTTAGCCTATAGAAGCTGTTTTTCCTTTTTAGTTTTTTAATACTGTGGTAGCCTAGCGGGTAAGGCACTGGACTATGGACCAGAAGGTCCAGGGTTCAAATCCCACCTCTGCCAAGCTGCCACTGTTGGGTCCTTGAGCAAGGCCCTTAACCCACAATTGCTTGGATTGTAAGATTGTACCAATTGTAAGTCGCTCTGGATAAGGGCGTCTGCTAACTGCTGTAAATGTATTCTTAATACTGCATACAAATGTCCTGTATTTTCTGGATGTACTCTAATGCAGAGACTGAGAAATAATTATATATGGTAATTATACCATTGATAAAACAATAGAGTACAATAGAAAAAAATGATAACAGAAGAAAATACGTATAAAATGACTTCTGGGATACGTCTTCAAATGTGGTAGTTCACAAAGACAAACGGAGGACTAACAGGTGTGTGTGATAGTGTACTGTTCTCAGGGAGTGTTCCCCTCTCCCACTGTTACAGCCCAGTGACAGAATTCACAGGGGAAGTTCAATAAAGAGACGTTGTGTCTGCTGTGGCCCCAAAGAATTACCTAATTAAACACCCATCCCTTTGTAGCCCTCATATGTGCATCTTTTTTTGAGAGAAACAGATAGTGCCACTTTTCTTCTTCCATTACTTCACTGGCTCGTAACGTGCTTCCTAATAGCCTCGTACAATGAAACCCTGTTCAGGTGTCCTATGCTGGTGTGAGGCGGCTCCTGAGAGCTGTTAAATTTGACTTGTTTCTCGCTTCACACTGTGGAAAAAGCTGTTGGAAAACCATCCTCGACTTTGTTCGTAACCTTCTGCAGACGATTCCATTTTACAATCATATCACAGTGCTATTATTCAGCCCCTCCAGATGAAGCTAATTAGCACAGCTTTGTCTTTAGCCCTGAGCAATTTGGTTTGCCTTTTTAATTCGGTGAACAACGATTAAGTCTAATATTTCATTAAGCTCTCTCAAATTCACCCATATAGGGCCCACGCTGAATTAGCCAGGGTTTTTAGATAAATATAGGGGTGGCTAATTGAACAGAGATAACACTCCTAATTTGCCTCTTAGATGTTTGTCTCCCAGCACTCTTCTGATCTCTTATGCTAAAGCCTCATTCATGCACCAACAATACCAAAAACAACCCGCTCGGAAAAAATAATGCCTTGCCAATTAGTATTGTCTGTCAGGCAAATAGTGTGTAATAAGGAAGGGAATAAGTGTGGGAATGTGAGAGAGAGAGAGAGAGAGAGAGAGAGAGAGTAAGGCTTTTGCCCTGCTTCGGCAATGTACAGTTGATTTTTCACCAGAAGGATTAGAGGCATAACAGTCTCATCAAATGCACTTGGCTCAAACCCAGTGCGATGGAGCCTGAACCACCCTCATCCTCCATTTATAGGGAGACTTTAGCTGATGAAGATCCCAGCATGCGAGAGCAGAGATAAAAGAAAGCGGTGACCCGACTCATTAGCCCCCTTTGATTTAATATATTGACACTTGGATACAAATAATTCCATTTAGTGTGCTTGGTTGGAGAGCTGGGGGGAATCGAGGGGGTGGAGGATCAATTTAATTAGTTATGAAATGTGACTTCTTGTCAGGAAGCAGAATAAATGCTGACGTTAAATAAAGTCGTGCGCAATTGGAACAATAAAGCTCTCGCAGACCCACGTGCTAAAACTTAATGACGCACAAAAATGGGCCTAATAAGCTACAACCTCAGCAAAGAGCTGCGATGGTTTTGAAATTAAGCTAAGTGGATGGAAGCGGAATGGTTAATGCTGCCAGTCTGTGTAAATAAGTTCTGGTGTTCGCTATATAAACAGTAGCCCCTGCGTTGGTTGGTCATATTGGCAGAACTGGTCCTACCTGGATTCTGAATATTATATACAGGAATGTATATAATAATTATAGAAATGTACTGTTCCAACCCTGTCTAGGGGAAAGCCAGAACACTTAAGAGGATAGACCTGGCACTTTTGTTTGACGGAAGCCAAAACTGCATCGATCGACAGTATTACGAATAACACAGAAGATTAGCCAGACGAAACAAAGACTTGACGAGTGACTGTGAACCAGGTTACGTAGTCATAGGTGAGAGAGAATATACAGGTAGTGGAGGGACAAACAAAGGGGTACTACTTACAATAGGACAGGCACATACACAACGAGTAACTTGAACAAAAAAGTCTCTAAACACACAAACCGAGCAAGCGAGCCCCCAATTGATAAGATAGATACACACACGAATGATGGATTTCTCTTCTTTAACTCCCGCCTCTGCTCGTGGATCCAGAGCGTTGGATGGCTGTTGAGGTGACCAGCTGTTTATATTCATAATTCATTATCATTTTTAAGGCCTCAGTGGTTATTGTGAGTGAACTGTTGGATCGGATGATCGTTAAATGGCCCCTACCTGTATATAATTTTTTGGGCTACTCTTTACTCAACGAATCAAGTGTATGCATGCACATTAAGTACCTTGCTGACTGTCCCCATTCTGTGCTCCCGTGAGGTCACAAAGACGCGTTCTTCTGCAGAAGCTCTCCCTCGCAGGACTGATGCGAAGCGATACAAAAGCAGCTTAAATACAACTCGATCATGCACAGGCCTTTGTGCGTTCTGGTAATTAGCGGCAGAGCATTGTGCTCCGACACCTTGGCAGCTAAGCTGTGCTAATGAAGGTGCACGGCGTGCGATGCCGAGGCTGTCACATGAACAGCTGCAACGTGTGAACTCGCACCTGGGTGTGGCACAAATTAGTTACACGGGGGATGTCCTGAACAAGCTTATGGCGCCGAGGACGATGCGAATAAAACGTCTAGTGTTGGTTGTTTTCGCATGTGTGATAGAGATTTGTAAAATATCTTTTTTATATGGACCCTGCAATTCATTCAAGCCCTCCCAGGTGAGGCCCATGTGTGCCTCAAAAAATGGGCTGGCAGAGAACACATCCTCTAGTGTGCTGTTGACTTGGTTTCCTCTCCCCGCTCAGTGTTTTCCCAGTTAATGTTGAGCAAACTGTTTTGTCTTTGCGTTGGCTTTTTAACATGGCCCTCAGACTCCACTGTGGGCACACACACAGACACACATGCACATAGATTGGGAAGGGAAGGGGGGTGAGGCATTAATAGTCTCTACTGTGTGAGGCCAGCCGGCAGTTTAGAAAGGGGGTCCGTGTTTTCTTAGGGCTAGGGTGGCAAAGCAAAGCATTCAGCCCCTGTGCCTCATGGCACAAAAAAGGGCCGCTTTGTTTTTTGGACGAGGCAGAGTCCTAGCATTCCCTTGCGGAACACAATGAATGGGCTATTTTGTCCTTCATCCGTTTTTCGTAGACACTGAATTATTGTTGTCTTTTTTTTCTTCCTTTCTCTCTGCCCCCTCTCATTTCCCCTCTTTTTTTCATAATTATTCTGGCCTCGTCACTGGGTGTGCACATGACATTTGAGTGCGTTTTCGGGCCTCGACTGCGCTCATGTGCCTGCAATAAAGTCCCCAGCACAACAATCTCAGCTTTCTGCTGGACAACAGAGTGGCCTCTGTTGTTTTCCACCGGCCCCAGCTGCTTGGAGGCAATTGTGAAGACACTGGCTCAGTCTCTGCCTGGACCACAGGAAGAAGAGGAAACAGTTCTCCCAGCTCTCTGAGCGGCTCATTTATTAGATTATTGGGTGGGCTGACTCCACGTCTTCCCTTCTCTTCTGCATTAGACCCAAAACATTTCTTCATTAGGCTCCTGAACGCTCAGGGAACGTCTGTGCGATGTTTGGATGGCCAAAGTGAACCATGTTTTCAAATGTGGATCTAAATAGCAGATGGTCAGGATAAAAGGAGTGGTTTTTTTTTTTTGTCATTTTATGCTGACTGCTGTAATGCGGTAGTGCTTTAAAAGTCATTTTCAAATTATAGTAAGTCGTGTTCAAATTAAAGCAAAGCCCATAAGTATGTTTATATATGTATTTTGGACTGTAAGTAAATTGGCTGAAGTGTGGTTTGTTCCTACCTAAGTCACCTTTAAGCAGATCTGTATAAAGAAAAAGAATAGACAACGCTTTCTAATTCAATTCTCCGAAATTAGTGAGTCCATTTTTTTCTCCTGTACTTGTATGGAAGTGTGTTTTGCTGATTCCAATCTCAACAGATCTGTTATCTTCAGAGATAATGTTGTTGGCCTCAGAGTCACTTGTGTTTTGTCTGGTTCCTTCTCCACTCAATACTAATGCTGAGTTAGTGAATCCTTGTGGTTTTGCCACACTTTGCCCCCTTTATGTTTCTTTTTTGACCTTACCCTCATTTCTTTTTCGTATACTAATCCCAAACCTGGAGTCATTGGCCAATCATTTTGCCAAATACATAATCTGGAGAATGACAGGGGAGGCACACAGAAGAAGGCTGAGTGTGCTGATGGGTTAGTGCGGTGCAAATGTTCTGCAGAGCACAGAGCCTTAGGCTCATCTTTGATATTTTATATGCAATACAAACCTAATTGCCTGAAATATTTACAAACCTAAATTACGTTTCAGCTTCTTTGAGGGCTGATACCAGAAATCGCTGTTAAGTACACATCTCTCTTAAACACACACAGATCGCATTTCCCTGCTTCTCTTTTGGGAATAACCTCCATCTTTGTGCTTGACTAATTTACTCTTTTTTTTACTGTTTTTTGCCCATCATTCCTTAATTCTGCTTTTGATTTGTCCGTTCAACAAGTTCTGAATTCGTATTTGCTGAATGCAATGAATTTTGATTAGGAAACATAACTTGGGTGCTGTCAGTGCATTATTTGCCTCTGTCATAAGAGCTGATGCTATTAAAAGCGTACTTGCGTGTGCACTATGAGGTTGTTGTCAGCCAAGTGCTCTTGGACAGAGAGAAAGTCGAATTGGAGGAGGGGAAGGGGCTGTCCTGGTTTTTTACCAACCCGTGGACTTAATATAGACATATTGCAGTGGCAATTTTCCAAAAGGGCTTGTTTTACTGTGTAAGGAATTAGCAGAACAAGAACAGTTCTATTGGTTATTCCTCCAGACTGGCTGAGAGCAGGACAGTGTCTGGTTTCAGTGCACCTTGACCCCTTGTTACACTTACACACACACACACACACACACACACACACACACACACCACATTAGTCCCTGTCAGTCCAAGCTTTTGTCCTCTGGCCAGTGTTAGGCCTTGCACACTACACACAAGCCCTAGCTCAATGTTTGCTGGTTTCCTTTGCAAATGCAACCTTCCTGAATGTACTTAGTGCTTGAAGATGTTAATCTTTTACCTGTTGGTCCAAAAATACCTTTTTCTGAAGTCTGAAGGACCAGTGGGCTTGAGCAAGAGTCTTGCTGTGCACAAAGCCCCTTTGAGACTGACCTGTTGCTGTGACGTGGATAGGTGGTCTCCGGTATTGGATGAAAGAAAGAACAATGTCTCTAGTCGGCAGAATGGAGGCGGAGAACTGGGCTTAAGCCTTACTCTGTGCAGACAGAAAGCACACAGGATCAAAGTTCCACTCAGCCATATCGATCCACACGCCCCGATTGCCATCAGGGACTGAAACAGCAGTCGCTGGCCCCATAGAATGCCTGACTTATTGATAACAGCTTGCTGTGTGTGTGTGTGTTTTATGTCGTATGTATGTGTGCTGTAAAGGCGATGAGATGTCAGAGCTAAGGCGGTTTCATGCAAGAAGACACATTTAACTGATAGATGATGTGACGTGTGGGATGTACGTATGCTCAGGGATCTGTGGGATTGTTTTATGAATTGACCTTTTCAGAGTTAAAGAAACACATGGATTCTCAAGCCAAGAAAGGGCTGAAGAATTCTGTCTCGCTCTCCCTTTCTCACTCCTGGTTAGCTTCCAGAAAGTTCTCACTGAGTGCTCTCATACAGTAGTGCCGGCCGAGTTCGTGCCGCTGGCGTTCGCCACATGCATCGAGCTCGGTTGCCAGCGCCGCTGGAATCACTCAGTGTTAAAATGGGTCCCCTAAAGGGATTTTCATTCACAGGCGTTCATGCTCAGGTAGCCTGGAGCCGGTGGGTAAATGATGTGTGAAGTATCTGTGCTCACAGTAGCACTACAGACCCCTTTTATTTAGCTAAAGAAGCAAGGCTTAGCCCTCTTGGTAATATTGGTAGGCTAGAAATCACACAGCCTAAACATTTGTTGCTAAGTCAGTTTTCAGCGTTGACTGACACAACATTTAACCTGTGCTGCTCAAGAGTGCATCGTGGAAAGAAAAAAAAAACAAGTCAGGGAGGGAAAAAAATCCTTCCCATCCTTTATCTTATCTTGTCAACCTTGAAAGGCATTTTGGACATGTTAAAACAACGCTTCCCCCACCCCAAAACCTGTGCCTCTTTCTCGTTTTTCTACAAAAGGAGCAAGCCTTGCATGTCCTGGAGTGATATTCGCCATGGATCAAACCATGATTTTCATGGGTGAGAATGAGGACGTCCATTGGGCTTTTCTGGTTTTCTTAAAAGACAGTGAGGAGCATGAGTGCTGACAGCAGCCCTATTGAACACTGTAATGGCTTGTACATTTTCATTTCCCATCCTCGTTTGGGAGGGACAGGGGGAACGCTACAGGGCAAGCACAGGCTTTTACGTGCAGACACCAACACGAGCATATACAGAGATACAATACGTATACATTCCTGCATAAACATGATTGTGACTGTATACTTGTACTTACACCACTAGAAATGTTGGACGCTTTTTCATACACATGGCCTGAGTGGGTCAAATGGTATTACATGGGTGGCCCGTGTTCACCGAGTGTGCCGTCTTGACCTTAGGATTAGCTGCTGTTGTAAACCATTACTGAGCTTAAGTGCTGATGTCAACAGATCCACTAACAACATTGATTAATCCATACCTTCCTATTTACTCAAGCCTTTCTCCCATCCCGAGACTCTGAATCTTTTTTATCCTACAGTATTTTCCTGGGTGGTCCCAAAACACATAAAACAAGTTTTCAATCCTGTTCCTAGAACACTTCATAGCCGAGACATTCTAGCTAAATCAGACTGTAGCTTGCGTCAATGTAGATGTCGGTAAACTGGTGATATGTCAGCGCTCTTTCTCTCTAGCTCTCTGTTCTTACAACCCCCTCCAAACAGACACGACACAGCATCCACCACCCGCCACCCCCATCTTTAGCCTGACTGATTGCTACAGATGCTCTTCCTTAAGTACTGCAAGTTATGTCCTCTTCAGGGACAAACAATGGCACCTGTTCCTCATAAGTTGAAGGAAATAATACTTTATGTATCTTTAATGAAGCTTTGGGGGCAGATGGTAAAAAAGAGGGCCACACAGCTCTAGGGATAAAACAAAGACCGTGCTGGATGTTGGTTACAATGGGAGCATGTTTATGGGGTGGCAAAGAGGGCAGATGAGACAGTTGCTTATCTCTCGCATCTGCCCGTTTCGAACTTACTCCTGAAGATCACGCTGGCTGTGCCAACGTCCTGGGCTGCGAGCTGTTGGCAGGCCAAGCAGAGAGGCACTGTATCATGGAACAGAAGAAAGGACTGAACACACACAGTCTGGCTGAGACGTACTAAAACAAGCACACAAAGACAGAGAGATAGAGAGTGACACAGATAGATTCTGATAGATATAATAAGTAACTCTTTGCAGCGTGGTATGCAATTTATCAAAATCCGCCTGTCTGAGTGCAGGCACTTTATTCCATTCTCCGTCTATCAGCAGTCAAAGCAAATTGCCGATGATAATCTTTAAATCTATACTGGCATTGTCTGCTCGGCTCGGCCAGCATTCATTAATTGACAACCCTCAAAGCCAACCTCCTCTATTAGTCTCCATTTTGAAGCCCCTGGTTTGATTTGCCACTCACTGATGTGGCGTGTGTAAATTAAAGTTTAATGTAAAGACCTCATTACTGCAAATCACAAGCGCTCAAACGGAGGGCAGTTTATCTGTTCCTTTTTCCCCCTGCTGTCATCCCTTTAATGACACTGTACGATCACTGTGAATAAAGGATACCCAATTCTTTTCTACTTAGTGACTTGTATTTTCAGATTCGCATTGGCATTATAGCTACAGAAATACAGGTTGGGCAAAGCTACAGAAAACAGTGGTGCTATAGGTTGACCAGCACAGACACATCAATGTTTTAAGGATCAGATGATTCTGTGTCAACAACTGTAGCACTAAGGTCATACATTTACAGCATTTAGCAGAGCGACTTACAATTGATACAATCTTATAATCCAAGCACTTGTAGGTTAAGGGTCTTGCTCAAGGACCCAGCAGTGGCAGCTTGGCAGAGGTGGGATTTGAACCCTTGACCTTCTGGTCCAGAGTCCAGCCCCTTAACCACTAGGCTACCACAGGCCCACATACAGTGTTTTCTAACTGACCCTAAATTTTCAGAATACTGTAATTTGAAGGAACATTTTGTACTGCATGTGACTCCTAAAATTTAGAAAATAAAGAAATCATACTGTGCGAACTGTTATTGGATTATACACAGTGAAAGTCAGTCTTTGACAAACCTTTGAGGTCATGAACAGAAACCAATTTTTTGTCCTCATTCATCACATGTAAGAATACCAGAAAACCATTTCAGCTACAGGTTTCTCATTCTAGCACAATGGTAGACCTGCAGTTACGGAGTGAAAAAAAAGCACCATAAACATAAAAAAACCTGCAGTTTTTCGCTTAGGAGAATTCTCGTACTCCAGGATCAATATCATGGACTTAAACACTTGTTAAGCGCCAAGGGAACGGCCTTGCTGAACCAAGCTTTGGCATTAGATGCTGGGGAAAAGCAATAGGGAAAAAAAGTGGAGATCACACGCAGACCTCAGCAAGAATGCGCAGGAAAAAAGTGGTGGTGTGGTGCAGGTTGATTTCATGCCCCAATGCTGCGGCAGTAATTGCACCCAGACCCGTTTTATTGCGAGATGATTTTAAAGAGGCTTGAATGGCGAAAAGCCCTGTAACGTGTTTATTTTGGGAAGCCAACCTTTATTAACCCTGTTCTCCAGTAGGATCCCCGAGGTGGGCCGGCCTGCCTGGGCATTAAGTCTCGCAGGCCCACGGTAGCAGGGCTGCACCGTATCATGCATATTCAGGAACCCGGGGATGACAGCTGGTTTGGGCCCAGCCAATGCTATGCAAACACATGGGTTTCTAAGCTGCAATGGCTTGTTCCCAAAACATTCTAGCATTCTCTTTTTGTCTTTTGTCTCTCTGCCGATGTCTGTTTTTGCTTTCAGTCTTTCAATGTTGTGGAACATTAAAGTGGTCACACAATGATCCTCAAAATCAGTGTGTCAGTATCTGGTGTCCGATGGCACACCAGAGGATAGTCGAGAATGAAGATGTTGAAGGTTAATAACAGAATGTAGTAGACTTTTTTGACAGCTATGGGATGGTGCGCACCACGCTGGGGCCTAGGCATTAAAAGCGATCACGTTTTAACGGACGTGATGTTTGGGATCTAGGGATTCCACTCTTTTCAATGCTCAAGGAAAGTGTATTAAGTGACAGGACTGCCTGCACTTTTATTGTATATATAAAGGTTCTTATTATAGGATGGCTGTGCTTTACTGCTTTGTACTAGACCTGAGTGTGTAATTGGTGAGGCTAAGCTTACCCATTGGTGTTGGAGGAGTGAGCATTCTGGCTTTTCCTCTTTAGGAAGTTACATTTGTTACAGTCCTTTCACTCAAGGTACAGTAAACCTCTCGGATTCCCACGGTTCTCCCATAAGGTTTACGACCAAATGCCCACCCTGTATAAAAGACGCCGTCTCTGGAGACACAGTCTCATTATAATAAATAGGGAAATCTATGAACGTATGAGAGATCATCCAGAACATCCGTTTTTGTTTCTCATTCTTTAAAGTGATAAGGTGAAACCAGTTCTGCTTAACCTCTTTATCTGACAACCTCCAGCTTAAATGGACACAGGAGAATGGCAGCTGTGTGTGTGCCTGTGAGTGCTGGGTATTAAGTGCAGGTATTGTGGAGCTGAACTTGGAAGTGGGCAGGGGGGTGTGGGTGCTGTCAAATGGTGTTAGGCCCATGTGTGATCTCTTTACTCTTTTTGTTCAGCAGGTCCAGGGTCACATGCCTCCGCTCATGATCCCCATTTTTCCACACGACCAGCGCACTCTGGCCGCTGCTGCAGCCGCCCAGCAGGGCTTCCTCTTCCCCCCAGGCATGTCGTACAAACCAGGTATGAACTCCGTCTCTTGATCTGTCTCACTATTTTTCTGTGTTATGTGTTTAACCCTACTGGTCCAGTGTCTTATTCTGTTTTAACGCTTCTATGTATTTCTCTGTCAGTCATTGACTTGTTCAGATATACATATATTTGGATAGCTCAGGTCAGTTCTTGCCAGTCCCCACGCTGGTCATTTCCACATAAAGTTGGAGACTTCTGATATGATTAAAAGGCTGTACTTATGTACCTTCTTCAGTATCTTCTGCAGTTACCCCCGACTCTCCTGTTTATCAGTAGGTGTATTTTGATGCCTTAGGCTGACCATACACAAGAAGTCTAGAAAAGATTTAAAAGACTAAAGTCTGACATCCTCTCACACATAAAGGGTTTCAGTCACAGACTATGATTTTACACAGACTGGGGAGCTTTCATGGTCATTAATTGCAAGACTGCATCTAGGTTCCTTTGAGATTATTTCTCATCAAGCTGTTGGAGAACAAAAATGGATATTTCATATATCTGCTATGTGATATATAACAAAACAAACTGAAATGCTTATATATCCACACTGCCCAGCCAAAACAAAGGTCACCACCTGGATTTAACTAAGCAAATAGTTAAATAGTTAAAAAAAGAGTCTTCCATCGGATAATTACTGCATTGGTGATTGTTTCAGCTGGCAACAAGTTATTTAACCCTACCTGATGCAGTTGGGAGCTTCTCATTTTGTTAAAACAACATGTCCTGCACAATTTTGTGGTTTGGAAAAAGATGCATTCTGTTTCAGACTGTGAAAGAGTGGTTCAGGGAGAATGAGACATCATTTTAACACATGGATTGGCCACCATAGAGTCCAGACCTGAACCCCATTGAGATGAGCTGGAGGAGACTCTACACAGTGGTCCAAATCTCCCATCAATACAAGATATTGGGGAGAAATTATTGCAACTCTGGACAGAAATAAATGTTGTGAGAAGCAGTTGGATTTTACCCCAATATCTTGTATTGATGATTTATACACTTTGCCAGCTGAAACATAATCACCAATGTAATTATCCAATAGGAGACCCTTTTTAAAACTATTTAACCATTTGCTTAGTTAAATCCAGGTGGTGAGCTTTGCTTTGGCTGGTCAACGTGGATATATACACACACACACACACACACACACACATATCTCTCTCTCTCTCTCTCTCTCTCTCTCTCTCTCTCTCTCTCTCTATATATATATATATATATATATATATATATATATATAGCTCAAGTAAATGTACTGTAGAAAAAATATATAATGCAGAAAACAAATATACTTGCTACACAATGCAACAAAATAGTGCATAAATGAACATCTTTAGTTTTTTTAATAAGTAGAAAATACCTAACCCAGGACAAGTCTGTAGCTGTAACTGTAAAGTGACAAGGCTATTGTGTGAACAAACTAAAGACTATTCAATAACACAACAGCCTGCAGGTAAAAATGTTCTTTAACTTGCTTTTCTCTGACTGGATGCTCCAGTGTCGCCTGCCAGATAGCAGCCTGGAAAGCAGTTGTTTCATGGGTGACTAGTTTCCGTTTTGATCTTGTGATCTTCAATTGTTCAATTGTTGCAATCGGTAGGTGCCTAAAGGTTTGTTGCATATGATGAACTGTTATTACCCCTCTCTAGGGTGCTTTGAGGGAAAATAGGAAGCAGCTGATGTTAGTTTATAACCAGTACTAGAGTGAAAAGGTGGGTGTTTAAGGCTAGGGTAAACGATATGAATCCCTGAAGGAAGTAGACATTGGTAGGTATTGTGTTAGGTACCTGATGAGGACTAAAGTGATGCACACACTTAAGTAATTGAAGATCCTTACTCTTTCTGCCACAGCACTGTACATTTACATTTACAGCATTTAGCAGACCCCCTTATCCAGAGCGACTTACAATTGGTACAATCTTACAATCCAAGCAATTGTGGGTTAAGGGCCTTGCTCAAGGACCCAACAGTGGCAGCTTGGCAGAGGTGGGATTTGAACCCTGGACCTTCTGGTCCATAGTCCAGTACCTTATCCACTAAGCTACCACAGTCCCAGGTAGACCTATGTACATGCCCCTTTCTGAATCCCGCAGTAGATTTTTCTTTGCAAAGCATACATGACTTAAGAACAGTGCATGAAGTATATGCAGGCTTGAATGTAAACATAAAACATTCCAAACTGTTCTGGAATCTGCTGAGAGACCATTCATATTACCAGTATTTTAAACTGGGACCGATGCAGGATCAGTCTTAACCACCAGACCTACCTGGTTATCCTTCAAAGCTACTCTGTTGACACTGAGGGGATTTTTATCACAGCATACACTGTAGAAATGTCTAGCCTACTATCAATCGCTACTTCACATGAGGCAGGGTTGACCTGAGGAATGACTCCTATTGATGTAGTATACTACACTAAGGCAGGTAACCTGCTTTCAAGTGTACAGTTTTCCCCCTTAAGGGTGAACAGCCTCTGGGAGCTTTGCTTTTCCTACCTGTCCTAGCATGTTCTCGTTCACCTTTTGTGAAAAAGAGAATTGCTACTCACGCAAGCATTCCAAATCTGAAAACAAATTTGCAGGAAATTGCTACAACATGCACACTGATTCCTTGCCAGGCCACTAACCCTCCACCCAACCCCTCACTGTACTGAGACATACCACTTTGTGTAATTTCACTTTGTTTAATTAAAAAGCTATGTAAAATAAATCCTGTCATTCTGTGTTTAGTAACGGAATGTCAAAGGTGTGCCCTCACATTGTTTTGTTTTTTTTCCCCCTCTTTTATTTTCCTCTGCTCTCTCGCTGGCTATTGACTGTTAAGACTGTGAGAGGAGTAAAATGCTGAGGAGAGGTTTTTCCGTACAGCTACTGAGCCATCTATCGATACATCTGTGAACCTGTGGGAATGATGTGAGAATGAAGAACATATAGAAAAGTAGAGGAAAAGACGGAATAAATCAGGAAATAAAGATTTATTGGCAGCAAAAAGCCTGGGCTGCATATTGTGTCTATTGGATGGTTTGAAATATGCATTTGTTGTCAGTACCACATCAAAAGGAAAAGAAAAGCTACAGAAAAGAACATAGAAAGAGACCAAAGGGAGATATTTAGTTGGTAAAAGGCTCTGAAGTCAGCAGATGAGAGCCAGAACATTATAAGGTTTGGTAAAGCATCTAATAAATTAGCTATAAAGGTGCGGGATATAAAAAAGAAAGTCAGCTATTTTGAAACTACAGAAGCATGACAGGCTGAACAAAGAGCCTGAGGGGATTTTTTCTCTGTTTGATTTTTTAATATGTTTGACACCGCTAGTGTTTTACTACGAATAACTGGAACTATAATGGATTTCTTTGTGTTTGTGAAGCATCTACATTATTCATAAGTTTTTAAACCAAAGGAGAGTAGAACAAGTCCAGAATATAATCCACCCACAAGTCCATTACTTTTGACTCTGAATGTGATAATGTGATCAGACAAAGCTAATGCAAAGCTCCTGCTGCTGCTCCTTTCTGGTGCCCTATCTGAGAAGTCAGCCCAGCGTAGTGGAGTCAGCAAAGGTCCGCTGCTGATGACCCCAGACCTGCTGTGTGGCTCCAGTGCTTTCTACTCTTTCACACTGAGCCTAATGACGTGGGCATTTTTAGTCCTACTTTACTCATATAAAACCTGTGGAGAACAGGGGTGGACACTGCTGTGTGTAGACATAAAGATAGAACCAGTACTACTAGGGAATTCAAATTGCCTCGTGAAGGGTACAATGGCTGAGAGAGACTCAGCTGGCAGCACTGCCAGACGATTCTGCACTGGCTACCCTAGAGGGTCTGCTCATAGCCCCAATTCATGCTTCCTCCTTGTGGTTCTTGGCTCGACAATGATTCCTTCATGTCATTGTCCTGTGCTTGTGTTTCAATAAATACAAGATCCTTCAAAGCTAACCTGAGGATTCAAGAGCCATCTTAGCAAAATAACTTGTCTCTTGGAGCACCTCAATTGCCACAAAGCACCCCATTCCGTGCCTGGCTCTTGGCATCAGGTGGAGGAAAAGTGAAGAAGCTCCAGAAAGAGCACTAATCATCGGTCCACACTCTTCCACCTTTTCATTAGCATAGCTGCTCTTAGAGCGCAGGCCTGAGGCAGTGGTACCCTGCTTGTGCAACTCCCTTGGGGTAATTCCTTTTAATAAAGCCCTGTGCTAAGTTGGCAGCCCATGCTGGCCTGGATTTTGGTGCGATACCTTACTGAAACAGAATCCACTTTGATGGTGTTGCCTTTAGGAGACTGTTTCACACATTTTCAACCAGTGCTTGGCTCAGTTACTCCTTCTTAAAGGGAAGCCAGTGAAGTACTGTTGTCAATAGAAACTAGCTAGCGTTTGATAGCTTTGCGGGGAACATACTTTGATAAGACTTTTCTCTAGTAAAAAGAGGCTAGCAGAGCTGCACTTGGGGTTGGGATCCCTGTCCAGGAATGACAATAGCCACTGATTTAATCTGCTGACCAGGGGACTCCACAACATTTGGACACTGGGCTCTTTGACAATCTTTTGACTTCTTTTGAAGGCCACTCACTCCCTCTGACCTACAGAGTAGCCATTAAAGCCCCTATTACATGATGCTCTCCCACTGGGAAAAGGACCCTGCCCTGAAGCCTCCATTGTCACTCTAATGGCCAGGGCAATATCATGAAATATAGCATATTGCCATGTTGTAGGCAATAGGGCAGTGACATATGACCAGATTCCCTTTCATAGACAGACATACCGAGTGACAGACAGCACGATGGCAGCTTGCCCAGGTGACTGAAGTTGCTAGATGCATGCCAGGCCCTAAAAATCCCTACATCTCCCAGCATCAAACTCTGGCTCCACGTCTTGCGCTGGCAGTCGTCCTGCCCAATACTCACATGACAGCCTTGACATCAACCCAGGGAAATGAGGGAAAGGGAAGGGGTGCTAGAATGCAAGTGAGCTAGCACCAGCTCGGACAGTAATGATGCCCACTCTACCCCTCTAATGGCACTATTTGAAAACACTTCAATTGCATGCTTTATTCTCCTCAACCACAGGCTGGGATTGAATTTCCCGGCTGTATCACAATGTGCTGTGCTGGACAAGATTGAAAAGTGAGCGAGTCAGACTGAATGTATATACCCCATGCCTGTGGCTTAATGGTACAATATGTTAGCGTGGAGAAGTGACAGGCCAAAGTGGGGTATGTACAAGAACCAATTTCTCTCTATAGACACATTTCAGGCAAATCTCCATCAGGCTGCATTGTGTCAGCTGTTATTTTGGCTTAAACCAGCGACAGGGTTATATATATATATATACACTAATCACATAGTTTGACACGAATTGCACACTCTCTAAAACACACAAATGTCTATTTCAGGTCTAGACACCAATGACCTTAAGTAGCTCAACTTGCTTGCAATTTTATGGATTTCACATTTTCTTCTGGACTCTCTCTCTCTCTCTCTCTCTCTCTCTCTCAGTACACGAGCCACTGTATTTGAGTATCTTCAATACTGGATATTCTGTAATAATAACAACAATAATAGTAATAATAACAGAATTTAGAAAACAAGTGTGTGGTTCAGAAAGACTGAGATAGAGAACAGAAAGACTAATAGAAGAAAGTTAAAAGAACAAGAGAGGATGACATTGTTGAGTAAATCCCACGTGGATGTAGCCAGCTGACTCTCTGTGAGTGCAGATGTTTGGGCTGGGTGCCCAGGTTGGGTGCAGGCAAGCCCACGGGAACTATGTTGGCACTTGCCTCGGCTGCTCATTGTCTCAACCTGTGTGTATTGTCGTCCCCCGCCTCACCCCTCGATTCTTCTTCAACAGGTGATAACTATCCGGTGCAGTTCATTCCTTCCACAATGGCAGCTGCTGCCGCGTCAGGACTCAATCCTCTTCAGCTCCAGGTATGTACATTCACAAAAGAATGTGCTGGCACTAGGCCAAGCCCTCAGCACTAGCAGCTAGAGAAGCAGCTGTATGCTAAATAATGAGTGTACGCTAAATTACTCAAACACCGGTTTACCCTTACTAGTTTAACACCTTCCATCTGCAATTCATTGCCTTTTACTGGGAGTCTTCCAGACCTGTAGTTTCACACAGGAAATGGGAGTTAGGATGATAATAAGTATTTAAGGAAACTAGGATTGAGGGGCTTCCAACACCATATAGCTGCCTTAGGCTGGTCTGCATTATGAAGAGCTGTATAGTAGCATCACTGCTGGATCGGATTTTGGTATCTTGCCAAAAAGGGCTTGTTTTCATGCCGGTAAACCAGCTTTCACTTGTTAATTGTATGAATTCATACAGTGGCGCTTGAAAGCTTGTGAACCTTTTACAATTTTCTGTGGCCTAAAACATCGTCAGATTTTGACACAAATCCTAAAAGTAGATAAAGAGAACTCAATTAAACAAATGAGCCAAAAATATTATACTTGGTTATTTATGGGGAAAACTGATCCAATATTACTTACAGTATCTGAGGTGGCAGACATATGTGAAGTTCTAGGACTAGTAATTAATTTGAGTCAGATGTTTCCAATCAGTGGAAAGACAATCAGGTGTGGGCACCCTGTTGTATTTAAAGAACACGGATCTATCAAAGATCGATCTTCATAACACGTCTGTGGAAGTATATGATGGTGTATGGTGAGTAGATTTCAAAAAAGTTGTTGGTGCTCATTTACAAAATTTACTTACAAAGCCATCTGTAAAGAATGTGGACTCCACCAATTCACAGCAAGACAGATTGTGTAAGAATGAAGGGAATTCAACACCATTGCTACCCTAGCCAGTAGTGGTTGACCAACTAAGATCACTCCAAGATCAAGCAATAGTCTGCCAGGTCCGCCCTCACATTGGCTAATGTAAAATGTTCATGAGTGAGAGTGTTCATGAGAACACTGAACAACAATGGTGTGCAAGGAGAAAGCCACTACTCTTATAAAGAGCATTGCTACCCTACTTCACTTTGTTAAAGTTCAAATTGACAAACCAGAGGGCCTCTGAAAACACTTTGTAGGTAGGTGAAATCAAAATGGAGCCTTTTTGCTTTAATCAGAAGGGTCATGTCTGGAGAACTCTGCATTCTGTCTGGAAACCGTGGTAGTAGAATCATGGTGTCAGCCTGTTTTGCTGCATCACTATTGCTGGAGCAATGAATTCTGAATTATACCAGCAATTCTAAAAGAAAATGTCAGGACATCTGTCTGGGAACTGAGTCTCTAAAGAAAGTGGGTCATGCAGCAAGGCAAAGACCCTAAGCACACAAGCTGTTCTATAAAAAAAAAGATGGTTAAAGACAAATACTGTTAATGGTATGGAATAGTCTGGAACTTAATCCAATAGTAATGTTGTGGAAGGATCTGAAGTGAGCAGTTCATGTGAGCACACCCACCAACATCCAAGAGTTGAAGCTGTTATGTAAAGAGGAATGGACTAAAGGTCCTTCAAGGCATTGCCCACTACTGACTAATAGTTACCGAAAACATTTAACATTTAGTTGATGTTATTGTTGCACAAGGGTGTCGCTCACAGATATGTAACATTGGATCATTTTTCCCAATAAATAAATATTTTCTGTCTAACTTTGGTTTAAATGGCTTCCCTTTATCTACATTTAGGACTTGTGTGAAAATGTGATGTTGTTTTAGGTCTGATGTTTAATTAATGCAGAAATATAGACAATTCTATAGCATTCACAAACGTTTAAGCACCACTGTATGTATTTGGAGGAAACTGGGCAGAGTACTGAAATATGAGGCTGTGTCCCGTGTATAGTTACTATTGTTATTACTACTTCCTGTCATCTGAGAAGAATGTTGCCCTTTGAAACTAGGATTATAAATATTGCAGCTCCCCGGAAACCAAGAAGCACTTGAGCAGATGAGAAAGTTCCTTCAAGTTCCTTTGAAACAAAGATGAGTTGGGAAGTAACTGAGCATGTGTGCACAAGAGAGCGAGCGAAATAGACCAATCGAGCTAACAAGCTTGTTGAGAATTACAATCTTTTTTTTCGCCTGACAGTTGTTGTTTTGTCAACAACCACCATAAGCTGTTGATAGCAATTAGACTTTAAGCTTTCTGATAGCTGGAATTGTTGCGAAACAAAGCTGCGAATGATGGAGGGAGGAGGGGGAGAGGAGAGCGCCTTGTACCTTTTATTCTTGCTGCTGCAGGAGTACAATTTGTCCTTCATAGCTTATCGCTCTTAGCATTAATAAGCCTTGGCAAGTCGGAACAATGCAAGCAGCTGGGGCTGGAAAGGCCTCCACTAGGCACGCAGCTATGGGAAGAACAATCAAGTGCACGAAAGGTGTGGGATGAGTCTATTCATGTTGAAGTGTGTAAGTGTGTGTGTGTCGATGAATGTGTGACTTTTTGAGTGTACAGACTGAGAGAGTGCATTCAAGTTTTGATAGACAGTGAAGAGGGTATGAAAGACAAAGGGTATTAAAGTAGTACGGGCCTGCATGTTTATTTTGCGCTGACGCACTGACAGAGATGGCGAGGCTGGAGCCTGTGCTCTCTATTTATAGTGATTTGATGGGTTAGCTAGAGGCTGGGATAGTCATATATCTACATGCCTGAAGATTTCCCGCCATTCATTCAGATAACATCTCTAACCCTGGGAAGCTACTGAACCACAGCATTCCAAATCCATGGCCTGGCTGACCTTTAGACAGCACAGTAGACAAATCAAAAATTGAGTTACATTCCCACTAATTATCGGATTATAAACTTAGCCTTCGCCATCTTGCTGTTTTTGAATTGCTAGTCATATATACGCTATATAGGCGAAAGTTTGTGGACACCCTTTCTAATTATTGAGCTCTTCGCTTTCTCGATTCTCCAAAGACACATGTTGTACTGAATACCCCAGTGACTCCTTTATAGTTTTCCCCTCTCAGTTCATCAGCTTTCTGCCCTGCTATCCTTAAACAGAGTCCACAGAGATTTGGTTCGCCAGCTTTGTTTGAGAACTTGCCTGGCTTGCACAGAACCTTGACCTCAACTCAATCAGCCGCCTTGAAAAAGCACTAGAATTCCAAAAATGAGCCAGGACTTATTTTCTAACATCAGAAGCCAAAATGGTCCAAAATCTAGTGGAAAGCCATTTAAGAATAACAAAGACTGTTGTAGTAGCAGAGGTGTGTGTTGTCGGATGTAATTCTCTGGGTGTGTACACACGTTTGTCTATAGAGTGTACCTTTTCTCGCCGCTAGCTTTGATCATCTTAGGCAGTGACAGAGAATGATTAACACATATCATTAAATGTAATTCAAGCTTGTTATGGTGACAATATTGTTAGCACGTCTCTGTCTCTCTCAGAGCTGAATGTAGATACAATAGCGTCTGTGAGAAAACGCAGTCTGTGTGCTTCCTACATGTCACATGCTAAGCAAGGACAAAAGAAGCAGACAAAACAGTCTTTTGAATGAAAGAAGAACAAAAGACAGATGCACCTAAAGGATGTAATTTTGTATTTTGGGGAGAGGAAGTTTGACTTGTCCAACAGTCGGCAAGTGCAAGCTCCACATTGGAGCCATGGATCCTTTTGGAAGGGAGGAAGGACACGTTTTCTCGTGGATGCCACAAGCATATTGTTTTTTTTAATAGAAATTCAAGCCTTCATCAGGATTTCGTTAATGAGGTGCGTGGTAGTGTGTAGACGATTATCAGTAATGGTATCAGTGAGCGTCCAATCCTCATGCATCACTGGTCTGTTCGGTGTGTGTGACCTCACCTGCAGGCACCCCACTTCCTAGGCCAGGGGATCCGCCCATGCTGCGTCGCCGCATCAGTCTAATCAGAATATCTCAGCTTCTCTGTCTAGCAAGGTATCATTTTCCACAGTTTGCTAGATTTAGATGGGGGAAATATATAAACTGTGCTGATTGGAATAGAATTAATTCCCCACAATGCCGTGGTGGTAATGTGTTCAGTCATCCAGGGAAAGGGGCTGCTACTCTGCCAGTCTTAATGTTACTAACGCTTCTGCTCACAATTTCACGATGTCATAACAGTAAGTGAGCCAGACAGTAAGATATCTCTCTCATTCTAACACACATTCTCGCTCTCTCTCTCTTTTTAACTCTCTCCCTTTTTTCCGGGAGACATAACAAAGGCCTCGGTATAAGGGATGGAAATGAAAGCGGCCGGGCAGCCTCAGTGTAATTGCCTTGTCAATACACTACCCTCCGCTGGTCAAGCACATACACATACACACAAACCTCTGTCACTGTGCACCCCTACACAACGAGTAATTTCACTTAATGCTTCCCTGACAGATTGTTCCTCTGCAAGTTACTGGAGAAAAACAGCTCGGGCCGAGTGCCTGTCTACATTAGGGCCCGCTCAGGGCTTAGGATGAGCTGAGTTCAAGCAGAAAACAATGGCTCTATCCCCAAATGTCCCTTGTTTATTACAACTGGCACCTCTCACCTCAGCTGAATATTGTGCTTTGACCACAGCCCTTTGCTCAGACGGCCTAAAAGAAATGATCCTAATCCCACAAAAGAATTCCATGTAATTTGTTTGTCTCGTTGGATTGACGTTTAATTTGCTGGTGTACAATATCACCTTGCATCAATTGCTTAAGGGGAAAACAATTTCCTTAAAGCCATTCTCTGCTTAATACATTGTTTTGCCTGGTTTATTGGGGGTGGTGGTGCTAAACAAATCCAAAGTGAACTTTTTTGTGAGACCTGGTTTTTATCATTGGAAACAGACTTCTGGGTTTAAGCCATTTTAAAGTAAGCATCATTGGATAAGGCAGAACATCTGTGTCCTCTCTGTAGCATATAACAGAGGCCACAAACACAAATGAGTCTACTGGCATCCCATCCTCTCCTCCCCCTGCCCCCGCCCCTTCTCTTTCTAATTCCTCTCAGCCATAGCTCTCGGTTTCATTCTCAGGATCAATCGGTTTGCTCGCCTTCTATGTGGATGTTGATTTTGCTCTTACGTTTTTAATTACCACCTATGTCAGGACTATCAGCTGCTAACCTGGTTAATTGGATTTAACTGCACAATGCAATGTTAAAATAGCAATAAAGAGGAGTGGTTGAACTCCTGTGTCATGTGGTGGTTTCAGAAAGTTCAGAAAGTTTCGATGCTGATTTCCCATGTTTCAGAGAGAGAGAGAGAGAGAGAGAGAGAGAGAGAGAGAGAGAGCGCCAGGGCCAGCTGCCATGATCAATGAGTTAACTTTTGAGCCCTAAAAATGAGGATGAACAGCTGTTGGGGTTATTGAGGAAGAGAAGAGAAGTGTGTACTGCCCGAGTGTTGCGCTCCAGAGACATAGCCAGAAGCAGAGATGCACAGGGAGCCCAGTGCTAAGGCTGTAATGGGATGGAAAGATGGGCATCTGGATGGATGGGGTTGTTGAAAAGAGGGACAGATGGACAGACATGCGGGTAAACAGAGGGAAACTGCATTGGGGGGGGTCGATGTTAAAGTATGGAGAGTGTAAAGAGAAATGTGTATAAATAAAATAAAGAATGTCTGAGAATGTTATTCGATGGTTTAGCCACTGTAGCAGAGCAAAGCAGAGATAGGAAGACAGAAGGGAAAAAAGGACAGGGGAAACGATGGAGGAGTGATGAAGGAGTGAGAGGGAGGGGAGATGTGGGAGCAGGTTGTTGCCAACAGATGAAACAGATGTTGGGCCATACTGGAAAGCATTGGCGCGATGCACCATAGCACGGCCGCTTCTCCTCATGACATCTGGGCCAACCTGGGTCTCCCTCTACCCCCCACCTGCCCTGGGCACCAAGCCTGGGCAAGCCTTGTGGCAAACATGCACTGGGTCCCTGTTGCCCTACCACTGGCACCACTGTCAACTCTAGCTGTCCTTAAATTGTGCTAATACAGTGCATAATACATATCCTGTTGACCTAATCCGAATTGGTGTTTTAGTTTTTTTGCACTTGAAAATTTTAAGTGTGCAGTACTATGTTCTTGCTTGCTTTTGCCATGTTGAGGTGTGTAAATTAAAATGGTGAAAGTGGTTCTGGAGCTGTGGCGGTGTGCTGATGTGTAGAACATTGCGACTGGAGGAGGGTGGAAGTGGCTATAATCCATGGATAATGTTCTGGAAGGCAACATGAGGGCAGCTGCTCAGTTAACCTGTTGTCTCTCCAGAGGGGTTGCTTTTAATTATAAAAGGCTAGCGGCCTGACCTTGGGCCATCCATCGGCCATTTGCAATCCATGCATGGGGAGATGGGCTCTTCTCATGTGGGCGAGAGGGAGCTAACAGTGAGAGAGGTGTGTGAGAATGTGCAAGTGTGTGTATCGTTTGCGATGTAAGGACTGCAGGTGAGGCGAGTAAATTGAAAAGCTCCATTTCCCAAGTCCCGCACTCTATCTAAGTAAGCTGTAGAGCAGAGAGTCATTTAATGCTCAAGTGGACAAAGGTATTACCTGAGCCATTGGGGTGGATCGGGGTGTTACTCTATAGACCTTACTGAAACGCAGCATCTTTCCCTCCCTCTCGCTCTGTCTAGCTCCTTCCCTTCTTCCACGGCCAGCCCTCTGTCTCAGCCAGCTCCTGTTTTCCTCAAGCTAACAGAATCTGGATATAAAATAAAAGCTCTTTCGTGCTGTGTAAAGACAGTTTAGCTATGCCTTATTGATCTGGGAAGTAGGTAGTAGTAATAGGAAGCGCTGAAGGGTTTTGAATTGATCCCGCTCCACATGGGTGTGTTGTGGTACTGGGGGCAGAGAGCCAATGTATCCCGGCTGGCTGCTGCCCACTCCTCATTTGATCATTGACTTTCAACCTGACCCTCATTATCATCAGCCCCTTCTGCCCCTGCCTCTGACCTACCCCTGCCCTTCATCCAGTGACTGGAACTTGCAGCTCTGGCATTTTAATTGCTTTCTTTTTTCCCCCTTTCTTTCATTATATTACTTGATGTCTTTTTCCCTTCATTCTTGATAATCATGTCTTTGTCAGTCTCATCTCAGATTGTTAGCCTGTGCTGCTGTGTGTAACACACTTGCGTGGCATGCGTAGAACCGCAAACTTCAGCATGCTTCTCTGACCTATTAATCGAACCTCACAAAAAGTCTTGCTGGCTCCAATTCGAAGTAAAAGCCAATTACGCCACTTTTCCGGAACAATAAAGTTCTTCCTACGTGAGGTCAGGGTCCTTTTGCTCATCTGCACAGAGTCAACATCTGTCTTGCAGACTGTGGGCTTCAAGAACGCATGCGTACTCTGTACTGATATAGATTTCTCAAATAAACCAGTAGTGCTAGAGTCCGTCGTGCGCCCTCCATTTAGACCAAATCTGAAAACAAAATGACATTTGTGTTTGACTTCTAGACACCAGGACCCTTCTATTTATATTGTGCATTGAGGCTCTGCTATCACTGGTTGACCAGCCTGCCATTTCCGTTGCCCATGTGCTGTCACTTGCCGCCAGCTCCCCTGCAGAAGAATGACCTCTTTTGTGTGGTGCTAATGTGCGAGTGTTTAAATTTTGGGTGTTTATACCTTCTGATACACAGGGGACACAAAGATCTTTGTCCACATCCAGGTTTTTCTTTCTGACTGGCTGAGGTGGGGCGCAGCCACTAATGCTCATGCCACTTTTTCCAGTTCAGACAAATGGAGTCCTTATGTAGCATGCTATTATGAGGGAACGAGTGAAACACTCAGCTATACGTGTTTATGTTATTTGGCTGGATAATTATAGACCATTTACATGTCTTTTTTAGCTGATTTTGAAATGAATTACGATAATGTAATATGCATGTATTTGCAGAAATACATCTTATTTAAGTTTGTTGCCTGCAGAGGTTGTATTGGCCTGTTTCATTTAGAAAATCAATAAAAATCCAGTTTAACCAGGGGTGCCCAAACATTTGCACAAGGAAATGTTGAAGCAACTGTTTCGGTCTTTTGTGCTTAAATGGTTTATGTAAGTCAGATGTGGATTTTATGTGGCAGTTAATGTGGATGTTGTGTCAGTCATAGGCTATTTAGTCTGACCCCTACTACTTGCTTCTGGAGACAAAAGCCAATTTAAACATTTACCTGCCTGCTAATCAATACTAGAGTCTGGACTAACAGAAGTGCACCCAGGCTTCTCTCTGCAAGCCATAAACAATCCTTTTGTTTCCGTCTGCTGGTTAGCATTTGACCTAGAGTTTATAAAACAAGATGATTGTTTGTTCTGATCTGCTGCAGAGGGTGCTCATATTTACCCTGCCCCCGTCTGCTAATAATTCAGTGGGTGTAATATAAGTTATACTCAACAGGATATACCAGACAGGCAGCCAAGATGGAGTATAATATGCTAAAATGTACATATACATCACTGAACCAAAAATTTATATATGTTCTAAAGTTTTACGGGCAGGTCTGCGTGATTCAAACTGAAACTCAAACATTACTAATGCCAGTCTGGGAGTCTGAGCCAATCAAAATGAGCCGAATGGAAAGAATACTGTTTGTCTGACTTTCTGTATTAATGAATTCCTTTGAAATCATGGAAACTCATCTGGACTGAGTTGGTCTAATTTTGGGAGATGGTACGTATGCTGTTTGGTAGAAGCGTGTCTCAGGTGTGACACAGAACCAGGCCAACCAGAGCATTGTTAGGGAAGTGAGAGGAACAGAGAAGTCAGGTCCTGGAACAGACTTTCCTTTATTCTGCAAACTTCTGTCTGAACAGTGGAAAAACCTTGTCTTGTACGCTCGTCATTGCTGTGTGGTTTTGCAGGGCTTCTATCTCTCTCTGGATTCAGGTCTGGTTTCGATACGCAGTTACGATACTTGATGAAGCTTCTAGGCCAGGATGGAAAAAAAGAGCGAAAACATTAAGAAGAGGAAAGATAGCACAATACAGAATAAGGAGAAAAAGGCTTTGAATGGTGGCTGGCTTTGGAAGTTAACGCCTTGTGGGTTTTTTTGCTCCTTCCTCGCAGCAACTGTACGCCGCCCAGCTGGCCAGCATGCAACTCTCTCCTGGAGCCAAGATGGCGCCACTGCCACAGCCGCCCAATTCAACTGGGCCCCTTTCACCTGGCCCCAAAAGCGAGAAGAGATCTTCTAGCCCACTGGGCCAAGTTAAGGTACTGCTCACTTGAGTGATGCTTGACCCTGGTATTTTTCTAGTTTCCTAAAACCAGCCGTGGTAGGTAGTGCAAGAGAAGCTGAACGTTGCACATTCCTGTGGTTAGGGTGTGAAGACCAAGTGCTGACAAATGTTAACTAATTAAATGAGAAATATTAAATGGCCAAATGCATTATGCAGTATCGACACACTTGCCCAGCATCAGTCGATCCCAGTCCTTTTCTGCATCTTTCAGTCAGTCATGGTAGATAGCATAAATGTAGGCAATGAGTCTCGATGACATACGTTCACTTTAACTTCAGTCTTGATCCAAAAACATAATTGCAAACACAGGGAACATGCATAAAACTCACAACATGTAAAGTGATACCTCACAGAAGCATTAGCTTTGCACCTGGTACCCTGCCACCTCTTGTCTCCACAGAAGCCATCAATCTGGGCTAGCTTTTATAAGTTTTTCACTCCCTCATGCAGAACTCTGTGGACGGGGTTGCCATGGCTCTGTGTGCACCCAGAGAATCCTTTTTTTAGGTACATGTGGTTTCACCTCACAAAAAATCCTTGGCTCCCCCGGTACTGCAATTTGAATCAAACCAAGTCTGATTACCTCAGAGGCATAAAATATATGCTTATATCGATGGCAAGTCAGTAGGCAGATAACTATTAACAAGGTTTAGATTCTGTAAGTGCTTTTTGTGACTGTATTTGGTGTTTTTCTCCCTCTAAGCTACTACATGGTGCAAGGCCACCGGGCTTCAGCTTTGAATAGAAGCCATATAAATCATCCTTTTTTTTCCCTTCCCTGTCTGCGGCTGTAACTAAGAACGTGCACATTTGGAAAAGTTTTGTTTAATGTCACAATAGAGCGGGGGATAAATCAGCAAGAAGAGTGGTATTGTGGCAACCTCTTCAGTAGACTTGGTTAATGCTGGCTTTGCCAGGATTTGGAACATGGCCCCAGCAGTCTGATGCTGTATATCAGCATCTCGCTGCCTGCTATGAGGCACGCCGCATTCTTGACGTGACCTTTGGTTTTCCAGAAGCGATGTTAACATTTGTCTTCATTTAATTTTGGGTGTTATATGAGCCACGTAATGTTTATAATTATGGTTTTGATCAACTGTACGTCCAGGGTTCTGCTCTGTTAGCTCCATATGCATTATGCTGTGCTTAATTAGCTGGCAGTCTGTTTTGTTTGCCTACTTAAAGTGTAATTGAATGACAAACTGTAATTGGCAGTCAGATTTCCAAAAAGCTCCAGGCAGTGTTCATTATGTGGCCCATCTGTTTGGACAGTAGCACTCCATGCTTAATAGGGGGCGGAAGGACCTCATCTAGTTTGTAGTAGACAAGGTGACATACACACACACTCGTGTGTTTCCTATGTGTGTGTATATATATATTACTGAACTAGTAAACCATTGTTTTTGTAGGGTATGGGATGATTCCAGACCCTAAGCCTACTAAACTACAATATGGCACGAAGAGTAGCTATGGATGATCAAGCCTGCTCTGTCAGGACCTAGACTCATTAATCAGTGGGATTAACTGTATATGTGTGGTGTTGTGTGGCTTTTATCTGTTTGTCGGATGTTCTGAACACCATTTCTCATGTTCATAGGAGGAGGGAACGCAGCCCCTGAACCTCTCGGCCCGACCCAAAACAGCTGAGCCGGTGAAATCCCCCCTGTCCCCCACACACAGCCTGTTCCCTGGCAGCAAGAGCAGCCCAAACAACCCACCCAGGAGTGGAGGTATCCCCAGTCCCCTCGGAGGCCTGGGCAGAGGATCATCCCTAGGTAGGAGTCCTTCTCCTTTGCATTGGAAATCTTGTGTTGTGCTATACTGGCATGCTGGACTTTCCACAACAAAGGTTTCGCTGCTGGTATTGCTGGTATTTTGTTAAGTTAACAACACTAGCTATAATTGCACTAGTGCAGTACATTGTCCAGATCGGTTTGTTACATCACACCCGACTAAAATTCAGTCATTCCAAAGCACACTCGGTTATTTACACAGCCACATCCCATAATCTCCCTCAAACGTTGCCATTACAGCCAACCTAGTGCGATGAATGCTAGCAGTGACTATTTGTTTTCAAAGATCTTGCTTCGGTTCTCATATTAAGCCTCTTTTTGGAAGTTACGACGTACGGTTGCTAAAAACAGCCTTTCATTAGACCCAGACCACTTAGCTTTAGCCACTAGATTCATTTCCTTTCTCTCCTTAGCCTTGGTCTTTAAACACAGACTTGCCGTTTGTTTTTGTTCTATTTCCGAGTTTTTACTGCCACTCAGCCTCACCTCGCTTTGATCCCCTAATTACAGAAAGGCATCATCAAGATTGCTGCCTTATTTTCCTCCTTGCACATGAAGTGTGCCACACGTACAGTAAACATGTGGTGGATGTACAGATCCTCTGAGCTGATAAGCAGACCTCCCAGATCGTGCCTTTCTCTATAACGTTGAACCACTTTGAACAACTTGTGTTTGTATGTGTGACACTCATTTAGACATCTTATCCAACTTGAACTCGACGGCGCTGTTCGGAGACCAGGACGCGGTCATGAAAGCGATTCAGGAAGCGAGGAAAATGAGGGAGCAGATCCAGCGTGAGCAGCTACAGCACCATCAACAGGGCATGGATGCCAAGCTCTCTGCCCTGACCGGCCTGGGACTGAACAACTGCAGGACTGATAAAGTGAGTGTCTGTATCTTATTTATCTCATTGTGCTCCTTCATTGCCCGAGGTGCAAACAGTCTCCGTGTTTGAAAGAAATTTGGATGTTGAAAGCACTTTATGTCATAACAATGCCAGACTGTCTTGTTTTACCAGTCTACTTAAAAGATCTGTCAAAACTGGCTCATCTGATGTGGGTCCAGGGGAGTGCTTTTGATTGGCATTAGCAGGGTCAGTGGTGTGTGTTATTGACATTGGCATGGTCGATGGCGTACTTGTGCACATGAGAGTTTACATGTTTATTTGTATGTGTGTGGACCTGCTCGTGTGTGAGGGCCGTTCTGGGTCCTCTGGCGCTGCCCTGAGCGGGTTCAAACTGTGAGGCCTCAGCCCAATTAAAGGCGGCAGGCCCTCAGTGTGGGACAGGCCTGCTTTGTACGGGGACTCCCAGGGATTCCTTTTAAAAATATCTTCAATCGATGAGTCAATCATGAGTGAAAAAAAATCCCTACATTGCCAATTGGCTGCCAGAAGCAGGCAGTAACCGGGAGTGGAGCGTCATTAATATTTCAGCACCTGATTACTTTTAACTAACATCTTAAAGTAGGTCAATGTATGTGTAAAAAAGCAGGGAAATATTTTTAGGAAGCAAGGCCTGACAGATTGACGAGTTGTCCCCTTATGTGGGTGGCACAGAGCTAAGATGTGTCCTCAAAACAGGGCAAAACTGTTACAGTTCTTTAAGCCTGGCATTCTAATTCCCTGGTAATACACAGTATTTGGGTAAGAGCTTAACGCTCGTTTCAGACTTTAGCAAATTTCCAAGGTTGTAGAATTCCATTTATTCCATTGTTGTTTCTTTTTCGTCTGTGCTCCCGATGGCAGTGTTATGAGAGCCAAAATCTTGTTTTTCCAAACACAATGCCCCAGTTTATACGGGCACCATTATGAAGGGAGTTTTCCAGAACTGGCACTTAAGCTGCGGCATTATCTGCTATTCTTCTAGGGCTTGAGGAACCTTTGTCCGCCTGCTTTGGAGGTGGATAAGGTATGTGAGTGTATAGCCATCACTCTTTCCACACCCTTTCCAACTTCTCCAGCAATCAGCCCATTCTGACTGTGTCCTTATATCTGAGGTTAGCTCATGGTCAACCAGGCTGGGAATATGCTGCTACATGACACACATGCTGTCCTCATAACAATGGCTGTAAAGGCGCAGTTGTCAACAGGCAGTACACACCTGTCTGTATTGTTCCGGGCAGGCTGAGCTTGGTGGATTTTCTGCTGCTTTTTTGTCTGGCTCTGACTTTGTTTTCTAAGCTATTGCCTCTTTTCATCTGCTTATTTGTGTGCTGAGCTTAGGTGAGCTCTGTGTTTTTTTTTTCCCCCCCAAGCAAGGGAGGAGGGAGCTCATCACTCCTCACCTCTCTCCCCCTGCCCAGAATTCATCTATCAGGATCCTGCACTGTAGAAAGGTTATGGCAATGGTTGGATGTACTTTCATTGGAGAACTTTGATGTGAGGGCAAGGTAATTCTGGGAAGCATGAACAGATCATACTTAGTTGCCATAGGTAACTGAGCACATCACGACGACTCCCTTCACTTTTCGATGTCGCCATTTTTACAGTCTTTTCATGGCTTGCAGTCTTTCTATGACAGCAGTTCTATGACACAGATTGTGAACGGGGGAAAACAGGAATTGACTCTCTTGTAGTCCTCTTTTGAAGCCTGAAGGCTGTCTGTATCTAATATCATAAAGAGCGCTCCACCAACAGACACTGGTTTCTCAAACAACCTATGACTTGATATTAGCTAAGACCTACGGATTTATCGTGTTTAGCGAATCATCCATTCATTTCATGATCAGCCATCATTTTATCATTCATAGACTTTGCAACACTTCAGAATAGTTCTTAGATGTTTGAATTACCTGGCCACATTGTGGAATTTGTAATGATTTAGAGCATATTGCGTCTCAATTGTTGGAACCAACATGATGTGACAGACAGCAATGATAAGTCAGCAGTGTTGGGTGTCTCTGAACACTCAATGATGGGTAAAGGCCCCTGGTTAAAAGCCTTTTCTTTGCTCCGTTTCAGAATATTAATATTTCACTGTACTCCCTCACCTGACATAAATACTGGATTCTGCCTTAATAGCTGCCTCCTAGTCGACTGTTTGGAAGTTTATCATAGTGAAAGCTTGCCTGGACCATTCTGGAAAGGTAAGGCAAATGGGATTAAGGAGAGGTTAAAATCATCTACCGAGGCTGTTGGAGGGGGATATTAAATATTGATTTATCCCGGTGTAATGACCGAACCAGAGAGTGAGGCTAAGTGCTGCTTACAGATGGATCAATTCATCTTTTAATACAAAGTGTGTCCGAAGAGCAAAATGCAGTGGGACTCATCCCTCTCTCTCTCCCAATCTCTCTTTATCTTCTGTCCTTAGACCTCTTTTTTCTCTCGTTCACACAGGCCATCCCGTCCGTAGAAGGGCGCTCGTCTTTTAATCTTTCTCCATCTGTCTTTCTCAGCACGACCTTTGAGGTGGAAGATTCGGTGCCATTATAGCTCCTGTCCTGTAGGTGCTCGTGTTAAAAATTCATGCTTTAGTCAACCATGTTACCCACTTGTTTTAGGTTTGTCCCTTTTTGTCCCATCAAAGGAAGAAAAGCTTTTATGAGTGCTCTCACAATTTATGTTGCCTCAAATATTTATCATATGTTTTATTGTTTACAGAGAGCAATTTTCTTATTCTATTATTAATAGAATAACAGGGCTTTTATCTAGAATTTCTTATGTTGCAGCTGCAGTTGAATCTTCTGATTCAGTATTAGATCAAGCATGTTGATATAATCTGATTTTTTTTTTAGTATCATGTTACACTGACCAACATAAACTTTACTTTCTATTCATATATACATATGGAAAATATAAAATTAATATTTCCATTGCTAATGAACCAGTATTCAAAGCTGATGCAAACTGGTGTGGCAGAAGCTGAGAAACTAAAATGCATTCCTCTGCTGACACCTCCCAAACTGTAATCAGAAAGGTGAAAGGCCTTAACCTATTGAGTGTCCCTCTACATTATTGATAAGCAGGAACATTCACTCTTCTCTTTTTGCAGAGCACAGGGCATCCAAAAAAAAAAAAAAAGTCAAAACGGAGCTTTGCCTGCCATCCTTGAAATCTTCTCCCACTACCTTTTGGATGCAGAAGCCAATGTATGTCACATTTCCCTCTGTGTCCATTTGAGTCTTATTCAGTCTGACCCTCACAAAGGCCAGCAGTGCAATCTTGTCTGCTCTGCAGCCCTGAAACCAATTTTCTGCTGCTGTGTGGGAAATTGCCAGTCTAGATTTTTTTTTTGCTGCCTAAGTGAATCACATTGTACATGGGTTTGGCAATCCAAATTTTCCAAATGTTGATTATATTGAGCCCTAAGCCAATGTCCTTTGCCAGCAAGTACCATTCTTGAGCGCTGCTACATAAACCTTTAGAGCTGAACTCCCAGCTCCGGTTGTCAGAGATTCTAGACTCAACTTGCCAGGTTATTACCAGATTTGGTAGATGGAGTTAAGTGAGTAAATCACCCTTTGCTGGGATGCAGCACTCCATCCCTGAAGTTGGGAATCATTGCTTCAGTCCTAATGTTTAAAGGAATATAAATAGACAGGATTCTTTCGAGTTAACCTGTGGGTTTGGGTGTTTGTCCAGACTCCAGGTGGCCCCAGATGTGATTGGCTTCCCTGTGGCACCCGATTTTACACCATGGCTATGTGAAATTGCAAACATTCAAATCAGAACTGCCATTAATAAAGCTAATGTGCTAAACTGTAGTGGAGAGCTGACAACAAATCAGAAGGAAAGACCACAAATGGTCACTTGTATGCCATTATTGGACATGACTTGAAACTCAATGCTTGCAAAATGATATGTCTCTGTGATCTAAAATCTTATAAGCAGAGCACTAGAAGTATAGTTTGTGATCTTAAAAGATCCTTAAAGAGTGATCCGCGAACAGTTCCGGGTCATTTAGAGTTGGAAACGTCATAAAAAAAAGCCAGACCAATTGATCTCGGCTCAACATGGCATGAAAACACAGAGCCTGGAGACAGTACAGTACAACACTGAGATGGCCATGAGTTAAACAGATGATTTCCAGTTGAAAGGTCATATGTTGTGGGCAGAGTAGCTTTTTTTCCCCCCCGTTCCTTTGTTCTTGGTTCCTTTTCTATAAATGAAACTAAGTTGTCAGTCTGATGCACAATTATGGTATCGTTGGCCATGGAATCTGGCGTTCCAAAAAGAAACAAGCTGGAAAGTGAAAGCCCGTGTTGGCATCGTGCCATTTCTGGGGTTTTCTCTCTTTCTCTGACGTGCCGTACAGTCTTTCTGCCAGATTAGAGTGGGAAGCAAATCTGCTCCCCTGGTTCTCTGGCAGGGAATTTGTAGAACTGGAGGCTGAAGAAACATTGCTCTAGGATTGGAGGCCTGCTTTTTGGAGAAAGACCCAGAGACCGCATGAAAGCAACTAGAAGCTTTACCACACAAGCACATGTGCTTAAGGGTAAAGGGAAAGCGGCAGAGTTATAAATAACATTGTGATTGGTTACAAGGGGATGGAAAACAGATCAGAGGTAAAATGGATGTGGAAAGGATGTTAGTTTGCGACAGCATGCTGCATCAGACCACCGCATGCTTTCAGGGAGGCAGAAGGCAACAACTCACCGCATGTACAGTGTTCTTTCGGCACCCCTTTAGCCCCGGCTGTAACAAAGCCACCCATTATCCACCACAGTGCTTGTGGAGCTCTCGACCAGTGGTGAAGGTAATAATACTGCATTCTTTGCTTTCAGCGCCAAGCCAAGGACATGACATGAATGGTTATGCACTAAACCATTATGCGCTTTATGCGTATATGTCTTTTTATTCTGTTTGTCATGATATTAGCCTCACACACCGCCTCACACACCTGGCAGACGATAAAAGCAAATTAAGAACTCCACTCCTTTGCACTTGTCAAGGTCATTCGCTTTGATCGAACTCATCAAAATCCTGACTTCCATTCTCTGGTAGCTTATAGAAAAGTTTGTACTTTCTTTTTTTTATTGGCCCCCAGCCTTTTTAAGACGCGGATGCGGACGTCCATGCTGACCTGAGACGAGGCCTGAAATCACTTAACGTTGGCATTATCTGGAGCTTGTACGCAAAGGAATGGAGAAAACCAAGGCCATATGGCCTGAGCCAGTCCTATTTATACTGGAAAGAGCATCACATTTATAAGTAGAGGCTAGCCACCAGCACAACACAACTCCTCCGGCACATGTTCTGCGGCCGGCCTGATTAAAGCTCTCACTACAGCGATGACACGGTACTCCTGGACCCTATCCAGACGTTCAGAAGTTCCAGCTGCCCATTATTTCACTGTGCCACCGTTTTACTGTCCCAAACAAAATGCGTTTGGTTGGTGGGGTGGAGGAGAGATTATTGTTGGTGTCTTTCTTCCACTTTTTTTTTCCAACTTCTGCCTTGGAGCATGCAGCTATAATTTTAGACGTGTGGTGGAAGGACTGCAAGCTGAACGCATTTGAGGGAAAATGCTAGGCGTGCGCCAGAGAGGTCGTGGTTAGTACAGGAGGAGCGCTAAGTGTACCACGACGTCTTTTCTTTTCTTGTTTCTTTCTGTTCGTCTTCCTCGGCCCGTTCTCATTCCCATTCATTGTCCGGGCTTTTGTCTCCATTACGTTCTCTCTTTTCTGTGGTTATTCTTGTTTTTGCATTTGTGGAGAGGTGGAGCTTCTGCCGGCTTGCCAGTGTTATGCACATTATAAATATCCTTTATGGTTACACTGCTCTAACTTTGACTAGATGCTTGCATGGACAAGTCCATCCCAGGATTCTGCACATCCTTTATTGCTCTTCTGTGGCAGAGTGATCACTAAAAATTTAATGACACTATAAAATACTAAAAATGTCATTAATTTATCACACCGCTTGATGCAGCTAGTAGTTAAGATAGTTTGCTGAGGATTTTTTTCCCCCTTTCAAACAAAAAGCAGGCTCTTGTACGCATAAATTACTGCTGCCATTTTTTTTTATGCGGAGGCATAATTTATACTAGGTATAGCTAATAAGTATATAAAATGTAGTGTGTAAAATTTAATGGAAATGCAGTTTTGTCAGCCGATGTGTTCATTTGCACTTGCTCAATTCTCTACTGCATCCTAAACATGTCAGTTAGTTGTGGTCCCGTAGTCTTTAGTCACAGAAAACAACAATGCTCTGGGTAATTGGTGTTCAATTCTGAGGTGTGGAAATAAAGATGGAATCCCTCTCATGCACAACTGCTCCCTGTTGACTTGTTCTTTAATTATGTCTCCATACGGCGGGCGGGCTTTAGATCACGGGCAGTTGTTAATGTAGCTCTGTGATGGATGGCTCTTGTTCTTTTTTCCTATCTCCCGTCTTAAAAGATGCTTAATGATCATGAGTTTATAAAAGGCCTTGATTGATCAGAGAGGGCAGCTGAGCATGAGCAAGGGGAGAGACGCGGCTAATTTATTAAACACACCCCCTCCGGCGCACATGCACCAACACTCATGGCATTGCCTAACCCTTTCCTGGAGCAGACCGTCCACGGTGCATCTCCTGTTCCTCCAACTAATCGCACACCCGTCAATTTGTCACCGTGTGCCGCGTTCTCTATTCATTAAGCGCAATAATGTGGCTTGGTGATGAATATGGTGGCGTGGGAGGCTTCACACGGAGCGAGGCGGCCCTATCTTATCCTCACAAAGCGGTCTAGGAAGCGTCTGCATATATCATAATTAGAAAACACTTAAAGTAAGCAAAGCACAGTCAAGACAGGCAGTTCTTAATGACAGCTCATAAGCAGGTAGTGGTTAATTGTACATCAGAATTACTCAGACGGGGATAAATAATGATTGTTCCGTGATGCCTGATGGGAAATTGCTGTATTCCTTTTTTGAGTACTGGTTTTTTGGGTTGAAGACAGAAAGGTGAAGAGAATGTGAGTTGCACTGATGGCTGCAAAGTTTAATTGGAGTAATCTTTTTTTATCTTAGTGGGCGTTGGTGTTTGTCTTCTTTTGCAAGCACCAGTGTTCTTGAGCCTGCTATTGGGCAAAAATAGTATCGGAGGATTTTTCGCCCTTAACAGCTGCATTGGAAGCATGTTTGAAATAGTAACTGGTGTAACATTTACCCCTAGTGTGTCCACAGCTGCAAACGGTGTGTACACAGCTATCCTGTTGCAGCTGCTACTGAGCTTGGATGATAGTATATTTTTAGCCACAGGTAGAATTGTCAATAGCATTTACAGCTTCTGTCAGCAGCCGACTTTTAATAATAACAGTCAACGACAAAGCGTGAATGGTAATTTGCTTAATATTGAACATCATATTAAATATCGGTGTATTTAATAATATTGAATAGTGGTCGAAGAGCACTAGTTCCATTTCTGTGTCTATTTCTCGTCATTCAGCCGGGAAGCTGTTAACATTGTGCTACCTGCTTGTCGTGTAGAAAGTAGGGTAAAAAAAAAACAGACAGGCAATGGTACCTTTTGGCTCGATGCTGATTAGAACTCAAAGGGAATACAGAAAACATCCTGGGACTGAATCACTACATTTTTCCATCTTTTTTTATTTGTATCATGCATAGTCAAAGTGTGTATCTAGTCGTCAGGTCTTTAGAGAGGAAGCGAAGGCTCTGTTAATGCCCTGGCAGCACTTACAGGCAGAACTAGGTCATTTCACAATGGGCCTGAACAGCAGTCGGCCCTCTTCCTCTGCATAAAACATTAAGTGTAATGTGCGGCCACCATTCATCGGGGGCCCTCAAAAAACTGTTATTTTATTCTCTCAGCGTGCACGGACATGACATTTAATATTGTCTCTGAGTGCGTGAATGACAGGGTTTCATTGTGCATCGAGTATGACATGACGCCAAGTTTAATCGGAGCAGAAAGTGACACTACAAAAGGGAAAACACAGTGCGTTCTTTAAAGCACACACTCTGAATAAATGATAGACAAGGAGCTCAGGATGCCAGAGACAAGCAGCAAAGATTACAGCGGAAGAAGGGGAGGAGGGAAAAAAAGGGAAGAGACACTTTGCTATCGGTCCCAACTCCCATTGTGTGCACAGGATCCTTTGCTGGGTTTACACTGAGAGTTTTAGTCTCGGATTCTTATCTGCAGGTTCTTATAATGGAAAAAAAGGGAGGGGGTGGTGATACATACAGGATAATGAGGGAAAGACACGAGCATGGTAAACCGAAGGTGGCATAGTGGTTAGCGTTGTTGCCTCACAGTTTCGTTTTACATGTTCTCCCCGTGTCTACGTGGGCACCTCTAGTGTCCCTCTGTGTTTAGTGTCCCAGTGTAATCCTCATTACAGAGATCACTGAATTTTATTTTACTTCTTTTTCAGGAGAGAGCCCATTTTGAAAGTTTGGGGCATCATCTGGGCAAGCTGAGTGAAGACGGCAAGATTGGTCAAAGAGTGATTGACCTGACCAGGCCAGAGGATCTCGATGGTAAGCTTTATTCCCATGCTCGTAGAGTTCTTCACTTTTCTTATTTATATTTCCTTCTTTCTTTTGCAATTCTCTTACCTATGCAAGCTAGCCACCTTTTGCTTGGACACTGCTTTTGTTCGTCAAGAACCATTCTAGAACCAGTGGTCTGCATTTCCAGCCATTAAGCTCTATTCATAGATGTTTTTTTCTTATAGTCTGTTTTCAAAGTCACGTAGCACAGCTACCTTGTGTTTTTTTATGTTTACCCAAATTACTCTTTAAAAAAAACTATAGTATAAAGGCTTTTGTTCCAGAGTGAGATCAGTTTAAACTGGAACATGGAGCTGAAATATTGCAGTGTGTTGATGCGAGAGCCAGAATGATGAGAGAAGCAGAAGCAGAGCAGACCAGGGTGGGAGGAAAAGTGGTGGCGTTGGTGCAGGAAATGTCCTCCCTTGCCAGCCGAAATAGAACGTTTGTGTTTCAGTGATTGACAATTCACAATAGGAGTTATTCCTGTAGCACACGACAAAGATTTTAAGATTGTCTACGTCAACCCGTTGACGTCTTATGCAGTGGGGGCCAAAAGTCTTGAGACTATTGGTGAAAACGCAGCTATTTTACATTTTTCTCGAATGTAATTGTGTTTTTCATTACAATACGCTGCTTGAACTGCTTGAAGACGAAAGAAAATCAGCAAGTGCTAGCTGTCATGGGTTATCCTCCACAAGTCACTTGACCTAAACAATATCAAGCATTTATGGGGGCACTTGAAGACAGACTTAGCTAAAAACTCAGTAACATCACAGCTCAAGCGCACACTGTCAGTACAGCAAGAGGAGAACATACAAAATACTCAATTTCTGATTTTTTTCACTCAAATTATTACACCGATTGTTTGATTTGTAATGAAAAAACATTAAACGTGCTAAAGTAGAGAAAAACGCAAAATAGTAGTATTTTCTTTAGTGGTCTCAGAGGCTTGGTCAGCTCTGTACGTCTTTTGTAAAATCTCTGTAACTGAATAAAAGGCTCAACCAGATCCAGACGATTACTAAGTACTGTAGATGAAGTGCCTCAGCTTTCACTAATTTTGATCTGGGGACAAAAGACAATAAGCTTTTGTGAATAAATTCTAATATAATATGTTTGACCACCACAGCGGAGAACAGCTTTATTTGTATCTTGAATAACAGGCACAATAGCTGTGGGTGCATGTGTGTATACAGGACTCTGGACTTACGTTTGAAGGTGTTCACAGCTAGGTGTGTAGAGCACAGGCTGGAGAACAAAGATGACTTGAGGTGTAACCTCTGATTGCACTTGCTTGCCAAGGCGTCATTGGTCTTTGTGGACCTGATTTGTCTGTAGTGTACCAGTGTTTGTGCTGCCTAAATATTTTTAAGTTTCCATGGTACTGGAGCTGAAAACTGGATAAAGCAATATGTAAAATCACATTATGAGAACAGTTTTGAACAGTATTTCTCAGAGAGAGTGCCTCGGTTCTCTCAAAACATACCAAAAGCAAAAAGGGGTGAGTACAGATAGGGATCAGGTTCATATAACTTAAGTACCTGGAGTTATTCCCAGTCTCTTCACGTATCTGGGGAGCCAGGTCTTTGTGCCCTTTGTTAAGATTGTGCTTGACAAGTCATTTAAAAAATGTTTCATAAAACAGAGATCATGTTCACCTTAACCTAACAAGGTAAAATTCAAAAATTGAGATGAAATCAAATCTAATTATACATGTGCACAATCATGTTAAAATTGTACTGGAGGTGCTTTAAAAAAGCACTCAATCCCACTGTTCTAAAACCAAACATAGGCAGGCTGAGTCAAATAGGACATGAGGGCTAATGTGGAAATAGAAGTGATCAAAAGAAAAGGTGAGCATCTCTGTGAGGCAACTTCCCAGCAAGCCACGAATTGAGGCGCGGACTTTCCAGTTAGAACGCTTACCGAGAACAAGAATTGCATATTGTGCTGATTAATTCAACATTTTTACAGCTGAAAGCTTTTCACAATGAACCGAGACGATGCTCCTCCAATGAAAGCAATAAGAACATAATCTTACGCACACTTAGTGTTGGGGGACCTTAATGTTGTAATTAAAATAATTGTATTAATTAACCTAATTATTGGGTCGCTGTAACGGCTCTAAACTAACAGACTTCAGGTTAGACTTCATATTGTGGCTGTCAAGTGTTCGTGTGAGCTCTAGAGAACTAGATTTTAATGCAGCCCACATCAGGGTGACATAACATCACCGGGGCAATGCCTTTTTGAACCAGAGGAAAATTACTGAGTGAATGTCAATACAGATATAACAGTGCCTCAGTGCTTTAGTGGGTCTAGGCCAGGCATGCAGAAAAAAAAGGAGTAAGTGAAGCATTCAAGAAGGGCCCGAGGCGTAAACCAGCTCTCTGTCATTGGCGTAATGTGCAAAAAGCTTTAGGTTACTTAAACTAATATTTGTGTAGCATGCAGGCAACCAAATTAACAAGCCGCCGAAGCTGGAGAGGGGGAGCGCTGGAAAATAGTGGCCGGGGTCTGGAAATAGACTAAAATTCCCTTCATTACCTAGAAAAGCCAGGAGCCACATGCATCGGCTCACCACAGAGTCATTAGGTCTTTTTAAACTCAGATGAAAAACATTAACAAATACCACAATGGGCTTTAGCACGGGGCCCTTGTTCATTCACATGTGGGAGCGTATAACTTGTTTGTGTTGCACAGTTGCTCATACTGTATGGTCCCGGCAGAGCAAACGGGATGTTGAGGGTTACATAAAGCAAGAAACTGGGGTGATTGAAGCCCAACACCAAGACTGCACTGCCCTGCTATTGTTTTAGCAACCGACACATGTTGTATGTAATTTAGCATTCCTATTCTTTTATATTGAACTATTTTAACATGATCCCCAGTTTATATGATCCCAGTCTATTATATTCTAATATTACGCTGCACAGTACAGCTGAACAAACTGCTTGTGTATCCTTGGCATCCCTGGTGTCATACCCATGATCTCTGAGTTTGTTTTCACTGCAGTCGAGGACACGGGCTCTGCATGCTCTTTTATTGAGTCTCCAGCTCTCTCTCTTTTTTTTTATAAGTTAATTCTCACAGTAAGATGTGAAAAGCATCTCCCGCGTTTGAAAACTGCGCTGACACCCAAGGTGGGATGTGCATAACATATAATAGCTGGAGGAAGCAAGTCTAGACACGCTAAGTACTTGTCCCCATGCACTTTCTCTCACGTGCACATGGGCTCCTGAATTCCGAACATGCAACTGGAACAAAAAAAGTGCGAAACAGTTACTGGCAAGTCGGGCTTTGACTGTGTATAATTTGTAATGGTTTAATTAACAGACTATGAGTGTTGAAGGGCATTGTGCTGTGGGTGTGGGTGTCTCTGTGTGTGTCTGTGTGTGTGTGTGTGTGGTATGCCATGCCAGTGCCGAGCCTCCATTGTGGCTGTTGAATATCTTTTTAGAGAGGCGTTCTTCTGATTGGACGCTACGCAGAGGGTCCTGGCAGGTTTGCGTGATTGTTGCTCATTCAGCGAAGCAAAGCTTAGGGATTCTTGTGTGACAGTACGCGCGTGTGTGTGTGTGTGTGTGTGTGTGTGTGTGTGTGTGTGTGTGTGTGTGTGTGTGTGTGTGTGTGTTGTCTGAACAAAAGCGTGGCTCTCAGCGCAGAGACTGAGCCTGTTGGCTTTGTTCCGCACTCCTTCGAGTCCAAGCCTGCTGAAAACAGGTGTGCTGGGATGCTTTCTCTCTCCCTCTCTCTCGCTTTCTATTCACAAATGACAGTAGAGCCTATTAGGCGTCCCTCTTCTCTCATCTCCTCCCCTGCGCACCCCAGGGGTTCTTCCCTGTTGGCATTCCTAAATGTATTTATTTACACAATCACACACCTAACTAGGTAATTCTTTAAAATGTCGGCAGGGAAGAGAAATCAATTAATGCTAATTTGTAAATGTCGGAGGTGTGCAGCTTCTCTTTTATTAAACAACATCAATAAGGGAAATAGCAGCTGTAAACGGCATGTTTTGGATGTGGAGTGAGACAAGCTGCCAGCTCTGTGCCTGCTTCTGATTAACCCTCATGTTCTATACTGAGCGAAGCATGTTTCGTTTAGCCTTTGCTTAGTGTAGATTTGACAGCGATTCAACTGGTTTTTAAAAAAGCACATTTTTGGTCTGCATTAGACCTTTGAATGGAAATAAATATAATAAACCATTTTGCGTACTTGAGAAGGTGTGAAGTTCAGGATTTCAGTTGTAGGTTTCTTTTATTTAAAAAAAAAAGTATGTTAAATGCACTTGTACCGAATTGTAATTTAAGTAACCTCAGATTTAAAGAACATGATTTTTGGAATGATGCTTAAGAAAGAAGTTGAGGTTAACAGAACAGAAGATTTTCCAAAAGTCTCAAGCAACCTAGAATTTGTAGTTGACTTTCCTGTTTCATTTTTTATGTGTTTAAAGAAATGAACACAAAGGATAGACCACTTCTTATAAACAGGATAACTCTTTATATATATATATATATATAATATATATATATATATAATATATATATATATATATATATATATACAGCCTACGTTATTTTAAACGTATATACACTTATTATAAATGGTTTTGTATAAAGTGTTCAGTAACTTTTCATTTCATATTTGAATGCATATGTGCTATATAGAACTTCCCTACATGCATCTAAACCCTTTATGCAATGTAAAGCCGTGGAAGAGGCGATTTGAGAATGGCCACCACTAGCTTATTTACACATACAGCATCATAAGGCATGGCCTTGATCTCTATCACATCTCCCACATCCTAGATTTGCATGCCAAAAAAAAATCTCCGTTCCTCGGACTCCATCGTGCTCTGTCACTCACAAGCCATTCACCTCTGCCCATATCGACATGCATGCCAGTATATAAATTGATGAATCAGTGTCAGTGCTAAAGTAACGACGTTGGCAGGGCAAGTCATAAATCAGAGCCGGCCGTCTTTCCCCCGTCGCTCGCGCTGAGAGATTCGGAGCTCGTGGATAGGGAGTGTGTGAGAGGCACGCTGGGATTTGGCGGGGTAATGAATGCCTTTATCCTGCCCCGGCAGTCAGCAGATTGCCCTGCGTTGATGGATCCTGTCAGACCGCTGCGCCATGCTACATTTCATTGCACAATAAACATGGCTGTCAAAACCAAACAAAATGAAATCAATTTATCCTATGCACCGAGTGTGCGCTAAATGAAATTAATGTACTGTGGGGAAGCTAGTGTATTATCCCCCGTGGCTGGCAGGGATGGTGTGCTCGGAGAGGGTTTTTTTTTTTCTGGTTGGGAGATGGTTGTGTGATTCTACAGTGTAAGCATGTGTTTGTGTGATGTAGGTCTAGAGCAGACAGATGTAGAGGTCAGGGGCAGCGCTGAGCGAGTGTGTGGGGGGTGTTGTATAGAGTTGGAGCTGCCCGTAATAGCACCTATATCGGCAGTGTAGATCCCCTAAGTGTGATGCCGTGTTCGAAATTTTGTTCCAATGTGGGTTTAAACAAGAACTAGTGGAAGTGCATAGAGCCTCCTGCTGGCTGCTTATACCCCGCCTCTCTCCCCCAGGCTTCAGCCTGCTTAAGACTAGTGTGTGTGTCCTATTCAGAGGACATGTTTCAGATAAAACGATAATCCTCTGTGGCCAGTTTCTCTGCACCTCCTTGTACTACTGTTTTAGTTTCGGCGTGCGCCGAGCGCCGCAGCTTTAACGTGTCTCCTGCGCCGAGTTACACTGTTAGGTTACATCATTAAGAGATCGGATTTTTTCTCGACCTCCGGTAAGAATAGAAATCAGACCAGGTAATGTATGCCAAGAGACGCAGGACATGAGCGTCTCATGAATACGCATCACATGTGGATGATGAAATATTCATGCCTCATTCGGAGCCTTCTTTTCCAGTTTTCGAATCATTAAAGATGTATCGTAGCATATGGGAAGCTCTTTTTGGTTTGTTTTATTTTTCAGGCCTTGTTTATCAACATGGTTTTTTTTTAGTTTAAATATTCATATGCCTTTTATTTAATTCTTTCACATCTATAAAGGAAGCGAGTGCGCATGCAAGCAAAAATCTTTTTCACTCTGCTGCGAGTGAAACTCAGAAACTTGGGGCTTGCTGATGCTGAGTGGCCTGATTGAAAGGCTGCACGCTTTTCTGCAGCCATCACCACATGGTGCATTTTCTGGCCGTACGCTTCGTTGAAATTGTAGTTTCCTGTAGGGACAGCGGTCAAGGATCTGATCTGTTAATCACAAGGTTATGAGTTCAGATCTCGACTAGAATCTTGTAAGTTCACGTCGTAGGCAAGGTCCTTGACCTTTAAGTGCTCAGCTCGGTTGTACGTTGCTCTGAATAAGGGCTGAAATGCTGTAAATATAAACACTGCTCCAGCTACCTACCCTGATTCCACCTTGCCAGATGGCTTTTGTAGGTTGCCTTTATTACCTACACAATAATTGCAGTGGTGTGTAAGGGCGATGTATAGTGTTTCAATGCAGCAATGTAGAAAAGCGAGTTAAGCCCCAGACAAATATTTAACAGGCAATTAACTTAAGGCCTTCCTAGTCAGGCTAGTCAAAGCAGGAGTGGCAAAAACCCACAAAGCCTTCTTTTTCTGTCCTTTAGAATGCGGGCTCTACATACTCACCGATGGCCAGCTATAGTGCTGAAGTGTGTTTTTAGAAATGTGTGTGGAAGCCCCTTGAGCTCTCTGGTCCAGCTCCAGTCGTGGAGATTTGTAGATGGCTCTCCTGCCCTGCAAGCTTCATTAATGCTTCGCACTCGCTCTCTCCTTCTTCTCGCTCTGGTGTTTCCAGGGAGTAAAGGTCTGAATGGCTCTACAGATAAACCACAACAGTATTATTGTTGGCCAACAGGAGGCGCCAGCACCACTGAAGCCCGAGTATTCAGAGAGTCCAGAGGACGGAACCCTAACGAGCCACACATCAAGAGGCCCATGAATGCCTTCATGGTGTGGGCCAAAGATGAGCGACGCAAAATCCTGCAGGCCTTCCCAGATATGCACAACTCTAACATCAGCAAAATACTGGGTGAGTAGAAACAAATTCACACAATCACGGGTCTGTTGGGGTTTGTTTTAAAAGAAAAGGTTTACAAATTCAATATGACATATTTCTGCAAATTGTAGTGAACCGTCAACAAGTATCAAGTAGTAACAAGTTGTTTTTTTAATTCAGAAAAAAACAACAACACTTTTTGCATTTGTGTAGACTGTAATAATATTATCTTGTTCTAACATAAAGACCTTCCAGCACATATTCTGAAGTTCAGCACATCTCTGAAATCTTACAAGGTTTATAATTAGAATTCATTTTAAACCCTAACTGTAATTCCCATCAGGATTTAAATCCCCAAATATTTTTTTCTGTTAGGTCCACTTTAGTTGCTGGACCATTTGTAGTAGGTTCAAAAAACGTAATAATGAAACCTTGCAAATAAATATTTGGACTGTGCTTAATGGCTGCAAATCTAATCTGATGCTAAAATATACTAAAAACCATGGCATTATTTGTATGGCATAAATAAACTAATATATTCATAGCTCCGCACACATCTTGGTGGATTCTGTGTAAGGTTTGATTGCTTACAAAACTATTATCAGTGTATTGGAAATTGGAAATAATTCAAAGCTGTTGTTAGCATAGTTGCATAAAGAGCCATATAGTGTACCTAAATAATACAGTGCAGTGAACAATTTGGACTGGTAATTAGTCCAAAAATAACGATGTAAAAATTTCAACTCTTTATAAGCTCTTTGTTAGTGAAAGCAGTGATTTTCTTTCTCCATACAGTACACTTTTCATTTAAACCAAAAAGCTCTATTTTGGTCTCATCCATCCACAAACATTTTTCCAGTTAGGCTTATCCACATGACCTTTATCAAACTGCAGACAGGAAGCAATGTTCTCCTGATGGTGGGCCCACGAACATTAACATTAGCTGCATTAACATTAGTGAGAGAGGCCTTCAGTTGCTCAGAGGTTACCCTGGGTGTCTTTGTGACATCTGAGAACATTACATGCCTTGTTCTTGGAGTGTTCTTTGTTGGTCAACCACTCCTGGGGAGGGTAACAGTGATCTTGAATTTTCTCCATTTGTACACAGTTTGTCTGACTGTGGATTGGTGGGGTTCAGATACATCTAGAGATTTTGGAACCTTTTTCAGACTGATGAACATCAGAATCTTTTTTTTCTGAAATCATACTTCCACAAACATGCTCAGACTTTGACACATCCCTGTGCTTTAGATACAACCGGGTGTTGTCATCCCATTGATTGAAGAGACCTGATTCTAATTTCACCTTCAAATCCTAAAGATTAAAATCGGTTTTCCAGTGAAATATCTGTAAAATTGGATCTGTTTCCCAATGAATAAATGACCAAGAATATTTTTATCCAGGTTGTTTAATGTGGTTGTCTTTATTTGCTTTTAGGTGCTGTGTCTTAGGTCATAATTATGCAGAAATATAGAACATTCTAAAGGGCTTTTAAGCACCACTGTAGCTAAAACATATGTATTTATTCATTCATTCATTATCAGTTCTCACCCAGTTTGATATACATACATACATGTTTCTATATCAGCTCTGATCCCTTCTGCCGTATACTTGTGAGCTTGAGTTAGAAGCAGTGTGGCCAGTGTTGGAGTGGCTCAATCAGATAGATTTAGAAGCCGTCACACGGGCCCGGTGTTTGTCATGAAAAATGACGGGGCTAAATGGGTCTCGTCCCACAGTGCCGAGAGTCAATACATCACAGTTACTAAAAGTCCCGTCAACCAGGACACATTGAATGCTGGAGATATTTACTGGCCTGTTGTTTCCGCTAATGCAGCACTCTGAAACAAAGCTGCCCTGCTGAATGGCCCTGCATGCACTGGGAGTTGTTTAAAGTCAGTGACGTGAGAGCATGGACGGCGTCAAAGAATAATACGCAAGAAAATCCGTACTAAGATTACTAAGGTGCTAACAGAGAGCATGTTCTCTTTAGTAATTATGCTGTAAGATGTTCATTCATTTAGAACATTCACATCACTGGAACAGCAATTATAATAATATTAATATTCTGTTCTGTAGTGTATATTGCATTTTGTTTTATAGATCCCCATCTCGCACAATTTTCCATTACTACTTACACCAAGGGAAATGATTTTCATACATGTAGTCCTGATCATTTCCAATCTTTTTTGAGAACTACCTCTACCTTCCTCTTCAGGCTCTCGCTGGAAGGCCATGTCCAACCAGGAGAAGCAGCCGTACTATGAAGAGCAGGCTCGTCTCAGCAAGATCCACCTGGAAAAATACCCTAACTACAAGTACAAGCCCCGGCCCAAGCGCACGTGCATCATTGACGGCAAGAAGCTGCGCATCGGCGAGTACAAGCAGATGATGCGCTCGCGGAGGCAGGAGATGCGCCAGTTCTTCACCGTGGGGTAGGTGCACAGCACAGAGAGCTCACCACGGCTAGCTCACCGTGCTTATGAAGCATATGCTAAGTGCATTACTGAAACGGAATGTGTAGTGCAGCTCATAAAGCCGTCTCGTCCGCTTAATTTGAACGATGGAGCGTTTAAAGCAAACAACGGGGGAGTTTTGCTGAGTGCAAACATCACAATATTGGACACATTATGATGATAATGAATCATTATGAATTGGACCTTATGATGGCATAACTAAGACGTTTTAGAAGGACATTTCTCCACATTGAGACAATAGCAGGACGTTATAATTAAGCAGGAACATCAGGAGGCCTGCAGGAAAGCTGTCCTGAGACTCGAATCGTGTAATTTACTACATGTGGTCAACGTGAAGAAGCCTGCACCAGGTGTTCCCTCTTCACCCACGGAATAAATGAGCTCTGGAGTATCAATCAGGCGCTTAAGATCTCAGGCCTGCCATATCTCCAAACGGCCTTCGTTTTCACAATTATTCCCTAAACTCTTCCATCGTAACTAATTCGGGATGTTTTTAGCAGCTGCGGGCTGCAAAACCTGACCTCCGTGGAGGTGGTTATGCCAGCACAAAGTAAGTGCTAAAAAGTGTTAAATAAGTTTACAGGGGGACAATGTGCCTTCGGAATGGACTTTCCATTAGCAAATTCCCTTTTGGCTGTAATTGTTTCCCTTGATGTGCAGCAACGTTATCCTTCTCAAGATACCTCTTAACCCTCATGGTCTGCTCACTTCTTAGCGTGCCCCAGTGACCCAGGCCATCTGTTTTGATTTGACACCACTGTACATACATCTTATTTTAATCTCAATATCCTACTAGAAATGACATTCAAGTTCTCTCCAAATGTGCAGCTCTGCAGAGGCAACAGGACGTACTTAAGATATAAATACACAGGTCCTCTCTTTCATGACTCCTCTAACGTATAACATTACATGTTCCCCGTCTCCTCGCTGTGCTTCTGTATCAGGCAGCAGCCCCAGACTCAGCTCCCGATCAACAGCAGCGCTGGCGTGGTCTACCCCGGTGCCATTAGCATGACCTCGGACTGCTCCAGTAACTCAGCGAGCCCTGAACCTGCCGTGCCTGTCATCCAAAGCACCTACAGCATGAAGATGGAGCCCAACGTGCCGACCATGGTGCCCAGCGAGCCAGTCAATGGCGAGGACGACATGGATATGTACGAGGACTTCGAGGACGAGCCCAAATCGGACTACAGCAGCGAAAACGAGACGCAAGAGCCTGTCGCTGCCAACTGAGGCACTGGCTCCTAGTAGACAGAGGGAGTACTGAAGGAGGAGAAGAAGAAGAAAAATACTACAGAACAAAATCCAAGCGAGTAAAGAGAGTGAAAAAGGAAAACTCGTTTCTGATACTATATCCCTTAGGAGCCTGCATGCACGTGTGGCTCCTGCAGCTTCAAAAGCTCTTTGGTCTTAAATGTTTCTTCAAGTGTGAAGCAGTTTGATTGTGTTTATTCAATTTTTTTGTTGTTGTCTTTTTTATTCTTTATTTTATCTCGTGTCTTTGATCATGGACGTGTAAACAACCTTGGGTTATTGCCTGTAAATTTAGGGAGTGCAGGACTTGAAAATAACACACAATTATAGCTCTCACAGTCTTATATATTTTTTTTTCTTATGGATACACTTTTTTAGATTACTGTTTTGACGGGGTTCTGTATTTCTCTCAGGTATGCTGTGCCAGCCAACAGCTTGTGAATGTTTTTGATTTGAGCTATTTAAAAATAAGGAAGTCAGCAAAAATTGGAAAATTCATCAGATCGAACACAAAACTGCCCCTTAACCTTCCATTGCTGTTTATTTTTCGTCCATCGTTATTGTCCAGGCATGCCGATAAACTTCAAAAAAGCTTCCTTATAAGTAATCTTACATCTACAAGTCTTAAGGAAGAGAGTGCATGAGTCTTAGACAATCTTTTCTCAATCTTGCCGAGCTCGGAAACCTTGCTTCGTTCCCTTTCTGTCAATTACCATCATGAAGTACTCAGGAATTTTAGATAGTGTTACATGCTGGATATTAACGAGAAGGTTTCAAAGTCCTTGTTCACTTCCAGTTTGTTGCCGACCTCCGGTGCAGTGATCCCGCAGCCTGTCTCTGCTTCAGTCTTACACCCAACACATTCTTAATCAGAATGATTGGCCAGAGTGCCAAGGGGCCAAAGGCATCCAATCTACGGAATTGGAACGGCAAAGGCAGCTTTGGTGGCATTACAATCGCAAATTGCTGTCGTACAATATGTACAGGCACGTTCTGTCTGCACTCCTTTATAGCAGCGAGTCCGTAAGGGCTTTCTCTCACGCTAAAGGCCTTTTGGACGTTGTAAAACTTAATAGACACGAGAAAGTCTTAAAGCAGAGCATGCCCGTTAGGTTCTTGCAATATGTTCATAAATAAGTCTTAAGGAAATAACTGTTTTGTCAGGAGGGCTGGTTTTATTGAGGGCAGGAAAGGAAGACAGTGGCTCAAATAAATCATGGCACTTAAATCACGGGACAAAAACAAGCGTCTTTCCCAACATGTGACCACGGAGCCAAGAAATATTAAGTAATGTTGCGTACATAAAACGTGCTCATGTCCGTCAGGCTTCTGGAAGGACGGCCAAGAGACGGTCAGGGCCTCTTGTTTGAGGTGCCCCCTATGGTGCCCTCATCTCACCTCTGCCCAGCGCACACCTTGCCTTCAGGGGTTGCCATCTGGCTCTGAACATGGGTTATGAGCCCATCAGAGGGCACTGAACAATGTGGAAGGGAGGGAGCCGATGCTTGATTGTGCTCCTTTCCATCAAAGTGCAGCAGAGATCCACGAGGTGCTGGCGAGCAGATGGAACAAGTAGATCAAGCTGTGGGGGATTATTAAAATGACTGACGAGTCAGTATCATCTGAAATGTGGCATTATTAATGCATGAGGCTCGCTATTTTCCTCTTGCCCTTGAACCTGTCTTATTTTTTATTTCCATTAGCAACTCGGCAATTACCGATGGGCTGCTGGTCACTGCATTGCCTCAAGGTCGAAATAGGTACCGAAAGCTCTTTAGCGCTTATTTTTCTCCAGCATTGACTATTTATATATATATATATATAGATAGCCCCCCCTAAATAGAAAAGCATTTACTTCAAGTCTTAGAAGTCTTTGAGCACTTCTGCTGATTTTATTCTCGTCTTTATTTGACTTTTGTGCTTGTTGTGATTCTCTCATAAGGTACAACGCTTGGCAGGGTTCAGCCCCCACCCTCCCTCGACCTAAGTGTCCATTTCATGCGTAGGTCTTGTTTAAATCTGCTTAATCTCTGTTTACTGATCCTTTGACTTGTGCATGTTTTGTACATATATTCCTGACCACACCAAACTGCTTTCTTAGGCTGGCGGTAGACAAGGACTGTTGTCGGGACTGAAACTTGATCACACTTGTTGAACGGGGATAGAAAAAGAGAGAGAGAACTTCATTCTGACACAGAGTTTCATTAGTGTTCTAAGCACTGGATATAAATGGTATTTTTTATCAATTCTGACTAATGTGAAGCCGTCGTGCGAGAAAAAAAAATATTACGCAAACAAAAGTGACCTGTCTGGACTTGGGCGGACGTTGTTCGCAGTTGCCACATTTCAGTCTCTTTTTTTTTTTCTTCAACATATTTCGTTTATTTATGCAAAGACACATGATGAATGAACGCTTTTGTTTAAGCTCCAGTGCTGCCTGAGGGAGAAAAAGAGCAGTATACTCGACAGAAGGCTCAAATAAGAGACTGGTCAGCCAAGACACACCGGACTTCAGTAGCGCATCTTATCGCTCATGTACGTTTGTGTTTGTATATTGTATTGAACCTATATAGTGCATATAGACATTTTATTGTATTTATTAGCCAGTGTTGGCTATAAAAGTGTCAGTAGTACATAATAAAAGGACAATCAGAGGAAAAAGAAATGAAAAACTGCAACATCCGAAGCTGAATTGGAGCTCGATACACATCGTTTTTGGATAAATTCACCATCTCATCGCAGATCTGTTTTTTTTTTGTCTTTTTTCTTTTTCTAAATTGTAAATATAACATAGGAAAATAGAATTCTATTTTTGTTTATTGATACTTACTGAAGTATAAGTTATGTATTTGACTGTTGTTGCTTTGTTTTTTTCGTGTTTGTGGATATTGGTCAATTGTTCTTTAGAAGAAAAAGACAACAAATCAAAACTGACAAGTCACTGTACCTCATGTAGATGCTGAATTTTTTTGCATTCTGTTGATTGAACAGTATTGGACACGGCTTACACACCAAGGCACCTCACTCGGCGTCTTTCAAAAACATCTGATTTCCAAAGCCCCGTAGTTTACACTTTCAAAAAAGTTCAGTTGTCAGTGGTAAACCATGACCATTGTTAACTATAATGCCAACATTCACTTTATTTTGCTTTCTAAGCATTCATCAGCCAAACTTCATTGGAGAAGTAGTTCCAGGTCACCTTGAAAACCTAAGTGAGGTTCTTGGTAAGCTCTGTCCATTGGGATGAACAAATATTTATTACTTTCTATGCTGAAATGTCACATTTTTTGTTGCATTTGAGTTTTTCTTGCTTTTCTAGTGTTCAACGGGAAAACTGTATTTCCTACTCAGCCAGCAGCAGCAGCCGCCCACCTTACATTTTGTGTTCAATTTATTATCACTGCCATTTTGTTTTGGTACAACAACTGAAGACAAAGTACGTATGGTGTTGCTACTTATCTTACTGTAATTCTTTTTTCAGTAATTAGACTACGTGTATTGTGGGATCCTGTTTTGCTAATTTAATCAGCACAATTCACTGACATGCTGGACTGACATGCCCGCTGCTGCTCAGAAGAGTCACATTTTGCGTCAGGGACAACTTATTGCTGTTGTCAATGGTACTCGCTTCATTTAGTTTCTCGTCTCTCAAGCAACACTGTGCACGGCTCCTCTGTTACCAGAGCCACTTTCACTTTGAATCCCGCTGGCAGCCTGATCTTTTTTTATGTTTTCTGTTCTGTTTTTTCTTTTTCTTGGCAGGTACCTAGGCCCAAGGCAGGCATTGTTGGGGCGTTAGAGATATAGAACTAGTGTCTGTTGCTGCTTAAAAAAATAAGTCTAAAAATGTAAATAGTTTATCATATCTTGTACAGTCCAGTGTAAAGTTTTTAATTGAACTCAAGACAAGAAAAGGTTGCCATCACACTTGTGTTCACATTCTCTTCTTTATACAGTACAAAAGACAGCTATTTGCTAAGGATATTATTGTTTAAAAAAGACAAAAAGGTACTAAAAATATTTTCTGCTTGGCTTCAGTGTGTAAACCAGCAACTTATTGGTTTTCCATGTGCAGTATTGATGTGAGGTAAACTAAAGGTAAATTAATTCTACAGTTGTATGTTCAGAGACATGTCTTCTCTGTAATGGTAGTATTAATATAAGTAAAAATATACCTGATGAGTGACACATTTCAGTGTACTTTAGGCACCTTTGTGGATTGTACAATTGTCTTGGTCGTTCTCCGTACAGGAGACATTTTGGCATATTGTAACGACATTTCTACAGTATACTCAACCCATTGATGTACAATGTCAGAAGAGGGAGTTCTTGCCTGTTATAGCTCTTTTACCTCAAGAGTTTGCTCTTTTTTCCATAAAAAATACAATACACATACACACACACACACACACACACACACACACACACACACAAAATCAGAAGATCGTCCCACCATCACTCCATCTTTTGTACTGCTGTTGACACTTACAAATTAAAGAGACATTTTGTTTTAAATGCTGTGCTGAATTCTTTTTTATCCTCCGACTACAGACATGCACGAGTGTCCAACATTGCTAAATTTCAAGGTCGCTTATTTACATAAACAATAATTCTGGTATACTATAGTATGAAAAGACTTATCCAAATGCTGCGTATGGTGAAACTAAGGATATTAAGTGAATTAACGATAATAAAATGAGAGGTTTCTAAATACAAGAAAGACACTGCACCACCCCAGTGATTTGAATTCTGTCATCCTAGAATATCTACACAAATCTGTCTTGTTGAACATAAGGAATGTGCACCATTTTTGCCATCTTTCCAGATGATCTAACACATTTTTACTAGGGTTGCATTCATGTTTTAACAACAATAATTTTAACACCATTAACTGCATTTTCCCGGACTGACACAGTGAAAGACTTGGTACATACAGCTCTGGAAAAAAATAATGAAACCACTGCAAAATTATTTGTTTCTCTGGTTTGACTATTTATAGGTACTGTATGGGTTTGAGTGAAGTAAGATATTTTTTGTTTTATTGTAAATCACTGACAAATTCCAAAATAAAATTTAAGTGGGGCAAAAAAGTATTTTAGTCAGCCACTGATTGTGCAAGTTCTTCCTACTAGAAAAGATGAGAGAGGTCTTTAATTTCATCATAGGTACACTTCAACTATGAGAGACAAAATGAGAAAAAAAAAAATCCAGGAAATCACATTGTAGGATTTTTAAAGAATTTAATTGTAAATTATGGGTGGAAAATAAGTATTTAGACAATAACAAAAGTTCACCTCAATACTTTGTAACATAACCTTTGTTGGCAAATGACAGAGGTCAAACGTTTCCTGTAAGTCTTCACCAGGTTGGCACACACACTGTAGCTGGTATTTTGGCCCATTCCTCCATGCAGATCTCCTCTAGAGCAGTGATGTTTTGGGACAACATGGACTTTTCAACTCCCCTCCACACATTTTCTATGGGGTTGAGGTCTGGAGACTGGCTAGGCCACCCAGGACCTTGAAATGCTTTTTACGGAGCCACTCCTTCGTTGCCCAAGCGGTGTGTGTTTTTGGGAATCATTGTCATGCTGGAAGACCCAGCCACGTTCCATCTTCAATGCTCTCACTGATGGAAGGAGGTTTTGGCTTAAAATCTCACGATACATGGCCCCGTTCATTCTTCCTTTAACACGGATCAGTCGTCCTGTCCCTTCTGCAGAAAAACAGCCCCAAAGCATGATGTTTCCACCCCCATGCTTCATAGTAGGTATGGTGTTCTTGGATGCAACTCAGCATTCTTCTTCTTCCAGTTGAGTTTTTACCAAAAAGTTCTATTTTGGTTTTATCTGACCACATGATATTCTGCCAATCCTCCTCTGGATCATCCATATGCACTCTGGCAAACTTCAGACGGGCCTGGATAACGAGGTTAAACAAGTGCCATTAATACAGGTAACGAGTGGAGGACAGAAGAGCATAAAGAAGAAGTTACATGTCTGTGAGAGCCAGAAATCTTGCTTGTTTTTGGGTGACCAAATACACCATGATTTACAATTAAATTATTAAAAAATCCTACAATGTGATTTCCTGGATTTTTTCCTCATGTTGTCTCTCATAGTTGAAGTGTACCTATGATGAAAATGACAGACCTCTCTCATCTTTCTAAGTAGGAGAACTTGCATAATCAGTGGCTGACTAAATACTTTTTTGCCCCACTGTATGTGCAGCAATGGCAAGCAGTCATTCAGTGTAAATGACAGCTGGTCCAATTAACAAAGAAGATGCAGTGTTTTCAGACCTTGATTAACAATTAAAAATCATATAGAGAAAACAAGTTTATATTAAATTTTTAACAAAAACAATACTTAAGGTTTGAAATTAGGAAAGTTCAGAAATCGATATTTCAATCACAGCTTTCATGTGTCAGATGTTCATCTAATCAGTAGCTCATGAAATAAAATGAGGTGTGTCTGTGTTGGAACTCATCAGAGCGGTCCTAATTGTTTTTCAGAGCTGTATCTGAAATGGTCTTCTGTTCACTATTCCATACATTTTACATGCTGTATAGATCATTATTAGTGTACCATTAGTGTACCATTATTAGTGTACCTCTTTACCTGGTAAGGTTGGTAAAGAATTTCCCCCAAAGCACCACCACAGATTAGGTACTATATGGGGAAATCATTCTCAGCATTGCAGTGACTCCCAATGAGGCCAAGACATGGTGGTGGTATGTTTGTGCGTGTTGTGCTGGTATGAGTGGATCAAACACAGCAGTGCTGCTGGAGTTTTTAAACACCTCACTGTCACTGCTGGACTGAAAATATTTCACCAGCCAAAAATGTCTAGCCACCAGCATCCTACAGGCAGCATCCTATGACCACTGATGAAGGATTAGTGGATGACTAATTCACTATTAATATAAACTGTGCAACAACAGAGGAGTACTTACAAGGTGGAGCAATATGGTAGATGTGAGCAAACACAGTGTTTAAAAACTCCAGCAGCACTGTAGTGCCTGATCCAATCATACCAGCAAAAGTGTCACTGCTGTACGTGTGTCTCACCCCTGAAGCAGCTCTAAATTGAGTCCCAACAAAAGATCTGTGGTGATCCTCACCATTGGAGAACAGAGTAAAGGGGACTAAACAAGTGCTTCTATACGGTAAGTGGAACTGATATACAGTGGGGCAAAAAAGTATTTAGTCAGCCACTGATTGTGCAAGTTCTCCTACTTAGAAAGATGAGAGAGGTCATCATAGGTACACTTCAACTATGAGAGACAAAATGAGAAAAAATCCAGGAAATCCAAGAATTTAATTGTAAATCATGGTGGAAAATAAGTATTTGGTCATCCACAAACAAGCAAGATTTCTGGCTCTCACAAACCTGTAACTTCCTCTTTAAGAAGCTCTTCTGTCCTCCACTCATTAGCTGTATTAATGGCACCTGTTTGACCTCATTATCTGTATAAAAGACACCTGTCCACAGCCTCAAACAGTCAGACTCCAAACTCAACCATGGTCAAGACCAAAGAGCTGTCGAAGGACACCAGGAAGGAAATTGTAGACCTGCAGCAGGCTGGGAAGAGTGAATCTATAATAGGCAAGCAGGTTGGTGTGAATAAATCAACTGTGGGAGCAATTGTAAGAAAATGGAGGACATACAAGACCATTGATAATCTCCCTCGATCTGGGGCTCCACGCAAGATCTCATCCCATGGGGACAAAATGATCATGAGAACGGTGAGCAAAAAATCCCCAGAAACTACACGGAGGGACCTGATAAATGACCTGCAGAGAGCTGGGACCAAAGTAACAAAGGCTAACATCACACTACGCCGAGAGGGAATCAGATCCTGCAGTGCCAGGCGTGTCCCCCTGCTCAAGCCAGTACATGCCCAGGTCCATCTGAAGTTTGCCAGAGAGCATATGGATGATTCAGAAGAGGATTGGGAGAATATCATGTGGTCAGATGAAAACCAGAATAGATTATCACAATCCTCTTCACCAAAATAGAACTTTTTGATAAAAAACTCAACTCGTCATGTTTGGAGGAAGAAGAATGCTGAGTTGCATCCCAAGAACACCATACCTACTGTGAAGCATGGGGGTGGAAACATCACGCTTTGGGGCTGTTTTTCTGCAAAGGGAACAGGACGACTGATCCGTGTTAGGGGAAGAATGAACGAGGCCATGTATCGTGAGATTTTAAGCCAAACAGTTTGGACACCACCAATCCACAGTCAGACAGATTGTGTACATATGGAGGAAATTCAAAACCATTGTTACCCTCCCCAGGAGTGGTCGACCAACAAAAATCACTCCAAGAGCAAGGTGTGTAAGAGGTCACAAAGGACCCCAGGGTAACTTCTAAGCAAGTGAAGGCCTCTCTCACATTGGCTAATGTTAATGTTCATGAGTCCACCATCAGAAGAACACTGAACAACAATGGTGTGCATGGCAGGGTTGCAAGGAGAAAGCCACTGCTCTCCAAAAAGAACATTGCTGCTCGTCTGCAGTTTGCTAAAGATCACGTGGACGAACTTTTTGGTTTAAAAGAAAAGTGTTATGTTTGGAGAAAGGAAAACACTGCATTCCAGCATAAGAACCTTATCCCATCTGTGAAACATGGTGGTGGTAGGATCATGGTTTGGGCCTGTTTTGCTGCATCTGGGCAGGACGGATTGCCATCATTGATGGAACAATGAATTCTGAATTATATCAGTGAATTATACTAATTGTCTTCTTAGTTGCTACTACACACGTTTGGGCAGCCATTGCTAAATCATTGTCTAAGTTTAGATATTATGAAAGCAGATCAAGTTATAATTTAAGAAATCGTAACCTACATTTCTGGCATTAGTTAAGTCAGATTTATTTCTATAGTGCTTTTTTCAATGGAGCATTGTCTCAAATCAACTTTACAATTCTAGATGATCTTCTAAAATCTAGGACCAAACCCAAATCGGGCAAGCCTAGGGCGACAGTGGCAAGGACAAAACTCCCTAAACTTTACGAGGAAGAAACCAAGACTCTAAAAGGGACCCATCCACCTTGGGTGGCATAGATGATACATGTCAGAATGAACTAATTTATCTAGTCAAATAAGTCTTAAAGTATTAGTTAAAATAAATAAAAAGCATTAGCTAACCATGATGTGCATATTCAGGCTGAAATGGTTCAATAGCTTAAGGTTTGCATTAGCTAAGGTCCTGCCTTATCCAATTCAGAACATGGCAGTGTTGGAGAACCAGCAGCACAGGGAGCATGGCGGGATCCAACAGTAGATAGGGTGCCAGTCCATACATACACACTCTCACCCGTGCACACAGGGGCACTTTAGCAATGCCAACTGACTCCCGACCTGTCCTGTTTTGGGAATGTGGGAGGAAGCTGAGAGACATGGGGAGAACATGCAAACTCCACACAGGCAGTGAGCTGGGTCAGGCCAGGCCAGGTCTCAAACCTGGATTTCTGGAGCTGTGAGGCGACAGAGCTAACCTACATGCCCCCTATCGAATGTAGTTTTGCTTTTATTTTTTGAGTCAGAACTTTCTTACTGCTCAGGCATGACCTGACCTTTTGCCTTTATTGGAGGACAAACACCAGGACTGCTTAAGTGGTCCGGGCAGTTCTAACTGACCTTCTGATTACTAGCCTTCCTGTTCAGAGGACAGTGTTTAATGCATATTTTCTCCTATAGTACACCTGTGCCAGAAATAGGGGTAAGGGGCGCAGTGCAAAGCAAATCCTCATAGATGTTTTTTTTTATCCTTTGGACCACAGCCATGTGGGTTACACTTACTGGCCTCGGCTTACTCTCCATCTTTGGTGAAACCTTGTAGAAAAAGAAACAACATAAATGCAAAACAAATGTTATGATTCATTTTATTAAGTTAAAACTAATATAACTTACCGAGCATTACAGAAATCAACCGAGCAATGTTTTCACAGGAATTACTTCCATCTACTCAGTCTTCATCGAATAGCAAGTCCAAAAAGCAAGCTGAGCACCCTTCCAAAAATGACAGACTTTTCCTTATCTGTTAAACTCCTGCTAGCCAGTAAAAAAAACTGGAACAGACCCCTTTTGAAAACATTTTGTAAAACCATTTATGCGAGCTTTTTGTTGTGTTCATCAATCATTTTTGCCCACACCCGAATGTACTGTAAGCTCCTTTCCCCAAGACCATGCATAAAAACCACATTTTGACTGTGGCGGTGTATAATAGACGCCTGTGTCAGCCTGCAGCAGCTGAAGAGCCCGGCAGTAGATGGAAAATTAGACATATACTACTGCACAATAAATCTTACTGTAATTCATGAAGCTTGCGTTACAAATCTTTGGCCCAGGAGCAGCCTTGGCATTGTGTGTGCGTCCTTGTGTTTCCCTGAGCTTGCTTGTGCACCCAACACAACTGAGAAGGCTGGCCTACTGACATTTTAATCTTGTATAAGGGATGATCATCCTCATTTCCCCTAGACCTGCTTTTTTAATCCCCTTTGATACTCCGTAGCTTTCTGCATGGACCAGAAGGGAAGGGGGGTGTTGGTGGATGGGGACTGGGGAACCGTGGAGCTTGGGCAGGAACATGGAGAGAGATTTTGCAGCCTCAAAGTGGTTTGTTTGGATGAACTGTCACAGTGTTTGTACAAAGACGTAGGTGTTTAGGCAGCAAACAATAATTAATACCATGTTGCTGCAGCGAGGCGACGCTCTTGTTATTTCATGGCCCTGATGACTAAACATTGGGGAGGAAGTCATCTGGAACAATATTTTACTGGTTTAAAGCCGCTGTCTCCTCCCGAGTGCCGTGCTATCGCCACAGAGTCCAGTGAATCAAGGATTGCCGGATCCCAGAGCTCAGCTGGCTATTATCTGATTTTCTCATTAGGCTTGACTCATGACTTTATTGTACAGCCTATGGCACAGGGTTCACGCTGCACTCTCGATCCATTTAAGGGTCCGGGCGTCGCGAGTCATTTTGATCCATGTTTGGTTTAAATTTGCCTCCTCTTGAAGATTTGCGTTCTGAAATGAAATCCTTTTCGATTTCGAGCAGCTTATAATTGAAATACATTTCCTGCGAGCAAGGCTGTTAGACCCGTTGCTATTCATCCTTGAAGTGTGCGGTTATTTGCAGGATGAATGAGCTCATGTTTATGTAGTGTAATGTAAGGTAGGCCGAATGAATTTCAATGGTTGCACAAAAGGGTTGCGAGTCAATTGCCAGTACGCCCTCAAAAAGAAGGTAGAACTGCTCTACCACACTTGGATTAGGTGTAGCCTCGGGATAGCAGACACACGCGCACATGTAAAGATGGCTCCGGCCCAGAACCATTTTTAATCCTTGGAGGTGAAGGACTTAAGGAATCTTGCTAATTTCACAGATGGTTTAAAATAGATTAGTGTGGAGTACCAGCACCCGGAGATGCGTGGACCCACCAGGCACCCTGTTCCTTTGCCAAAACTCTCCTACATCGACTCAGAAGTGCCTTCCAAAAGTCCAGCAAGGTTAAACACAAACTTCTAGATTTTAAAGTGGCCCCTAATTTGCAATACTTCACATGGACTGTCTGGCTCACTGTGTGGGGCTGCGATTCGTTGGCTGTGTGCTCGCCACCCAATTATTTCGAATATTAACTATCAAAGACGTGTCAGTTGTTTCCAATTGCACGTTGGCTTGCTCTAGGCTTAGCCTGACAGATGTGTTCAGTAAACGCAACTATTTTGACTCCCTCACGATGGTGGTCTGTATTCCATTACAGCAATATTATAGTGACTGATGTGTCTTGGTGTCGTTTTCTTGTGATTGTAGTCTATAGTAACCTCTGGAGAAAGAGCGCTTGGAAGACGCTGACGAGATTTTTGTTTTCCAGCAATCAAAACAATGAGTACAAGTACAAAAACGTCCCCTCAGCGTGGAACCGGCTGCACAAAACACTTGGCTCAGGAGGCCATCTTTAATTGTTTAACTTCTCTGTCACCCCATCAATCGCTTGCTTCGGGCCGAGCGCAAGCCAAGTCACCAAGAAGAGAGGGTGGAGGGAGAGTGAAAAGAGCAGCGAAGCACCGGGCCAAGCCTGCTGACAGAGCCATCGCAGACCCACCGAGTCCAGACACAACTCTGGACGAGTTCAAAGAGCTCAGCTTGGAGTTAATGTGGGAACACAATGGACCCGGGTGAAAAACTCAACATGTTTTTGTTGAACTTGTCATTTGCCAACGCATAGCTGTGAAGAAAGCCTAGGAACCATATGAATGTCATTTGTGCTCCACTAATGCGCCATATTCGGCTAAAGCTTCCACATGGCTTTTGTTGGAGAGCTGTGAACAATGGCAAGGACTCTTTTTCCGTCTGACACAAAGACTGACTCCGTCCAAACCCTGTTGGACCTGCCCCATTACTAGCGAAGCCTCCCAAAAGCTGAGCTCATGGCTCAACAGGATGCTGTTAAACAGACTCCATCAACAGAGAGGACTTTATAGCAAACTGCGTTTTCAGTTCAGCTCGGAAAACAGCCGCCGCATTCTCTTGCTTAGGTGTGTAAATGTGCTCCGGCGCATCTTTCCAGCTTCACAGTGGTGGTAGGGAAGCCCCGCGCAGGGTGCTGAATCTGAATCTCAGTGGTCCTCGGGCGCTTGCTACGTATATTTACTCAGGTCTTCCCTTTTCATCTGTCACCAAAGGCAAATTGTACATTCTGTCTAACACGTCGTGAATGTTCGAGCGTGGCCGTATCAGTTTGCTAAATGAACTTTTGAATAATCCGCACAGGGCCATATTTCACGAAATGTAATTTAACATACTGTTTCACATCATTGCATTTCCTGAGTGTATTTAGCCATCCAAGCATTCGACTGCATTTCTTTTTGGGAAGAATGAATGCGTAATGCAAATTTAAAAAGGAATCTTGACTCTGTCTACACTTTTTGAAGAATTTAGCAAAATAAAGGTCCTTATATAGGCCCGCGTTATTATCTCAAAGCCATCGCTCTGCTCGCTCATGCATATGTCAATTACTCAGCCACACCTTTATGAATATGGAAATCTCAGAATGCCTCATTAATTAGTAATTCATGCATTTTTCACGAAGCTGATACACTTTCCAATGGTGGATGATGATGAATTGTCAGTTGTTGTATTTAAGATATCCGTTGCTTTCAGGAAATTGCTTATTTTGAAAATTGTGCCTGAGCTTGAAAGGGTGAAAATGAATGGGTTGGCTTTCCCATGCACCGTTGTTAGCTTGCTTTAGTCTCTTGAATCGTTGCTGACACTGATCCTGCCAGTGTGGTGAGCATATCAGAAGAATGAACCATTCTATGTTCTCTTCCCTACAAGGAGGAAAAACTTTCTATTGAGTCATTTCACTGACAACAGAAACAGAAGTGGCAAACCTGCACAGCCAGTCAATATTACAGTGCTGATCATCTGCTCAACACATTAAGAATAATGTCATTCACTAAGCAATCGCTTTTTTATCTTCCAGCGTTTGTAGTCCTTCTGTGCCGTACTATATTCATTACGCAGGGCTGACTTGATCTCATTTGTCTTCGAATCACTTTCATTAAACAGGCTGTGTGCTTGGGGTACACAGAGCTTGAATGAGGCTAAACGGCTTATAGCTTTGTTGACTCCAAATTAAGCACATATAGGAGGGGAAGATTTAGATTTTGGACTCATCCCTGAGGAAAACGGTGGCTGCAAAGAGATCTCTCCAGTCTGGTGAAGCTAGTGTTTATGTATCAGTACATTCTTGCACAGTTTATTTTCTTTGGGTGTGTTCTTATTGGAATATGATGAATATAATAGGGAACAGTGCTTACTTTTAAAGGCAAACAATTGTTGTTTAAGCATTCATGGTGGTTTTTGTCAAAAGCGAGGTAGAATACAATCCAAACTCTTAAAGATAAAAACATTTCACTCGAGGATTAGAATTATCATGTGCAAATGCTTGTGGAAATGCTTTTAACATTCCATTCATTTTTTCAAATGACATATTAGCTGGTTTGATTTTTGGTTTGAGAGGACACCACAGAAAACTTTCCAGCTGCTTTAAATCTGTGTACATTAGAAGTTATTTTTCTAATGTAATACACATGCTATACAAACAATAAACCAAGAACTGAATTCAGATTATAACAGTAGAAAAGGTTGTTTAAAATATTTATGTTATTCTACTTAAAATGTACTAGAGTTGTGAATTTTCTTAATGTATTGCTACAAGCTTTGGCTTGGACAGAAATCACACATCTCTGATGGCTTGGTGGTACACAGCAGTTAAACAGCAGTTCCTGAGGGCCTGGGTTTGAATCCCAGGTAGGGATCGCAATGCAAAGGTCAATTGTTGCAATTAAAAAACACCGAGCCAGGGTGTACCTCTGCCTGCGTCCACTGAATAACAGGTTAGTCTCTAGACTCTCATTTGCCACCCCGCATAAGTGGGGGGTGAAATAGGCTGCTTTTTTAGGAAACGCATTTTCTGAATTCTCCGGAAAGTAACTACCCAAGTAGTACACATTTCACATACAGTAAGGACTGATGCCTGAAAACAGACAGACTGTCTGCTCCATCCCTCTTCCCTCCGCTCTCCAATTGCAGCTGAAAAGACTGACACACTAATAAACTGATGTTAATTAGACACACTTTGAAACGTCTAATTCTGCTCCCCTCTTCTCGGGCTTCTGGAGCTGGTGGCTTATTAAATCATTTGCTGCTCCTGGGTGATCTCCTTTTGAAATCCGGTCTGACCCTCCAGGCACAATTTATTTTTATTTCAAAAATAATCTTTTTACCAGCAAAATTTGCAACAGAATTATAAATCGTTATCACATGGACTGACACATCAAACATTTTGCAAAAAAAAATCTTTCGGCACGATGAAGCATCAAAGGGAGATGCCTGGGCTGACGATGGCTCTGCTGGCATGCATCCATTCATTAATCCAGTGTATTTGAGCATGCTAATATTACCAACCATGCCCCTTAAACTACACAGGACCGGAGAATTATTAAAACCCTTTGTTACAACCAGGAGGAGGTGCACTATCAATATCACATCAGAGGAAATGCCAAAGGCTTTTTGTAAATTAAATAATCATAATGACTGGATACTCAATAGAGAATGTGTAATGTGCAGCTCATAAACATCATTTTGACATGGCACCCAATTACAAAAGGCTGAGGGTGAGACAGTTATAACTTAATATCAATGTAATATCTAGCCACACGTACAGGAAAAACATGAGTGCTGTATACTGTGGATCCCTAACAATCCTTAACCTTATTAACAGTTTTCAGTAATCACCTCTATAAAGTCTCATTCGCTTGAATTTCAAATGAATGTTACCAACACTATTAAGATACTTGCAATTACAGATTTCCTTTTATGACCTTTCTTCAACACAGACTTCCACAAAGGCTTCTGAATCAATCTTTTTAATCAATATATTCTTAAGACTTAATGGACAAAACTGTGTGTTAACAGATTTGAAAAGCCAGCCGGCTGTTATTTTCCTAGTTCCCTTCATTTTAGTTTCCATCATTCTAATACATTTCATTACAGTACATCCCTCTATATAGATGTATTTACAAAGGCTGGCGTAACGGAAAGTCATATAAAGCCTTGTAATGACCCTGGAGAAAGTAGAGATAACATGGGTTGAATAAGGAGGCGATTACTGTACTTTGAGACTAAATGTGCATGATGTCTGTAATGATGAAATCAATAAATAATGCTTTATAACTCACTCACACAATCAATCACTAGTCTTCGTTAACCGTGTTGGTTGTGGGGGTGCTATCTTTTATAGTGTGTTATTATGTACACACATTAATACTGGGCCAATTTAGAGCAAGCAGTTAACCTAATGCATGTCTTTGGAATGTGGGAGGAAACCAGAGTACCCAAAGTAAACCCACACGGACATGGGGAGAGTTTGAGGTCGGGATCGAATTGGGAATCTGGAGCTGTGAGGCGACCACGGCCCAGCTGTATACCTAATACTATATAATACTGCCTAAATGTTCAGCTGTTACAAATTACTTTTCATTGTTACAGATTTCTCTACATAGTTATCTAATAATAATAATAATAATAATAATAATAATACTAAATACTATAGTATTAAATAGTAAATTAGTATTTCACAGTGAAACATAAGGATTAAAATCCTTCAGAAATCTTATGTTCTGCAGTTGTCACTCCATATCCCATCTATAATTTAAACTTTAATATTTTTTAATAATACACCCATAATGATTTACTTTCAAATACATATTTTAGTCATGTCCCCATGTTTTCAGTCCTGTTAACCTAACATATTCCCACTTCTGAAAATTAGGGAATGTACCACAAAAGTAGTTCACGTGAGGACGTGTTGTTGTGTATAGTACTCGAGTGAAATCAAACACGACCTTCACCTTGTTCCGTCTTTTCTGGTATGTATTGGGTCCCTCCCTTGGTGTGTTTTCACCCCATTGTGCATGCACTACAGAGATCATTTTGTTGCGTCTCACAGTGCCCGTTATCCTTTCGTCTTTTCCCGCCATTCTTCTGATCATCAACCGTTCGCGGCACACGTCGCACCTGTATCCCCTTGTTGCGACTTAGTTTATTGTGTGTGTCAATTGTATGAAACTATAATCTATTCATCACTGGATCTTAGAAGAATTGGGAAGACCAAAAAATCCTGTATATTTGATGATGTTTTAACTCTGACTGAGAAGGTCAATCTCAAATTACTATCCAGGTACTGAAATAATTTTTGGATTTGATTTGTTTATTGTAAAAAAATTACTAGATAATTTTGTGCTGAAAACTCATAAAGAGTAACAGGACTGAGTAACAGTAATGGGAGAAACAATGTAAAAAAATAAAATAAAGTTGCCTGAGATTGACTGATATTCATTATGGATAGTTAAATATGTGCATTATTAGATTTAGTGTTGAAATATTAGAAAAATGAGGTTTAATTTTTAAGAGTTATAACAAGAAAATGGCACCCTTTCAGGGGAATGACTAAATAATAATAAGAAGAATAATAAAAATAATAATAATAAGAATAATAATAATAATAATAATAGTACTGCCAACATTAGGGTACCCTAACTGTTCAATTACAGCATTACAAGAAGACTGATTATATGTTAAATAATCAATATTTTTGACTATTTCTTATTCAGTTCAGTACTATGCATTTTGGAAAATGGTAGCTATTAATGGATGCTGAATAGTTGTCTAGGCTTCTATATGTCTGAAAAATCCATCAAGGGATTCATATCGAAATGACCACGCTAAGGTAGCAACGTAAAAGAAAAGTATTAAAGCATTCAATGTATTTGTAAATTTGATCTATTAGAAAGATTGGAGCTCTGAATTTCTTAGGTGTCAGGCATTTACAGACGTCTATGTTTCCTGCTCTTCTCTCCAGTCGTTGCTGGTAAATGCTGCAGTGCAATCTGTTTCATATTAAGCCTCTGGTTTAAAAGCTTTCAAGTGGTCCACTAAATAGTAATGTGATTTTTTTCCAGGGCCTCCCTCTTCAAGGCTCTCTGCACTGAGAACGGTGTTTATGATAGCACTCTATTGGACCACTCATCATCAGAGCTTATTGTGATTTGCTTTTGCTTCCTTAAGCATGTGCACCATTAATGTAGCTTTAAACTGCGTGAGATCTAGAGTTATAGACTGCTTTGCCATCATTATCGGCTTTTCAGCTGCATTTTGTCTGTAAACATACTGAATGAAATTATGTTCATAACTTCTATTTGTCCTAGCCTGCTGTATTTTTTTAGCATTAATGAGTGATAAGTGTAGATACACAATATTTGCAGAAGTAGTTGGATGATGATATGAGATTAGATGAAATGAGAAATGGGTGGCGAGATGGTGCTAGTGATTAGTGCTGCACAGATTCGCAGTTCAGTTCCTGGTCCAGACTCCATCTGTGTGCATGTTCTCGCTGAGTCTGTTTGGGTTTCTCAGGGAACTCTGGTTTCCTCCCTCAAAGACATGCGTTCGGTTAACTGGTCCCAGTGTGGGTGTTTGTGTGACATGCAATGGACTGTCACCCTGTCTAGGATTGGTTCCTTCCTTGTGTCCTGTGCTATCGGTTAGGCCCTGGATTCCCATGACCGTGGATTAAGTGGATATGAAAATTAATAAATAAATGAGATGAGAAATTAACTGACAACATTATAATATATGTAGATAGATGGATAGATAGATAGATAGATACTGTGCCACCATTAGATTTGTTGTTGTAGCAATGGTATAATGACCATATATAATTATTTCTCTTTATTAGAATACAATCAGAAAATGCATGATATTTGTATGCACTATAACAGAACTGAAAAAAGTAAAACCATCTTCTCTAGGCTACAATGACAAGTATTTAGTGTGACCTCCCCTTACTCTTGAGCAACAGCAGCATATGGCAGCTTCATCGTCTACAGTCTATAGAACAGAACCTTTAACAGGAATGATCTTTTTGGAAGTGTAGCAGCCAAGAAACCATTTTTCGAGGAGGTCAAACTAAATACTGACCTTTGCCTGCAGCCGTCTTTTTGTTCTGGAAATTGTGGGGGATATTTTTTATTGTGTGTACATATTTCCTGTATTTCTGCTGTATCTCAACAAAGGGACTGAGCAATAATTATATACGGTCATTATAATCACCATTGCTAATAAAAACAACAATCTAATGGTGTTGTGGCTAAGATTGTACTCAGTTACTTGTATACCAGTTAGGAGAAAGTTCAAACTAATGTGACAGACGTAGAAAATCCTGCGTGACAGATTGCATGATTTGTGTAATTCTATTTGCCATGTATATATTTCTAATGACTTAATTACCACACAGAGGCTCTCAGGAGGTCTCTTGTTTTGACCTTGAGCCATTTGGTCACTAGCACAGAATCTAAGCTAAGATGACCTCATAATCAAGACATGATGTTAGTTACAAACACACCTCTGTGTGCAATTCATGCCATAGAACGATATCTGATTATTTAACTGCCTGACTGGAGTTTTTTCTAATTAGTCTCCTTTTCCATTTTGCTGTTTAGTTACATTTTTTTAATAATAGCCTTTGTGAGATTTGTATGCCTCGTTATTATTGTAGCTTTAAGCTGCCTGCTTAAAAAGGAAACAATTACAGCATGTTGGCATGGGAATTACTACAATTTGCCAAATAGATTTATCCAGCTCTTCATTGTGGAACAAAAACGTTTGCAGTGCTTTGCCAATTCATTAATCCAAAATGTACGATCCCTAGCATATCATGAGGTTTATTATCCAGCATTATGTTCAGATTATTGCAAAACCTGGAGTCCATTAATGTCGTTAAATGTTGGCTTTCTCATTATTCAACTATGTTGGTTTCAAAATAATGCTTTATAAACATTTTAATCAATACACTGTTTTGTTAGTATGTGAGATTAGCGTGTCCTTATCTGTTATTTTCTATGATTTATTATGACTTTCTTTGCCAAGTGTGCCTCTACTGGGGGTGCCAAGCTCAGTATTTGTTATAGAGGGTCGAACAGCTCCATTTAATGTTCATATGCATTTGATATTCAGATGTCCACGTCATTTTAGCCACAGAGTGTAGCTTTTGTTCCATCGTTATGATTTAGCACTATATGGGCATGCATGTCTGTACACATTTACTCAGTTTGTTTAAGGGTTGGCACGGTGGCACAAGTGGTTAGCATGGTTCAATCCAGACCTCGGACTCCCCCTGTGGAGTTTACATGCCCTCTCTGTGTCAATGATGGGTTTACTCCATGTACTCTGGTTTCCTCCCATATTCCAATGACATGCTTTAAGTTAATTGGCCACTCTAAATTGGCTCAGTATGAATGTGTCTGACTAGTATAGACGTAATCATGAACAGCCATTGATCGACTGATTTGAGATTAAATAAAGAAATAAATCTAAACATTCCCTTTGTTTAACCTTAAAGCACATATTGGTGATTGATTGTGAATATGGGGCTGGTTGTTCTTTATTTTGACCATATACATTACATTTACATTTACAGCATTTAGCAGACGCCCTTATCCAGAGCGACTTCCAATTGGTACAGTCTTACAATCCAAGCAATTGTGGGTTAAGGGCCTTGCTCAAGGACCCAACAGTGGCAGCTTGGCAGAGGTGGGACTTCTGGTCCAGAGTCCAGTACCTTAACTGCTAGGCTACCACAGTCCCATATATAGCAGTATTGTGACTATATGGCGATATCATAATCCACACAGTCAGCCACTCACAGACACACACTGTAAATGTATTCAGATTTCCTAATATGAAAAAGCCAGACATTCTCAGCGCCCATATATTTGCATGAATATAAATAAAACACCGAATTTCTCCTATTTGAAGTTCGCCGTGACTGCCACCGATATGCGTTGACTCACCTGTGTGCGGTGTCAAAAGAGATACCAACGGCTAGAAATCAAATGACTGGAGTCTTTAAAGCGTCAGTCAGGATACCTTCAGGATCTTTATTGCTGTGAACCAAAGCAGTGCACTTTGATTTAGAATTACATTCGTTAACTCTGCAGTGCTGCCATGACTCCACTGCAGTGAGAGGCGCAGTCATCTAATTACACCCATTATTTCTTATTTGTTCATTTAATGAAAACAGAGCTAAAACTCACTTTTGTTCAATCCGTCACCCTCTGACAGGTGGAATGTGCTCCAGTGAAATGCAGGATGCAACACGTTGCAGCTACCACCTTTTGAAACAGAGGTTCTGCGCTTTCCTTTCGGCGATGATAAGTTCCCCAGACGTGCTCTTGAAAATCAATCAGCCGTAGCGTTCGAACTAAAACTGGATATGAACAAAAGTAGTAATGAATTGTAAGAAATCAGTCAGAAAACATCCATGGTGACCAGTTAAGACGTCTGTATCCACAAATGACCAGTCAAAATGTTTAAACTGTGGCGTATTTAAGCATTTAATCGTTTAAATATTTGCTCCTGTTAATCTCTAAGTGATACTTGATATCTGCAAGGCTTCCTGCCAGACATATCTTGAGAGTACACAAACATAAATGTCTGTCCAACCAGGGGGGAGTAGAAGCCGAGGTTCCCCGTGCGTTCTCGGCACTGTTTCTATTGTCATTTGCATTTGGCTTTGATTATGCCTGCCTCAGGCGCCTGCTTGCCTGTGTGGAAGCCAGCAGTGATTTGGTTTATAGAGATCATATGGCGAGGAAACGGGGCTTGAAAGACTTGACTCCCAGAAACCAGGTTTGATGAATTTCCTATGATTCAAGCTAGGGTTTATTCTTTCCTGTTGTGGAACAGACACCCTACAGCACACGTGCCAGGCTTTGAGAAGACTCAGAGGGGGGGGCTTGAGTATTTGGCCATTTAAGCAACAATATGAGGGCTGTCTTTACATGTCTCTGGTGGCGTTTCCTACAGATGATGAAGGGGACTCTGTAAATTATCCCAAAAGCGAGACAGAGAGTAAAGAGTAAAGGTTGCCTTTGTTAAAAAAAAAAACATATCAAAACTAGGATTGAAAGGTGTTGGGAGAAAGCTCTAGTTATAGACGGAGAAAACACATGGAAACAAGTGTGCCCATGTACTGTAGAATGGATGGGAAGAAATTTTCTTGAAAGCAACTGATCCAATAAACAGGTCAAGCCAGGTGAAAGTTTAAGTTCCGCTTGTAGTGAAAGGCAATTGCACGTCACATTTCTTAGCATTCCCTTGCCAGTCCTCATCAGCGTGACCAAAATGTCAGCCAGTTGTTTAATGCTCCCTTAATATTGCTGTATTTATGTTCATGAATGAATATGCTAGAAATGAGTCCCAGCTGGGGATTTTGGAAGCCCCCGAGAAAACAAGGAGCAATTGACAGACTATTTAGACATGCTACTTCACTTTACATTAGAGCGTACTTTATCAGGACCAAAGTGAGGCCAGATTTCAGGCAAACTCATTTTTGACTTTGGCAGTGAGGGATCATTTACACTAAGAAATCAGATTCAATGCTAGAGGGTCTAGCCTCAAGATGAGCCGGATCCTTGGCAGTACGATTTGGCAGTACGTTTGGAGTGTGTTAAAAAGAAGTGACCTATTGAGAGAAATCCATTTGACTAAATCGTCTGGTTGATAAAGCAATCAAAATAAAGCAAACGTTTCCAGTTGAAAGAATTCTGGATTACCTTTGATACAAAGGTATTTATCAACACCAGGACTCATTTGGACAGCCAATGCATTAAAGCTCAGAGTGAACACATTGTGGAATGAAGGAAAATGCATAGTCGTCTTCAACCATTATGAAATAGTGCTCATAATCAGAACAGCACATTGCTTGAGGACTTCCTTCAGTAAACTAAAAAAAGACAACAGGTTTCTGAAATTCCCAATTTTGCTAAAGTGATAACTCTAAAGGTAATAAAAGATTGATATACAGGTATGCCCCGTTTCAATGTCCGTTCGTTTTAACGACCAAGATCTTAACAATTAATATATTATAAAATATTATAATAGGAACTCTATTTTTATAATAGAAATAGATTTTAACTACAGACATTGCAGCCATTAACAGCTGGTTAAATTAGATAAGGTTTAGTATGTGTATTTTTACTGCCATACATTTTATAATGTTTTGTTTGCCTATTTTTTCTGAATATTGATTTACTTTGCATTGACTACATACATAAGTAGGAACTATGTTATAGAGTGTTATACATGGACACTTTTAGGACACGGACACAAGCAGAGAGTGAAATGGGAAAGTTTGTACTCTGCTTAACACTACAAGCACCATGCTGGCTTCACCTAAACATAGCTAGAACTGCCAGGCATTTGACTGCTGTGACTTCCCATTAGTAGTGCCACGCTGGGACACTTTAAAGACACAAACTGGCATACGTCTTTAGAAAGTGGCCAAAAAATGGATTTCTTATGTAGACATGGAGAGAACATGCAAACTCCACAAAGACGTGCCCCACCGTGCCACCTCCACCCAGGTTGCTTTGCAGTTCCATATTTACACACATCTTTAGACAATAAAAACTATCTATAGAAAATCAAGTTCAGTCGTGTTTGTGTTGTTTATTTCATTGTTGATGTCTTGCATTCACCCTTCTTGTATCACACTCTTGGCTTTCTGGCTTTGTGCCACAAGGCTCAGTATTCAATCGTATCTTGTCATGTGCCACAATAATGTTTGCCCTAACATTCTAAATCGGTTTAGAGCATCAGAGGCTATTTGAGATGTATCAGCTTCGATTACTGTTATTGCAGTATTCACTGCCCTTTAATTTTAAGTGCACCATTTTTCCAGTAGCACAGAAGTTTTATGGGCTCCAAGGTGAGAGACATAAAGTAGACCACCTATCAGAGGACCACTGACCCTGTAATCACCTCGGTCCTGCTAAGCTGGTGGTGCCCTCGGTAGATTTGAATGTAATGTGCGTGATTTCTTCATAGCTCTTATTTTCTTATCTCGGTGCTGCTGTGACTTAAAGACATAGACAGTTGCTCCTCAAATTAAATAAAAACTTGGCACATGACATGGGTTTCTCCTACAAAGCTTCCAAATCACAAAATGCGCAACTTTCTGACAAGTATTTAGTTGCAGTAGTGACTCCTGACCAAAAATATGTTGGGCAGACTCCTGAACCATAATATTAACTGTTTATTTGACTAAGTAATGCCAAGAGAGTCACTTATATTTTCTGTTTTATAAAATATATTAGTTATTATATATACTGTTGTATTATATTTTCTAGTTTTATATTCTCATTTTTATTATATTCTTCTTAATATTTAATTTATTGTAGGCTACAGTGGGGTAAAAAAGTATTTAGTCAGCCACTGATTGTGCAAGTTTTCCTACTTAGAAAGATGAGAGAGGTCTGTAATTTTCATCATAGCATTTTCACCCACAAACAAGTGACAAATAAGTATTTGGTCACCCACAAACAAGCAAGATTTCTGGCTCTCACAGACTTGTAACTTCTTCTTTAAGAAGCTCTTCTGTCCTCCACTCGTTACCTGTATTAATGGCACCTGTTTGACCTCGTTATCTGTATAAAAGACACCTGTCCACAGCCTCAAACAGTCAGACTCCAAACTCAAGATCACAGAGTACTGAGTTGAACTTTTGTTATTGACCAAATACTTATTTTCCACCATACTTTACAATTAAGTTCTTTAAAAATCCTACAATGTGATTTCCTGGATTTTTTCCTCATTCTGTCTCTCATAGTTGAAGTGTAGCTATGATGAAAATTACAGACCTCTCTCATCTTTCTAAGTAGGAGAACTTGCACCATCAGTGGCTGACTAAATACGTTTTTTGCCCCACTGTACATTTAATTATATTCTATTTTATTTATTGATTTTTTAAAACATGTTCTCTATTTTTTTTCTTTTTAGCTGTTGTGTATTTATACTATTATTAGAAATTTATGATTTAGGTAATTTAGTTTAATTCTTACTTATATCATCTAAGTAGGCCAAGGTCAGATTTTTAGTCTGGGTCCTCCCAATGTTTTTTCCTCATCACATTTAGGGAGTTTTTCCTTGCCAGACACTGGAAGTTGGGACTGTGGGCCTTGATAGTTGTAAAGCTGCTTTGAGACAATGCTCTGTTGTAAAAAGCACTACATAAATACATTTGGCTTGACTTAACTCTGCTTCTTTCTGCTATTTGATTGTTAGGACTGCACAGTATAGAATCTTTGGGGGTAAGTGCTACACAAAAGAGGCACATATTTAGTTAAATATCCTATTTTCAGTTAAGGGTCTGCATATGCTGTCAAATATTTATTTGCAGTTTATTAGCAGCTGTGTTTTGTGTTAAACTGGACAGTAACATGCCTTCCTGCCAGATGTTGTAGCCAGAGTGTACAAGGTAGTAAACTAGCATAGACAAGGGAAGGATAACGTATCTGCCTATTGTAGTCTGAAACATGAGCCCGCTCAAAAGTTTTATTACACGTTCCATGAATAAAGTACTTCCAGTAACATACCTCAGCATGGGGAGTTTAGCAAAAAGACTAATTTCTATTGTTGGTGTTGTTGTTTTTAAATAACATTAAAGAGATCTGTTTTGTTACTTTTTTCTTTAACATGTACCTCTTCTACATTAAGCAATATTTGAGGCCATAAATAACAAACTTGCAGACAAGCTGAATTTCAGCACCCACTCATCACATTCTTTTACGGTAGCAAGAGAAAACCAATAAATTTTATATAACAAACGTTATGACTTTACCAGAACAAAAGACTTGCCCTTTATATAATCATATATAATCAAGCATGTATAATCTATTAAACTTTTAATGACTTTTTGAGCTCAGTCCTTCTAAGAACAGCGCTGTGTTTGCAGCCGTTGCCATGACGCAGTCCGTTGCTGTATTTATGTTTTATTGGAACTATGACCTCGTAAGATTAGTTTTGAAATTTTCCCAGCCACTTGCCAGACCACACCACAGCTTTGTAAATGTGATGCATTCAGAGTTATTGTGCCATATTTATAGGGATGGCAACTTTTTAAGAGTGACAATTTGGTTCTGAAGGAAATGTATTCCTGCTACACTGCCAAAATGATCATTAGCAAGTGATAATCTCATGTGTAATGAGTGGATTTGTTATGTTTCCTTACAAGATTATTCCAAATTCATTTCATTATTATCAGATAATGCAGTTGCATTTCATATGTTTGTCATAAATCTTCAATCCACTGACACACACACACTCAGAGTTTGTCTTTCTATCATCGTGAGGACTTTCCATTGGCATAATATACTCACCAAAATATTAGTCACCTGTGACTGAAACGTACCTAATATCCATGTAATGCCTTCATGAACACTAGACCTGCCATGTATGGACTGTTTCTAGATGTAGGCAACATCAATGTTCAGCCACTCTTGCATCAATGGTGCAGTTCCGCCAGATTTCATGGATGCCTTCCTTGGCTTTTTACTCATTGTTCCAGGTATTCCACAGATTTTCAAAGGATTCACACCTGGGAACCAGTCCACATATGTGACTGCTATTGAATTTGCCTTCACACTATGGCACACGCAAATGCAATTACTCCTTTTTGCCAATCATTATCATCTGTTTTTCAACTCATTTTCCATACATGGAACGAGACATTCACTGGACTGTACCACCTCTTCTCAATCTATGAATCCAATTGCACACTCCGCAGCTCTTTATAGCCCGATCATCTTGGTGACACGCCATCTGCAGGAGCCTGAAGTTACTACCGCCTTAAACATGCAAGGTGAGTAATGATCACTGTAGCTAATTAATGCTACACCTATCCCAACCCTAACATTAACCTCAGTAACTTAAAGCAAATCTCTTGACTCTTTTGGTTTTTCAAAAGAAAGTTGCACTTTCTGTAAAAAAGCAGTTGTGGGACCAGCAAGATGTCCTCACCACCCCAGAAACGTCACATCTTTCTATCCTTTGTAGGGACATTTGGTCCCCACAATGTACTGTAAACGTGCCCACACAGATGTGTGCATTAAACATAGCCGGCTTGCTTAATTGGCATGGGATAACTAAATATGCATTCATAACGTGGATCATGGTTGCATTGCATTCATCCCTGCCAACTCAGCATTCTGTAGTTTTACATGTAATGTTTGCATCATGGCAGTGTTTCACAGAGCAATTAATTGCCCATTTCATAAGGAACAACGCTGCAGTTATGCAGTTAACGCTATACCATAAGCTAATATAGGTCCATAGAGTGTGATCTGCTTGATTGTGCATCACTGTGTGTTTAACCCATGCCTCTGTGTTGGCACAGTACAATTGAAGTGTAGCCCTCTCATCAGACCAAGGGCTTCTTAATCCACCTAGGGTGTAAATTAACCTCGACCCATCGTAACACCGCTGCTAGCATGATGTGACGTTAATGAGTGGTGCAAGATCTGCTGATTTAGAGGTTAGGCAGGTTCCCTCACCTGACAAGGAAAAATTAAGGCAAATAACAGATCTCTGGCCTGTAATTAGTCAGGTTGTGATTCAACAATTGAGTGATTTAGTTGGAAGCATCGATGGTGGCTCCATAATAACCTGTTGTTGTCACCCGAGACTGACGTGGCATACCGGTATATGTGAGCTTTATTACCTGGATCTGAATTAATTATTGTGCCAGGTCAGTTTTAATGGGTCAAATGTAACCTATCAAGGGAGAGACATGAGAATTGTAATAAGTGTAAAGTAAAATACAAGTATGCACTGTTTATCGTCCGCATTACGTCCTGTGAAACAGGTTGTTAACTGAAATGGTCGTTACCACAGTCACATAGACTTTTTAGGCTATTGTAATGTAAATATAAAGGGTATTTTCACAAGAAAACTGTGTGCAAATGAAACGTCAGTTCATCAGAGATGACTGAGGAGTGATTGAAAAGAATGACTTTTGGTTTACAAACAACATGGAAGATCAGCCAGATGAAACAGAGACTTAACGAGTGAACGTGAACCAGTTTATATACTTATGGGTTAGAGAAAAATAAAGCAGTACTTATTGTAATAGGACAGCCAAAAGAACTTACAAATGGCCTTTACAGCTTGTTACAAATAAGCATCAGACCATTCATACACACAAACACAAGTAACTTGCGCAAAAAGTCTGTAAACACATCAACCGAGTTAGAACAGTCCTACCGTGAGCTAACGAGCAATCAAACATATGACGGGTAAGGTAGTTACTTACAGACACACACACACACACACACACACACACACACACACACACACACACACACACTGTTGAGGATACTGCATTGATTGACTGTTCATGGCTGCAACGCCTGGAGTTGAAAGGCAGATTTTATTTCCTAATATAATTAATAATTAATAAAGGCCCAACAGGCCATTAAAATGAATGGACATTGATCGGATGGTGAAGCTCTTTGCTTTACAAATGCATAATTACTTAATTACTTTGTGTGCTTTTCATATATGGAATCATTTCAGATTTATAGTACTTTTTTTTTATAAATCTGATATAAATAGCGGAAACATAAACAGCAATATTCCTTCATCTCAGTCAATTTCCATCCATTCTGCCTTTTACTCTACAAGTAAATCTGTTTTTCATGTACGTAATTAACCAGCATGCTCAGATAAATAAAACTTTGTTATGCTTTAAACCCTTCCATTTAGTATAGAAGATAAAAGTCAAACACTGGTTTTAACCAGTTTTAACTCTGACTAAATGTAATTAGTTTTCTTTCTCCCTTTTTCACTTTTTACCTCTGAACCCAGCATGGTGCCTTTGCTGCAGGATGGCCATATTCATTATGCTACTCCTCACTCCCTGGATTTACACACCACCGCCTGGAACATCTGCAACCTGTCATGTATCATCCCATTCATTTCTACTTAATTTGATCTTAATATGCACCTACATGAGGAACGAGATGTTATCAGACTTGATGGCCAGATTTTATTTTGGAGGGAGAGTTTGAAACGTGCATGGGAATTTGAATATTAGTAGTTTGTTTGAAGAAGGGCAGTGGATTATTCTAGTATGTTGTGCATATGCATTATGTTGTCTTGATACACTGCGTAGACGAAAACCACATTCATTCATACATTCACTGTGTCATTCATTCATTCAAATTTTACACACTTAGGCTTCATGTGTCTATTTTGAAACCTGTATGAATTCAGTAACAAGTAGTGCTGTAGTCAAGACAGCTAATTATTATTATTATATTATAGTCTTGGCCAAACTAAGTCAATGTAACTTTTGGAAGCAAATGATGGTGATGATTCTATTTCACTTCTCTCAAACTTAATCAGAAGTCATCACAAAGTCAACTGAATGTGAAACAACATCTGTTCTCTCCATTTTTATTATTAAATGTGATTGTTGATCTTCAATACCAATAGAAAAAATTCTGTTCATGATTAATGTTACCACAGGCAGACACATCGGAGTCAACTGGTCTCGACAACAATTTCCGAGTCCACGTTCTGAGAAGTCTTCTGCAAAAACCCTGTGTCCAGATGAACTGATTCAGCATTCTGGGGTGTACTTACCTGGGTTATTGAACCTGCATCAAGACATTTCTGTTTGAGAATTAGTGTCTAGTTATGGCATTAAACTGACGCCCCGTGGGGGAGGAACAAGCAGAATAAGAAATACTGTGTCTTTGCAACTCATCACACCGGAGAAACAAGGGGCGAAACAAGCAGAGAAACACAAGCTGTATGTCTCAGTGCGCATCAGTGTTAAATGTAGCTTTCCTTTCCCTGCACCCTTGTGAAATATCTGCTCGCATCGTAAATACAACAGGAAATACATTGTGCTGTCACATAAAAGACTCTCATATAAAAGGTTCTCATTCCATAAGTGTATCTGTGTGTGTGTGTGTGAGAAAGAGAGAGAGGTAGGAAGGGGCTGAGCGAATCAATGCGCTGCACGTAGCCTTACAGTGAGATTTTGCCCATGTTAAATAGTAAAAAAAACAGAAAATCAATATGTGGCAGTCAGTGTTGATAGTAAATAAATCAGTGTATGGGAAATAGCTACTGCAGTATCTTGACTATTTAGTGAATACCTGCTACACTACAATATCCCATGTAGCATTGCTAAAAGAGGTATACAATATAGTGTATGGACACCGTATAGATTAGATAAGATTCAGTTTCATAGAACTTATTGTGGATGTTTAAGCGGCGCATAGCTGTACTTCGAAATTAAAGTGCAATATTTGGAACTAGATGGCAACACTGTGTATCTGTTGCTTTTTGCCTCGATGGATCCAACCACCTGGAAACTGTCAAAGTCAAAAGTCAAAAGTCAGATATACAGTGGTGCTTGAAAGTTTGTGAAACCCTTTAGAATTTTCGATATTTCTGCAGAAATATGACCTAAAACATCATCAGGATTTTTTTCACACAAGTCCCAAAAGTCGATAAAGAGAAACCCAGTTAAACAAATGAGACAAACATATTATACTTAGTGATGTGAAGTGGGCACCCTGTTTGATTTAAAAAAAAGGGATCTATCAAAGTCTGTGCTCTTCACAAGAAGTTTGTGAAAGTGTATCATGGCACGAACAAAGGAAAAAGCAAAGGTTCACATACTTTTACCACTCACTAATATGTAATATTGGATCATTTTCCTCAATAAATAAATGACCAAGTATAACATTTTTGTCTCATTTGTTTAACTGGGATCTCTTTATCTACTTTTAGGACTTGTGTGAAATCTGATGATGGTTTATGTTAGATATATTTATGCAGAAATATAGAAACTTCTAAAGGGTTCACAAACTTTCAAGCACCACTTGTATTTCTATAGCGCTTGTTTTTTGCAATGGAGGCATTCTCTCAAAGCAGCTTTACAATTTTAGATTATCTTCTAATATCTAAGGCACAATCCCAAATTGAGCAAGCCTAAACGTCATCTCCAGAAGTTCTTCACTGAGACAGAGGCGACTCATGCCTCAGCACTATGAAGACAGCAGATACTTCACTCATAACTAATGCCATATGTTGCCTTGCAGGCCCTCACTTTTGCCGTATCATATCAATTGGCCTTGTGCATAACACCTGGCATGTGCCGTCTAGTGCCCAACCAGGGCTAATGAGAAAAGTGCACAAGAAGGCATCTCTTAGAATACCTTGTCCATATGTTACTAAATCCCAGCTCTCTCCTCCTCAAAAAGGTCATTACTAATGGCTAGAGGGTGTGATGGCATTAGGCATCCACATTATTCTTATATGGCTTTCCTGCTTGTCCTTTCCTCTCTCATGTGAGACTTGCCATATTTTTTGTACCGTCAGTTTATCTGGAGTTTATGTCTGTCGCACAGTACACTTAACAAGATTTTTTATTTCTATTATCTGATCCACCACCAAAAGGTAAGAGATGAAACGAGAGAGTAGCAGCAGCAGGAGGGCAAAATAAGGATGCCACAGGCAAAAGATGAAATGAGATTTTAAGTAAACACTTGTGCCTTACCGGGGTTTGATTGTGATTTGGAGAACTATGCTGCTCAGGGTCGGCAGGGATCAATTGCTGCGTTTTTCTCCTGGTATACAGAACTGGGGGGTATCCAGGCACTCGAGCATGCAGGAGACACAAGCACTTACTTAGTAACATGCTTATTTGTGTGCCTCATAGGCATCTGGTCCTGTTTAAATCCACTGGTGAGCTGCAGCAACAGCATGCACCCAGCTTAAGCATTATAGGCAAGCTGTGTCTCCTAGGGGACATAGGAGGTCCCCCATAGGGCCTAGAACATGTGGAGGATACCATTTACCTCTGACGATTTGAATTACATACTCACCAGACTCCCTGTCACTTGCATATTATGAGAATTATTGGCATAGCAATAATAAGGAGAAATAACTTGTGTGTAAAATAAGACTGAAACATAAAGGTGATTTTATAACACATCTTCAGTGAAGTCAATGAAAGTATCATTTGTAGCAGTGTCCTGCAGAATTTAGAATTTTCTTTAGACAAAATCTTTAGAATTTTCTATTTTTGAGGAGTTTAAGAAGTGTTTGGCGTATCATAGAGGAGATGAGGCTAAAGTTGGCTTCTTATTCACATTTTCCAGTCCACCTTAAATGATTGCAGTTACATCATGGTGCCTGTAGATGGTGTTTCCACCTCATGATAAGTAACGATAAGTAAGTTGATGTTTAAAACACTTACATTAACCTACAGATGGCTAAAACCATTAACACAAAGCTTATTTTATAATAAGTGTTGAAACATCTCATGTCATTTAGTGAGTCATGGATTGAAAGCGCAAAACACACTGTTCTGGAGCATTCAGTTCCTGTTTTGCTTTCGGTTGACTCTTATAAACTAACCGTTTTAGGATCCATGGAGACTTGTTTGCACTAAGAACACAGTACTGTAGATGTAAAAGTAAAGAAAAGCCATGATAAACACAGCACAGATCTTCTCTGAGCAAGAGCTATTGTGAATTAGTAAATCACTGTCAATCAAATTCGTGAATTCAGTTCAAAATGCATCCGATATAACGACTCTGGGATGTGTGGTGGGTTTCCTCACATTAGCTTGCTCGCTTCAGGTCATTCCACAACATTTCTCTTTATTAAGGTCAGGACTTTGACTTGGCCATTCCAAAACATGAACTTTATTCTATGTAACCATTCTTTGGTAGAACGGCTTGTGTGCTTAGGGTTCGTTGTTGTCTTGCTGCATGACCACCTTCTCTTGAGATTCAGTTTCATGGACAGATGTCCTGACATTTTCCTTTTAGAATTCTCTGATACCATTCAGAATTCATTGTTCCCATCAGTGATGACAAGCCGTTCTGGCCCAGATGCAGCAAATCAGGCCCAAACCATGGATACTACCACCACATTGTTCACAGATGGATAAGGTTCTTATGCTTGGAATGCAGTGTTTTCCTTTCTCCAAACCATAACACTTTTTTTTTTAAATCAAAAAAAGTTCTATTTTGGTCTCATCACATCCACAAAAACATTCTTCCAATAGCCTTCTGGCTTGTCCCACGTGATCTTTAGCAAACTTGCAGACGAGCAGCAATGTTTCTTTTGGGGGGCAGCAGTGGCTTTCTCCTGTGCCAGCCCTACCAGGCACACCATCATCATGTTCAGTGTTCTTCTGATGGTGGACTCATGAACAATTAAACATTAGCCAATGTGAGAGAGGCCTTCAGTTGCTTAGAAGTTACCCTGGGGTCCTTTGTGACCTCACCAACTATTACACGCCTTGCTCCTGGAGTGATCTTTGTTGGGCGACCACTCCTGGGGAGGGTAACAATGTTCTTGAATTTCCTCCATTTCTACACAACCTGTCTGACTGTGGATTGGTGGAGTCCAAACTCTTTAGAGATGGTTTTGTAACCTTTTCCAGCCTGATGAGCATCAACAACTCTTTTTCTGAGGTCCTCAGAAATCTCCTTTGTTCGTGCCATGATACACTTCCACACGTTTGTGAAGAGCAGACTTTGATAGATCCCTGTTCTTTAAATAAAACAGGGTGCCCCCTCACACCTGATTATCATCCCATTGACTGAAAACACCTGACTCTAATTTCATCTTCAAATTAACTGCTAATCCTAGAGGTTCACATACTTTTGCAACTCACTATGTAATATTGGATCATTTTCCTTGATAAATAAATGAACAAGTGAAATATTTTTGTCTCATTTGTTTAACTGGGTTCTCTTTATCTACTTTTAGGACTTGTGTGAAAATCTGATGATGTTTTAGGTCTTATTTCTGCAGAAATAAAGAAAATTCTAAAAGGTACACAAACTTTCAATATTAAATATTTTTGGCTTATTAGTTTCATTGAGTTCTCTTTATATACTTTAGTAGATAATTGTATGAAAACCTGTTGATGGTTTTGGTCATATTTATGCAATAAAAAAAATTCTGAAGAGTTCACAAACTTGTGAGAGTAGCACTGTATAACTACTTTTAAGAATGTATTACAATTTAAACAGTTTTTCCATTGTAACTGTTATAACATGAAACAACGTGGTCTGGGTCAGTGGAACATCCATTGCTTAGCAGTGAATGGAATGCAAGATGTAAAGGAGAAATGAAGTCACAGAGACAGTCATGCTTACAGCAGCAAGCTTGCTTTTGGCTTTGGTTCTTTGATTCCTGGTACCGGAGCAGATGCTCCACAGAGTCTGAAGCGATATCTTTCAGTGAAAGGTACTTCAAACATATTTTCCTTTTGCCATATTTGTGTCTTCTTCTATGATCTCTTTTTGTTTGATAAATATAACAGCTTATTCAATGATGATGGTGATGAATCATTACTGTTTGAGTGGCAATTTTGTACTGATTTATTATCAGTACACCTATAAAGTAGATCTAGACTACAAATACAATTTAATTACATGGTTATAAATGCTGTAACATGATCATGGTATAAGCTAGTTGTTCACAAAGTGGGGGGCCCCGATTCAGGTACGTTTGAGATAGAACGACACTGACAAAAAATTAAGATCCATAATGCATGTCACTTGTAATAATCCCCCTGTAAAGGTGATTTTTTACTTTAATTTGTTCAATAACAAGTTGCAATTATGTATGAGTTACAATGTTTAAAATACAACCCCAAATCAGAAAAAGTTGGGACAAATTAAAAATAGCCCTAAATTTCCCCATCTCAGCATCTTTTGGAACGTGTTGCAGGCCTACTAACAAATGAAATTAAGTTGACCAGACAAAACATGAAATATATTGAGTTTATACTGTCTGTAAAGTAAATGTAAGACACAGAATTTTTATTTTTGTATTCTTTTCTTTGAAAAACTTTGCTTGAAAATATTACTACAATACTACAATATCTACAAAAGGGGGGCACAGAAAAAGTTTGTGAACTGCAACCATGATCATGTCATTACATGTTCCAGTTTCTGAAGATATTGCACTTGCGTCATGGTGTTCTATTATCTTTTTATATTAGGGACACATCCTTTTTATATTGGGACACTGATCCTTAGGAACCTTATCTTTTTTGGTGGGAGAATAGACACCATAATAGACACACAACTTACATGTGGAACTTAGATATCAAGCATTGCGGATAACTTTAAGGAACCATTAACACCTCAATTCAGTTCCGAGATCTTACAAAAACAATAGCTGATAATCTGAAAGGGGTACCAAGTCTTTCCACATGCCAAATGTCATGTTTACACTTTTCAGTGTGCTTTAAAACGTTGAATATGAGTCAGACCCAGAACCCTGAACTCGGAGACTCAGAGGCAGAACACAGATGAGACAGCTGGAACCCACACTCTGCACCCTATGAAGGGAAGCTCTACACTGGGAATCAGTGCTCCACCAAGTAAACCAACTAAACAAAACCCCATTTTGGTTTTGTTTACCTGTGTCCATCTCTACTGACTCCCCTTTGGTCAGTGCCAGTCTTGGGATGAATCTGGTTCAATCTGCTTATGGCATCAGTGTCCCAGTTCCACCTCCTATGTCTGTGTTCCCTTCCATCTGCCAGAGTTCCTGTGATTCTAGGGATCTAACCCTGCATGACCAAATGAGCATTATGCACGTGGCAGAGGCAACTTGTGGGTAACAAATTATAAATCTACAAAACAAAACTACTTTAGCAAACTGAAATAATGTATTCGTTCATAAATAAAACTACATAAAACTGCAAAAACAGTTAAATTATGTTTTTTTACCCAGTGTAACACATTAAAAGGGACATATTATATAAAACTGTGGATATGGCAGTAAGTGAGAGGTAACAATCGTTAGACTGAAGCGAGTGCTGTAATGCAGAATGACGCTGCAGCTGTGTGTGTGTGTGTGCCTGTCATCTGACTGCTAGCTCATTGTCTAACATTCTCACACCCGCTGCCAATAAAAGCTTCACCCCCTCAGGCAAGGCACATGGCAGCATCCTTTCTTCTTCACGCTGCAAAAGCAGCACAGCTCATCCACTAAACTGAGGCAGTCCCAGGCAATTGATGTGTGTTGAAATCTCATTTTTTGAAGCTGTGGTGGCATGTAGAGAGCAGGCTCTTCAGCGAAAACTTGCACTATTGCCTAGACAGTGGTTTACAATAAGAAGGGAATCTCCAAGTAAAACGTGTTTGTAGATCAAATAATCAAATATTGTAAATTGAATTAATCCATTCCAGACCCCCAGAAAATCCACACTGTATAAGGCATTATATGGATTAATGGAGTTGTATTATACAGGTGCTCTCTGGTTCACGATGGGGATACATTCCAACAAATCCATCACATGTTAACTGTATCATGAATGTATTATGAACCGAGTAGTTTAATAGATCTTTGCTGTATCATAGCAGATCCTACCTTATTGTTTAAAACACTACAGTAACCTACAGTTGGCCAAAATCATTAACACAAAGCTTATTTTCTAATAAAGTCTTGAAAAGTCTCATGTAATTTAGTGAGTAATGAACTGAGAGTGAAAAGTAATAGCAAAACACTTACTCTATTGGTGAACTCATGGCACAAGCATAGCTGCTAGGCTAAGTTCAGTTCTGGAGGATTCAGTTGAGTTGTTTTATTTCAGTTGGGCTCTTCGAACTAACCTTTGGTAGGACACATGGAGACTATTTGCACCAGGAATACAGTACTGTAGATGTCAAAATAAAGAAAACCGAGCAAGGGGTATTGTGAATCTGAATCACAGAATCACTGTGTACTGAATCGTGAATCGAGTTTCGACTGAAATGAGTCTCGTGACTGAACGCATACAAGTTTATGTGAATGCGCCGACTACAAAGCAAACAATGAGAGCCAGGACAAATTATTCTAGCCAAAATGCGCCGAGAACCGAATTCAATGACCTCTGAGTTGGTCGAGAACTGAGGTACAACTGTATATGTCACTCATTAAATGTAGTCTGAAGTAGCAATTCAAATCTGTTTCTATTGTCTGAGTTTTTTTCACTCTATTATATGCTCAACCTGTTTTACATACAGCCTCTATATCTTTTGATATACCACCCATGCATAATGGTGCACCGAGAGACCACGAGCATGTCAATAGGAATCCAGGGACTATTGGTATATATACAGTGGGGCAAAAAAGTATTCAGTCAGCCACTGATTGTGTAAGTTCTCCTACTTAGAAAGATGAAAGACGTCTGTAATTTTCATCACAGGTACACTTCAACTATGTGTACCTATGAAATGAGATTTTTATAGAATTTAATTGTAAATCATGGTGGAAAATAAGTATTTTCAAGCAAGCAAGATTCTGGCCTCTCACAAACCTGTAACTTCTTCATTAAGAAGCTCTTCTTGTCCCTCCACTCGTTCCCTGTATTAATGGACCTGTTTGACCTCATTATCTGTATAAAAGACACCTGTCCACAGCCTCAAACAGTCAGACTCCAAACTCAACCATGGCCAAAACCAAAGAGCTGTCGAAGCACACCAGGAAGAAAATTATAGACCTGCACCAGGCTGGGAAGAGTGAATCTACAATAGGCAAGCAGGTTGGTGTGAATAAATCAACTGTGGGAGCAATTGTAAGAAAATGGAAGACATACAAGACCACTGATAATCTCCCTCGATCTGGGGCCCCACGCAAGATCTCATCCCGTGGGGTCAGAATGATCATGAGAATGGTGAGCAAAAATCCCAGAACTACACGGAGGGACCTGATGAATTACCTGCAGAGAGCTGGGACCAAAGTAACAAAGCTACCATCAGTAATACATCACGCCAAGAGGGACTCAGATCCTGCAGTGCCAGGTGTGTCCCCCTGCTTAATCCAGTACATGTTAAGGCCGTCTGAAGTTTGCCAGAGAGCATATGGATGATCCACAAGAGGACTGGGAGAATATCATGTGGTCTGATGAAACCAAAATAGAACTTTTTGGTAAAAACTCAACTTGTCATGTTTGGAGGAAGAAGACTGCTGAGTTGCATCCCAAGAACACCATATCTACTGTGAAGCATGGGGGTGGAAACATCATGCTTTGGGGCTGTTTTCCTGCAAAGGGGACAGGAAGACTGATCCGTGTTAAGGGAAGAATCAATGGGGCCATGTATGGTGAGATTTTAAGCCAAAACCTCCTTCCATCAGTGAGAGCTTGAAGATGGAACGTGCTGGGTCTTCCAGATGCAATATCCCAAACACACCGCTTGGTCACGACGGAGTGTGCTCCGTCAAAAGCATTTCAAGGTCCTGGAGTGGCCTAGCCAGTCTCCAGACCTCAACCTATAGAAAAATTTGGTGGAGGGAGTTGAAAAGTCCGTGTTGCCCCCAAAACATCACTGCTCTAGAGGGATCTGCATGAGGAATGGGCAAAATACCAGCTACAGTGTGTTTTTTGGGGGGGCCAACCTGGTGCATACTTACAGGAAATGTTTGACCTCTGTCATTGCCAACAAAGTTTATGTTACAAAGTATTGATTTGAACCAAAGTTATTGACCAAATACTTATTTTCCACCATAATGTACAATTAAATTCTTTAAAAATCCTACATTGTGATTTCCTGGATTTTTGTTTCTCATTTTGTCTCTCATAGTTGAAGTGTAGCTATGATAAATTACAGACCTCATCTTTCTAAGTAGGAGAACTTGCACAATCAGTGGCTGACCAAATACTTTTTTGCCCCACTGTAGCAACTGTGGTAGCCTAATGGTTAAGTTACTAAACTATGGACCAGAAGGTCCATTGTTCAAATGCCAAGCTGACACTGTTGGGTCCTTGAGCAAGGCCCTTATCTCACAATTGCTTGGATTGTGGTTGTAAGTCGCTCTGGATAAGGGCGTCTGCTAAATGACATAAATATGTAATCATTTATGTATACATGCTTCAGATAAGATGTAGAATTTGTTTTGCACCTTTCTACACCTTTGTACTCTTAGCAAAAATTGTATGTGTACAGTATGAATAAGGCACACTCCAATGGCTCAGATAGTTGGGAAGCAGGTTTTGAGAATTTTACTGCATTCCAGTACTTTATGTGCTTTCATTTGCTTGATGCTCATGTCAACTTCTCCCTGCTATTTCTCCATTGAGGAGTCCTTGTCAGCATCTTAAGTGTGATTTCAGCACTTTATTAGCTGGAATGAAGTACGATCCTTAGAAGAGATCAACAAACCATTGTGACTACAGACTGTGCAGATGAACTTCATCAGAGAGAGAGAGAGAGAGAGAGAGAGAGTGAAGCTGTATCTGTTAATGTATGAAGAGTAGGCAGTAGCATGATTGCTAGCTAGCTAGCAAGAACATTAGCAAACTAGCTACTTAGCCAGTAAATATACTTCTGTACAGTGATACACAAATAGACTTGATCTTTTCTTCTAAAAAAAAACACACCCAATATGCCATAAATGTACCCTGGCAAGCCGTAGCCATAAAATAATGGTTAAACTACTACTAGGCTATATAGACAGGACCAGATTGAATCAGTTTATGCATAAAATCAAAAACAAAATTCTACATGAAGTAAAATAGCATCTACAAAATGGAAAGTCGATGATAAAGGGGGAACAAAGCCAAGACCCATAAAATGTGACGGTCTAAATTTGTCATCATTATTTAGTCCAGAAGCTTTCTTTATGTGAAAAATTGAAGGCACAGCAGCGGGCAAAGGTGGCGTATGTCACAAGCAAGCCCATGGACCACAGATGATTTAACTTGGAGATAAGAGTGTATGCAAAAACCACATGTGCAAAAGCCAGCAGTAAACAGTAAATATGTGGTCAGCTTGGCAGGACAGAGCATTTTCTTTAGCGTACACACACAATTTGTGTCGAATAAAGAGAAGGCAGGCTCTGTGGTTCTATTTTTTCCTTCTTCGGTCAGAGGAAACACCCTTTTCCCATTTTGCAAGGGTGTATTTCAGCTGTGCCTGTGGGCATTTCCTGAAAATCCGGCAGCTGGGGCTGTTTTTTTTCTTTTTCACTTGTTCAATTGTTCAATTAAGTTCTAATTTAATGCACTTTTTACCTAACCCTTCATTTCAAAGACGTGGTTCTAAAAATCCTTTTCAGGAATGGAACACACACCGATGAGCCGGACATTATGAGCACTCACAGTACCGTGAATAATGCTGATTTTCTCATTACATTTGAGCACGTCAAGGTCTGCCATGTATTAGAAGGTAAGTAAACAGTTGGATTTTACAGGCGATTTGAGCAAAAGATTTGAGCCACTTTTACAAGAGCCAAATTAAAAATGACCAACTGGGTTGGGGAATCTGCGTTTCCAGTTAAGGCTCACTGATGCATAAGGGCAACAAAGCCTGTCTCGTCTGCTCCAGTTTGATGGAATGGCTACTGTGGCACAAGCCTCACAAGAGGAATGGATCCCATTCTGCGAGTATGTGGCGAAGAGTTCAAGGTATTGCCCTGACCTCCATATTCCCCAGATCTCAATCCGATTGAGCATTTGTGGGAGGTGCTGGAACAACAAGTCTTAAAGGACTAACATCTGGGATACCACAGGGCTTGTTGAGCTCATGCCTCAGCAGTTTGGAGCAGTTTTGGAAGCATGGGGAGCATCAACATGATATTAGGCAGGTGGTCATAAGATTCTGGTTCAAAATGTGTTGTAAGTACATAGCAATGATTGTTTGTCTTTTTATCCAGGGCATTTTATATTGCAATAGCCATACAGCCACCTTATTTCCTTTGTCCTTTAAGTAATGAAGCAGTGCTAAAGTCACTCTCGCTAAAGTAGTCTCTGCCTCTGAAATTCTAATGTCAGAGATGTTTTGTGTGGATAATACTGTGTAAATTCATTTTTTTTAATTCACAGATAACCTTTACTTCCACCCCACTGTGGAGAGCCTTTTTCGCAGGCCCCAGGCAGATTACAGCTCATAATGAAAAAGGTAAATGGCATGCTGAAATGATTTATTTGGACAAATATGAGAATATTATATCCAACTTTCCACGGGTGATTGGCATGGAAAATATTCAGACACTTTGAGCTCTGAGCTGGTGTCACAATCTCATTGGGCATTTTTCTCATTCGCAAACTTTTTTCCTAATCATTAGATTTGGAATTTTTTGACCTTACCCTTTTGGCAGATCCTTTACTTGTCTGCTTCCCTAATCAAAACCTACATTCCCTGTTCAATTTTTCGCTTATTACTTCTTTGTGGGTCCCAGTAGGTGCATGTGATTGATTGGTGAGTTTTCTGATGTTCTCCTTTCCGAGCGTCCACTGAAGTTCTTCAAACATGCGGCCTAATTAGTGGCCTTGCTGATGATTCTTTGTACTTTATGTCTATGACAAAGAGTTAGCCGTCCCCATGTTCCTGCATTCTTCTAGTCATGCTTCACTGACTGGCCACATAAACAAGAAAACTGATTTTAGTGGCCTCTGTAGAAACCCCCTCAGTAGTGGCAGCTTTGAAGTGCACTCCTTGATCTCTCTGGCCCATGGTGTCAAATCCCCCTGTGATGTGCAGGATTAATTAGATGCGACGGCTATTTATCCGTTAAAATCATAATACTAATTTACCCAATGTGCCGTGGTGCCTCTGTGGGTGGTAGTGGTGCCTCCAAGTCCTAATTTTTTATATATAAAACTCTGCTCAGATTGGCATGCAGATGAATAGAATAGAATATGGCTGGCAGTAGATCTATACAGTACATGAGGTGGACAAAGTAATGGAAATGTGTAACTGTATACTGTATTAATATCAGGAATAGGATCAACCTTTGTCTTCAGAACAGCTTTAAGCCTTTTCTGAATGCAGTCTAAAATCTTGGGATGATGGAGACAGATATCTGCTTCACAGTCTGTCGTGCATTGCTTGAAATAAATGTTTAATGCTTTTTAAATTTGATTATTTTAAAAGGCACTTCATATAATACTGATTATAATCAAACCACTCATCATGCATGAGGGCATTTTCATATGGAACTATGGGACTGTGATAGGGGAAGAGTGTTTGCATAGAATGCACCTGGTCCTACACATTTGCTTCATGCTTTGATTTTGGGACTGGGTCATAGAGGTGCTCATATGGTGACTGTAATATTGTTGCATTTCAAACTGTCTGCCTATCCATGTGAGTCTACTTAGACTGTTCCCTTTGAAACTTGAAATTATCCAGGTTTTGTTTCATTACTTGATATGTTTGGAGCTCTGTTAGTTGCCTCATGCTGCTTATATGAAAGCGCTACGTGTCTTTTATAGCCGATATACTATATTAATTGCTAATCAACCTAATATACAGTGAGAGCCAAAATGTCTGAGACTACATCGAAGCATCGAAGATGCTTATCTGGATCTTTGTGGAGAAGGATTCCTATTGCATGAGCCGAAACACACCACAAAACTTTACAACAACCGCTTGAAGACCAAAGAAAATGTGCTGACTGTCATGACTTCCCTCCAAGGTCACCTGATCTACACCCCACCGAGCAGTTGAAGTCTGGGCATTCAGTAATGTCACAAGATTGTCTTTGGAATATTGTGAAATCATGCTAGGATAACATGGATTGTCAATTTTACATAACCTTGTGAAGTCCATGTCAGCTCGAGTACAAGCTCAACAATGTAGAGGGAAAATACTAAGAAGTTTCTCTAATTGATGTAAGTATTTTTTTTCTAAGATTCAACTTTGCACTCAAATTCTTGTGTTAGTTATATGATTTATAATAAAAACTTTGTACATGTTTGTGTCAATTAGCATCCATGATATTTTCTGTGCAATTGAATTTAATGTGATTCTGATGCTGTACAAACACCATATTAAATATGCAGTGGAACTTGTCGAATTCGGTTGTTGACGCATTTTGACTAGAAAAATGTGTCTCGGTTCTCAGCACGCTTACTTAACCTTGTATGAATCGAGCCGCGTGACTCGTTTAAGCCAAAACTCTATTCACGATTCATGATTCACGATTCAGTACACAATGATTCAGTCAAGTCAAGTCAAGTCAGATCTATTTATATAGCGCTTTTTACAATGGATCATTGTCTCAAAGCAACTTTACAAGTTTAGATTATCTCCTAATATCTACATCCAATCTCAAATTGAACAAGCCTAGGTCGACAGTGGCAAGGAAAAACTCCCTAAGTGTTATGAGGAAGAAATCTTGGGAGGACCAAGACTCAAAAAGCGCCCCAACCTCCTTGGGCGGCGTAGATGATAAATTAAGAATGAAACTAATGTATCTAAACTAATAAGTCTTGGAGTCATAGTTCAAATAAAATGTAAAATATGCACATCGGCATTAATTAGTCCGATACACAGAGTCATTCAAGGATCCTAAGTCTAAGCAGGAAAGTCCTTGGTGGCATTTTGTCCCCAGCCAACCGGAGGAGGGAGAGAGCCACCACCCCTCGGTGCGGCCCTGGTATGGTGGGCCCAGAACCAATGAAGGAAACAGCCTGAGCGAAGCTGAAGTTGAAGAACATCATGTGTGGGGCTGGAACTGGTACTGGAACACAGCTCGGACAGAAAACAGGAAATGTAATTAGTTATTGATTAAGAGCACATTGCCTATTAACAATCACTGATGCCACGTGTAGCATGAGACCCCGGCAGAATTAGTTCATAATACCTCTCAGAGAAGACCTCTGCTATTTTTGTCGTGTTTTTTATTTATTTGTACATCTACAGTACTATATTCTTAACTCAAAAAAGTCTTGACTAGTCCTGAAAAGGTTAGTTTATAAAAGCCAACAGAAAAAGCAAAACAGGAAGAGAATGCTACAGAACACAGGCTGCAGTTAGCTTAGCAGCTACTGTATGGTAGTGCCCTGAGTTCATCAATAGAGTAAGTGCTTTGCTTATACTTTTCCCTTTCAGTCCATTACTTATAAAATTACATGAAACTTTTGAACACTTTATTATAAAATAAGCTTTATGTTAATGCTTTTGGCCAACTGTAGGTTAAAGTGTTTTAAAAAATATAAACATGAACTTACTCATCATTACTAATCATAGTATCCATTTCCATATCAAACACGTTAAACTCGTCAGTTCATGATATTTAACTTATGATGGATTTATTGGAACATATGCCCTTCATAAAGCAGGGAGCCCCTGTACAATACAACTAATGTATATAATGCCTTATACAGTGTGGGTTTTCTGGGGGTCTGGAATGGACTAATTCAATTTACAAAGCTATATGGAATACCAGTATTTGTTAAATAGCCAAGATACCATACACAGATGTTACTGCTGTTACGTAAATCTAGGCTCTGCTGTAAACAGGGCTATATAAATAAATTTGACTTGACTTGACTTACGTCCTCAGCCGTGCTGGGTCGGGATGTCCACAATCAATCCACTCACGGTTTGTGAGCAGCAGTGTGTAGATCCAGCCTGTGTGTTAACAGCGCAGGGATTATAAGGAATCCACTGCAGCCAAATGGTCCATGCCGATCTGCACATGCACACTTGCTGCTGCTCTCTCTCCAACTCACCTGGCTTCACACTGATCATCCTGCTGCATGGTGACACACCCTGCTATGCTCTGACTCCTCTCGCCGCTCACTGATTAAATCAGAATGGCAGATTATTCTGCTGTTTGCTGCCCAGATGGCTGCCCAACTTTTGATTCATCTGTAACTTCATAGTTCAGTGCTCATTTCTCTGCATTTAAAGACATTATGGCTGGTGAAGAACTGAAAACGACGAGTACTGAGCAAATTTTTCCCATAAGGAATAATGTAAATTGAATGAATCCATTCCAGACCCTCAGAAAATCCACAGTGTAAGGCATTATATGCATTAATGGAGTTGTATTATACAGGTGCTCCCTTACTTAAGAAGGGGATACGTTCTGCTAAATCCATCATAAGTTAAATGTATCATGAACTGATGAGTTTAACAAGTGTTTGGTGTATCATAGAGGAGACGAGGCTGCCGGTCCACCTTCAATGACTGCAGTTACATTATGGCGCCTGTAGATGGAGATTCCACCTCATGATAAGTAGCGACAAGTAAGTTAATGTCCTGACACACTTACATTAACCTACAGAATGCCTAAATCGTTAACACAATGCTCATTTCATAGTAAAGTGCTGAAAAATCTCACGTAATTTAGTGATTAATGGATTGAAAGTGCAAAACACTTACTTAGTTATTAGTTAACTAACTGCAGCCTGTGTTCTGGAGCATTCAGTTCCTGTTTTGCTTTGGTTGGCTCTTATAAACTAACATTTCAAGGACCCATGGAGACTTATTTGCACTACGATTGCAGTACTGTAGGTGTACAAATAAAGAAAAACATAGCTCAGATCTTCTCTGAGAGCTATTGTGAACCTGAATCACTGAATCATCGTGTACCAAATCGGGAATCGTGAACTGTGAATCGTGAATCATTAATCGAGTTTTGACTGAAATGAGTCATGCTGCTCAGCTCATACAAGTTTAAGCAAGAGGGCCAAGTACCGAGCTACAGACAGCTGTATTATATTCGAGAAAAATGCAAAATAGAAGCATTTTCACTAGAGCTCTCAGATCCCCCACTGTATGTTGCTTACTTGTGCTCCTATGTGACTCTAAATTCATGACCCTTTTATTATGCGGTATTTCCATGACTTACACGTCTTCTGTGGATGCAAACTTTATTAACGCTGAGAGGAATTACAGCACTGCACAGAAACAACAAAAATCGCCCGAGTTTCATGTTCTGACAGAGCGCACCTCCCCTGCTTCCCCCAGGATTTTTTTTTTTTTACCCAAATCAAACGAAGCTAAGGGGCACCTTATTAAAGTCTTTACAGATACTCTAATTATTTCTGAACCCTAGTTTCAAAGATTTAACCATCCAGCACCTGAAACAGTTTTCCTCCTATTTGTGTATTAATGTTAGGCATTTATATGCGAGGTGATTTACTGTGCTGCCCCTCCAAAATGGAATGTTGTAGCTCTGCCTGTTTTGCTTCCATTCAAGTGCAGTTGTGTGAATATGGCTACCCAGCTGCTCACTATCAGTGCCTGAAGGCTACTGGATTCGAAGATTAATAGAAGACCAAGTTCTTAAAAAAGGCTGCCAGATTATTTGCAGGGATTACTGCGGCACTGTAATTTGTACAAATTAATACATTTAATGACGCTGTCCCCTGTCCTGATAACAGAATTTGAACTTAGTAAGCAATCATTAATAGGTTTTTCTGAATTCCATGTATATTTTTTATCAGTCCTGCTTCTGCTTAGGCTTCTGTTGCAGCATACTGTTTGCAGAGGAGTGTGCTTGGCACAGACTGACAGGAACACTAAATAAAACATCAATAAAACATCTGGTGAAATGGGGTGAGTGGTGTCCACCATGTTTACATAGACTTGTAAGAAAAAGTGAACCCTTTGGTTTTACCTACACCACATTCTATGAGTGATTAAGGAATTCATGCAGATATTCAGCTCATTCTAAAGGGAATTTCTATATACAGTATATAAGATTGGTGATTTGTAAAATCTAAATGAAATCAATATTTGTTGTGGCCACCCATTATGTTTAAAACTGTTTGAGTTATCTGTGCAGTTTAGAGGGAAACCTAGTTGGTTTTTCTAAGCAACATACCGTATTTTTCGGACCATAAGGCGCACATAAAATCCTTTAACTTTCTCAAAATCGACAGTGGCACCTTAAAATGCGGTGCGCCCTAATGTTATGAATTAATTCTGGTTGTGCTTTCTGACCTAGAAACCGATTTGTAGATGGTACACAGTGCTCATAAAATCTTGTCAAAATGTTTTTAGAGCACGGCCCTTGGTAAGTTACGAAGCTTACAGCAACCGCCAGTGCGCATCATCACTGAGTAATACGGTATGTGCTTTCAGCATTAGGGTACGTGCATTCCATTCATTCATTTATTTTGCGAAGCGGAGTTCAAACACAACGCTAACCCAGTGCGCTTTTTATGTATGAAAATAGAAGATAGTTGATATTGCCGTTCTTATAATCCGGATGCGCTTTATGCGTCCGGAAAATACGGTAATACCCTCTGAAATGACCACAGTCTGTGTCTAATTTTGAATTTGCTTCTTTAGCTCCTAATGTCTTAATGTACAGACAGCTAAATTGTATACAAGCATAGCTAAAATTGTATACAATATCCATCCTTATTTATCCAGGAGGACATCTTTTTAGGGATAACATTCGGTCAGACAAAGACACGTTCAGTTAGAAGAATAAGCAAAAAAAAAAACAATTCCTTTCCTAACAATAAAGTCCTTCTGTAAAGGGACTAGTGTTTAGAGACAAACATGCTTTCATAGTTGTGTCTATGTCTGCTTTCTATGCCACTCTCTCACTTATACATACACACATATATTTAGATTCTCCCTCCAAATCCACACATTCCCTATGGATTCACCCACCCTCAAACCCCCCCCCACCCACAAAATATATGAATCACTGTTCATAGTAGTGTTTCTATTCACTTTAATAACTGCAGCTGAATAATGTTAGCGAAAGGCCTTCATACTAACCTCAGTAGTACTTTGAATAAATGGTCATATATCTTCACATATATATAATATTTTCCTTCATGGTTGACCAGCCAAGTGTCCCCCAAATATTGAATACATAATGTATGTACAATTTGTCCTTAAAAGAGATAAAAACATGGCCAACACACACACACACACACACACACAGTCCCTCAATCCCTCCCCCTGCCAGAGTCCTTGCTATCGAGTCTTTCCTCTTTCTTTTGTGGCGAGACCAAACCGAGTGTATATTGTCCATCTCTATATGTACAAATACCTGGGTGCTAGGCCTTTGCCCCCTTTTTCCCTGGCTGAAATGCTCTGTTCTCGGGCCCTGGGGCTGTGAATGCTATCACTCAGCAGCAGCACAACTGAATGTGCGCTATTCCCACAACCCAGGCATGCCGCTCTGGGGGATAAGAACAAACCCGGTCCAGTGATAGAAAGTAGATTCTTTTTTTCCCATAGGTTTCCCACCAATGGTTTGCGAGTGCACTTCTGCTGCCTTAAATCGAAGAAACAAATGGCTTTGAAAAAGCAACTGTGAAGGGTGTGAAATGATCAAAGCACCAGTAGGCATTGTTTTTTTGCTTACGTTTTTCTTTTGGAAATAATCTGGCCTCCTCTTAATTTTCACATTTGTGTTTGCAAACAAAGAGCCCAAGGGCCCCGAGAAATCCCAGATGCTTCCCACCAGCACTAGCTGCTGTTTTACTTGCCGTTTTGGGCATATAGCACAACGCCTCACCCATCACTGAGTTCTCTATGCTCTTAACATTTCTGAGCAGGAAACACTACTTTGGTGTCCTTATAGTGTGAGGGCGGAATTAGCCATTAGAGTGGCAACTAAACTCAACCTGGGATTTTGATCCCTCAAAATTTGAACTGACACAACATGTTTGTTGATCATCGAATTGTTTAGAAAAACCCCCAACAATTATTTAATTTTGTATTAATAGTGCTAGGCTAATATACAAGCTGACAAATCTAATTTTCCAGCAACGCACTTTCCAACCCCAGTGTTTTGCTTATATAATTTTACCAAATCATTTTTATTGCCAGTTTGACTATCAAATTATTATATTAATTATAAAGTATAATGCAAGAAAAGAAGTGATGAGTAGTCTAGAAGAAAACGATCCGATGCACACATGTTTATTTTAGATCAATTAACAGTCAAGTTTTAATACTATAATAGAATACTTTATAGCAAAGCATTTTCACTGAAAACAACTATATACTAGAATACTATAGCAAACATTCACTGAAAAACAACAAAAATGCTCCAAATAACAATTAATTTAGAAGAGCACTATTATTATTATTATTATTATTATTATTATACATTAGGTCATACATTCTATAAATCCAATTTATTACACAGACTTCATCATGATTAATCAGAGCCGGTAGTTAAAATAAAATGTACGCACCTCTATTTTAAATCAGTTAACCAAAATCTTACAAAGTAACAATGTATATATCATGAGCATTTACTGTTTCCTACTTTATATATTAATAAATAGCACATATTCTAGTAATATTGAAGTGTCAGTCGGAATTATCAAGGACTTTACACAAACTCCAGTGGTGGTACAGAACCACTGTACATTGCCATCTACTGGAATGTTAATAATGCTTCTGCAACTCTCCTACTCTGTTTGCGTCCTGTTTTTAAGTACCGTAAACTCAAAAAGCTCTTCTACTACCTGAAATTTAAAAAAATATGCAAATATATTAAATATATACTAAATATATACAACATAAACTAATATGATTTTGTTATATGAATATATTCCTTTTATAACAACAACAACAACAACAACAACAACAACAACAACAATAATAATAATTAATAATAATAATAACAATAATAATAATAATAATAATAATTAATTATTATTATTATTATTATTATTATTAGTATTGTATTGTTATTATTATTATTAAATTATTATATTATTATTATTATTCATTATTATTATTATTATTAGTATTATTCATTCACCCCTCTGTTTCTTTTTGTTTTCCTTTTTTTTTTTTTTTTACTATTTTTTTTTCCGTTTTTTTTTTTTTTTCCTTTTTTTTTGTTTTTTTTTTTTTTGTTTTGTTTTTCCCTTTTTTTTTTTTTTTTTATTATTATCTTTTATTATTCATTCACTTTCTTAACTGCTGGGGGGCTGGGGAGCTGGAGCCCGGCACGACAGACAGGGGTGCCAGTCCATTACAGGACACACACACACACACACCACACAACACACACACACACACACACACACACACACACACACACACACAGACCAACTGGCACCCAACTGGACCCCAAATACTTTGAAAAAACCTTGATTCAAAACCAGGGGGTATCTTTGTGCTGTAAGACGACAGCACTAATTTGTGGAACTGTCCTCCCTATAATAATGATAATGATAATAATATTAATAATAATAACTAATAATATAATAATAATTATGATTCCTTTTCTTTCTTTAATAGGATTCTTCTTCTTCTTCTTCTAGTTATTAATTATTATTATTGGGAGGCACAGTGATACAAATTAGAGCTGACATATCTGGACAAAGGCAAAGATGACATATTTATTATTATTATTATTATTATTATTATTATTATTATTTATTGTTATTTATTATTATATTATTATTATTTATTATTATTATTCCTATTATTATTATTTAATGATAAAAACAATAACAACAACAATAATAATAATAATAATAATAATAATAATAATAATAATAGGATTCTTCTTCTATTTCTTCTTTTCTTCTTCTTCTTCTTATTATTGGGAGCTACAGTGATATAAATTAGAGCTAACATATCTGACAAAGTAGAGATGATATATTATATTATTATATTTATTATTATTATTGTTATTTTATTATTATTATTATTATTATTATTATCATTAGGTATAGTAATCATTATTCTTTTATTATTAGTAATCATTATTATTATTGTCATTATTATTAGTATCATTAATTAATAATAATGATAATAATTAATAATAGATAATAATAATAATGATAATAATAATAATAATAATACAAATAATTGTTTTATTATTATTATGAATATGATTATGATTATGGTTATTATTAGTGTTGGCAGCTCAGAAAATCCATTGAATAAACATTACATAATTACTTATTCAGGGGTGTCGACCCCCCTGTACTGTTAATACTCATTTCATATCTGACACTAGTACTAATTCTGCAAATAAGCTTCGCATAAAATTCACAAATATATTCTAAATAAATTAACTTTTGCCGAATAGCACCCTGTCCCTGCTTGTTTGCCTTGTCAACACATTTGCATTCCATCGAAATATTTGCCATAATTGGATAGCTTATACGTAACGTGTGATGAGGAGAGCTGTTATGTGTCATGATCAGCCTCATTAATATGTCCAACACAACTATGTTTTTTTACATTTTTCTTAGACATTACCCTACAGACCCACCACCCCGGATGTTTTTTCTTTTTTCTTTTTTTTTTTTTTTTCTTTTTGCTGAATATAGAACACATATTTGTAACACTTGCCTCCTTGTCTGAACTTCTTTGAGATGAGGAGGTGTAAATCCAGTGCAAGACGGAGCAAAGCAGGAGGAAAAGATGTTTGCCATCGGTATACTGGGGCTGAACGGAAAAAGATAATGTCCTAAAGTGTGAGTGTGTGTGTCTGCACCCTTCTCTCAATTCTGACACACAGGGCCAATTCTAATTTATTCATGCAAGTGGCAGCTTAAGAAAGAGCCTGTCCTGAATACACACTTTCAGAAATGCTGTTTGTTATTTCCTACCCAGCTGGATAGCCGAATTAATTAGCTGGCTGAGTAGTTTGTACTTCTGTATCCAGGGACAGAGACCTGAGCATTTAGATAAATACTGAGGTAAACCAACGGAGCAATGTGTGGGTGCGTGCATTTACTGTACATTTTTGTTTTGAATTTTATTTTAGGGGGGGGGGGGGGGGACCAGGGAAAAAATGTCATTGGTTGTGGCTTCTAAACTTTTTCCCCAGCTCCCGATGAGCTGTCTAATCAGATATATAATACATTTGCCACAACAAACTCCAAAACTTTTCTCCACAGCTTTTCTTTTTTCCATTTCTCTACCTTTTACTGAAGCGCGTTACCGACAATTGGTCTCAATTTTGTCCGCACTTGTCTTTAGCGTTTTTATATTTCTTAAGAGTCGCTGAACATTTCCGGAGTCTAGACCGAGGTGAACCCAGCTGAAGTTGAAGCGCCATTGTGCTGTGTTTGCTCCTGCCTAGACTGTCATGTTCATCCACTCCCTCCACATCTCCACTCTGCATTCTCTCTGCCCGAAGGCTTGTTTTCCATAGTCCTATTAATGAGCCGCACATCACCTCCTCGAGCATACACTGCAGCAGAGTGTGTGTGTGTACATGCAGATACACACAAGTGTGTACCTTTATCCTTGTGTAGGCCATTTGCACTATTACCTGCACTAATCTGGCAGCCTTGATCAAGGTACAGTAAATAAACCCCTAAGGCCTCTATTGATCAGCCTTGGATATGTTTTTACTCCATGTAGTTACTTACTTTTTTAGGCATATTACTCTATGCCAATAAATAATTTGGTCTCCAAAACAAAAGGCACACAACATGAAGTATTTATTGAAGAGTTTACATAAGTAAACTCTTTGGGAGCCAAGTATCCAGAGTGAAGTTTTCACATTCACTTTGTGAGTGTGTGTTTATACGCGCAAGTGTGTGGCAGCGCAGTGGAGGGTCGCGGGTCAATATGGGCCGTGCTGCTAGTCTGGGTCCCTGTGGTATTCCTCACACATAGATGGGATTGTAGCAGTGGGTTGCACACTTCAATCTGGGCGAACGCAGCACGGCTTCATTATTTATGGATCTCGACAACAGGGTGAAGCAAAAAAATGAGGCCTCAATCCCGTTTCGGTGTTTGTTTCTTTTTTGGGGGGGGGTTAGGAGATCCCTCAGCAGGGGAGACCTCTGACATGGCTAAAGATGAATGGGTAGTATTAATTTTGTATTGATATAGTCATCTTGAAACTGTCTATCATATCTGAACTGTCAGTCATCTCCATTTTAAAGCTATCAGTCATCAACATTTGATCCAACCGTCTGGAGTTTGATGCTTTAAGACCGTTTGGGTACACAATATATATTACTATTATGATTACTGCTCATTATTGATAACACACACACACGGATAAGATAAAAGCTTCAGTAGTGTACACAAGTAATACAGGTAAATTCAAATAAATTGGGTCACTTTTGGCTCTATAGCTTAATGAATAATAACCTTGCACGTACTGTATTCACTTGAATTGTCTTCGATTTCAATAAATCACTCCTCCTCTATCGCTTCATGTTTAATTAAAATATTAATTGCCTAAACTATTTAATTGCCACGTTTCAAACAAAGACCAATTCTGCTGTAAAAAGCGCCCATGACAAAATCATTAACCAGACCAAACGAAAATGCAGAAATATCAATTTTATTTGAAAACATTATTAAACACAACAGCATTACCATAGTGTGCTTTTGCTTTTTGTGTGTTACATGCCTAATTATAGGTGTTCCTGCCTTGTGCTCTGTGCCGCCGGCTAAGCACTGGCTCTCCCGCCACCCTGTCCAGGATTAAATGGATAAGTAAGGAAGTGAGTGAATGAATGAATGATTGTGGAGGCCACTTGAGTACAGTGAACTCATTGTCACATTTGAGGTACCAGTTTGAGAAGATTTCAACTTTGAGACATGGCACGTAGATGATGGGCACACTGTGGAATATAGGGATGGTCTGCAACAATACTCAGGTAGGCTGAGTTTCTGTGCCAAGAAATATCCCCCACATCATTACACTACCAGCATCAGGCTGATGTTGCAATTGGCTGTGGAAGGTTGAAAAGCTAGGAAGCTCCACCCTAATGGCACAGTTTATCCTAATACACACACTATATACTGTGTACATCATCTGATGAAGGACTTTTGTTACAAATCTGTGTATTGACATACAGTATTTAGTATTATTTTGCTATGTGGAGAACAGGTAAAGTATACACTTGGGAGAATATGAAAGAGAATCAGAAGAAGTTGTGTGTGAAAAGGAGATCAGCAGTTATATAAATTCTCAAACTAGCCTGTCTGGCACCAACAATCATGCCATGGTGAAAATCACTATGATCACATGTTTTCTCCACTCTTTTGTGAACACTACCTGGAGCTGTTGGCCCGTATCTGTATTATGTGTTTCTTCGCTGCCACATAATTAGAATAAATAATGGAAAGAATGAGCAGGTGTAGAGGTGTTCTTAATAAAGTGCTTTTTAGTGCAGGTACAAAGCCAATTTGTCTTTCTTTTAAATTGAATTTTAAAGGTGTAGATTTAGTCACAGCAGGACTATGTAAAACTTTTAGGCCACAATTAGATCAGTTACTTTAGCAGTGGTATAATATAACATATTGTCGACAACTGGGACCCAAAAATGTTTTGGATTTTTCAGTCCATAATTTTCATCCAATCTTTGGATTTCTTAAGCATGTCTTAGCCTTTTCACCCTGTTACCCTTCCAAAAAGTCCACTCCTGATCAAGGTACTTCAGGCAAATATAAATATATATATATGTATATGTGTTCATATGTTTCTTCTAACACTTTTCCCCCCCTCTGTCTCCCCCTGTCGCTTTCTGTTTCTCACCGTCTTGTCTACACAGACTTTTAGTCACTGTCCTACAGCACATTCTCTTCTCATCTTCCAGGCCACATGTCCCCCTGCTGAGAGCGATCAAAACACGGAAGCAGTATACCCTCCAATTCGGAAGACCATACCCTCAGATCCTCACCCCAGCCGTGCAGGCATGTAAACTGGTGACCTCTTTATAAAGAGGGGTCATACAAATCTTAGACACTTATACAAAGACCCATCATACCAGACTCTGTCTTTAATTTGAGCCTCTACCATTTTCCTGCTGTAGACGATAGATCGACATTAAATCCCTCACTGGAACTGTTTAGGTAGTTTGAGTTTGCTCACTGTCACCATCACCTTGGAAAACCCAAAGGAGTTCCAATCAACAAACCCCTAAATTTAAACCAAATGCATTGCTCCCTCTATATGAGGTGTCTGAGGGCTAAAAGCTAATAGTAAAAATCTGAAAAAAAAAACTTGTGAAGCACTAATAAATGGACATTTGCTGGAACATAGCAGGCCAGTTCCACCTCCATAACTTCAGAGGAACACTGGCGAAGAGTTGCTTAAATACTACCTAGACAACTATATGGCCATGTACCTCTAAATATTTTTCTTGTAACAGCAAAGGACTTATTTTGGCTCTAGAATGCCCTGCTGAGATGGAAAGAACCCAGGCAGCCTATATGTCATGATTGAATTAGTGAAACAGGACGCTCGCTCGCCATAGAGCCTGGGGCACGCTGTTGCCACACACCCTAACCAGGCCAAAGTATCTCTTTATTCTGCCCCTGACTCCCGTTTCCGCTGGAAAAATCACTGGCACCCAGCACACATTTGAATGAATAACATTTTTATTATTGTTGTTCTGCTGGAAAAGGCTGTTAAGATTAGATTCAATATTTAACATCCTGAGGCACCTTTGCTGGCAGTGCAAGGGAACACCCAGCAACATGAACGAAAAGAATTAGGCCTCCTGTTTAGGCGTTTTACAATGCCAACGCATCCAGATACCAGAAATTACATTTTCAGATGCCTTTCATGGCCATGGCTTTATCATTAGCTATCGGAGGCCTATGTTTATTCAACCCTCAATTACTGAAAGGCTCAGCTGGCAGGCCTTTAATTGATTGCTTTAATTGATTGGTTGGGGGTAACCATGACTGAAAAGCAGTTTATCTTAATCAGTTGAGAGGAAACAGAAGAGTGGGGCTTGATTTCCTCCAGCTGATCACCCCTGTGTGGGCAAAAAGAAAGAGAGATCCTGCTAAAGCACAGTGTAAAAGAGATACACAGGAAAGAAATGCATGAAATGGACACCTATTAGTACAGGAAAAGGTAGAGTAGTATAGCCCGATAATGACAGGTCAAAATTCGCCTGTTTTACACATTTCCATCATCATTTCTTAATTTTATTTTACTCTGTTTTCAGAAATACCTTTTTTCGATGCATATACTTTTAATAGTCAGTGACGCTAGGTTGTATTTAAACTAAAAGGAGAGTCAGCAGATGTTCCTGTGTCTCTTACAATGTTCAACTCGATACACAAAGACACCCTCCCAAACTGAAGAAAATGTGACTGCATTAATAATTCAGAAATAAAACCACAATCCAGTTTTACACTATAACTGCACAAGCTGCTGTGAAAGTAATGTATTCATTTTATATCAATCTTCATATTAAGGTCAGTCACATTTTAGTCATTTAATTATTGTTAGTTTTAGCTTAGTATTACTCAACGAAACATTCTAGTCTAGTTTTAGTCAGTTTACATTTAAAAAATGATTTAGCCTGATTTAGGTCATGCATTTTTACTATTTTTGAGGTATTACTTATTACTAGCCTTCGTAAACAGTGGCTTAAAAGCTATATAACACTTAATAACTAAGGACTGTGGTAGCCTAGTGGTTAAGGTACTGGACTATGGACCAGAAGGTAAAGGGCTCAATCCCACCTGTGCTGAGTTGCTTGGATTTTCATAATGTATCAATTGTAAGTTGCCCTGGGTAATGGCGTCTGCTAAATGACTTAAATGTAATAATGCTGACATAAAAAATTATGAAAGCAATATGACTTTGGTCTTCTCTTGGAAAGATCTTTTCTTACTTATTTAATGTCATGTCAGCACCAGTGGCTAAATTTCATGACATGAGCGTGGTTACAATTGCCGTTGTCAAACCCTAACAGCGAGGGAGTTTAGAGGTCCCTGTTAACACAGTGCATGTCTTTGGAAGGTGGTAGGAAACTAGAGAACCTGCAGAAAACCCACACAGACATACAGAGAACATGCAAACTCCACATAGGTGGAGTCTAAAGTCAGATTGAATTGGGGACCTTTGTATTTACTGGTGAAAGAGCTTGTTATATGCAACAGTTTGAGGGGACGAGGCCTGAGAATAAGTATCTTTCATTTATTCCATTTACAGTGGTGCTTGAAAGTTTGTGAACCCTTTAGAATTTTCTTTATTTCTGCATAAATATGACCTAAAACATCATCAGATTTTCACACAAGTCCTACAAGTAGATAAAGAGAACCCAGTTACACAAATGAGACACAAATATTATACTTGGTCATTTATTTATTGAAGAAAATGATCCAATATTACTATAAAATGAGTGCAAAAAGTAGGTGAAAACCCCTAGGATTAGCAGTCTAATTTGGAAGGTGAAAGTGTTAGTCAGGTGGGTTTCCAATCAATGGGATGACAAATCAGGTGTCCCGAGTCGGGGCACTCCTGTTTTAGTTTAAAGAAGCAGGGATGCGTGTCTATCAAAAAGTCTAACTGTTCTTGCACACAACACGATGTTTGTGAGTGAAGTGTTATCATTGGCCCACAAAAAAGGGAGATTTCATTTCAAATGAGGACCTCAGAAAAAAAAGAGTTTGTGTTGATGCTCATCAGGCTGGAAAGATCTAAAAACCATGGCCTCTAAAGAGTGTTGGACTCCACCCCAATCCACAGTCAGACACGCACATTGTGTCTACAATGGAGGGAAATTCCAAGACCCATTGTTACCCTCCCCAGGAGTGGTCGACCAACAGTTGGCTGGGAGGTCACAAAGGACCACAGGGGTAACTTCGTAAGGTCACACTGAAGGGGGCCTCTCTCACATTAGCTAATGTTGATGCTTTATGAGTCCACCATCAGCCCAAGAACACTGAACCACAATGGTGTGCCATGGCAGGGGGGTTGCGTAAGGAGAAAGCCACTGGGCTCTTCAAAAAGAACATTGCTGCCCTCCGTCTGCAAGTTTGCTAAAGATCACAAGTGGAACAAGCCAGAAGGCTATTGAGAGAATGTTTTTTGGACGGATGAGAGAACAAAATAGAAATTTTTGGTTTAAAAGAAAGTGTTGTGTTTGGAGAAACGGAAAAACACTACTGCATTCGCATGCATAAGAACCTTATGTCCACTCTGTGAAACATGGTGGCTCCTGGTACCCCATCATGGGTTAGCGGCCTGTTTTGCTGGCCCCTGCATCTGGGCAGGACGAGCTGCCATCAAATGATTTGGAACAATGAATTCTGAATGTGATATCAGAGTAAGTCAAGCGAAAATGTCAGGACAATCTGTCCATGAACTGAATCTCAAGAAGAAGGTGGGTCAATGCAGCAAGACAACGACCCTAAGCACACAAGCCGTTCTACCCAAAGAATGGTTACAGAAGAATAACGTTCATGTTTTGGAATGTCCAAGTCAAAAAGTCCCTGACCTATAAATCCCATGGAAATGTTGTTTTGAATGACCTGAAGCGAGCATGTAATGGTGAGGAAACCCACCCAATCCCAGAGCTGAAGCCTGTTCTGTACGGAGGAATGGGCTAAAACTAAAATTCCTCCAAGTCGGTGTGCAGGCCAGGATGATTCAACACTTTACAGGAAATGTTTAGTGCAGATTTATTGACTGCACAGGGGGGGGTCACAACCACGACTACTGACAAAAAAAAGCAAAGGGGTTCGCATGACGTTTTTTGCCACTCACTAATATGTAATATTTGGATCATTTTTCCTCATTTTATAAATAAATGACCCGGGGCAGTAGTAATATTTTTTTGTCTCATTTGTTTAACTGAGTTCTCTTTATCTACTTTTAAGACTGATGATGATGATGTTTTAGGTCATTTTTTTTATATAGAAAATCTAAAGATATATATGCAAATTGGATCATTTTCCTCAATAAATAAATGACCCAGTATAATATTTTTGTCTCATTTGTTTAACTGAGTTCTCTTTATCTACTTTTAAGACTGATGATGATGATGTTTTAGGTCATTTTTATATAGAAAATTAAAGATATATATGGAAAATTCTAAAGGGTTCACAAACTTTCAAGCACCACTGTATTTCACTGGCAACTTAGTATATTGAGAATGGTGTGATCGAGGAAAATGATTATAATGGTTCTGATGAACAGATGGTGTACAGTCAAACAAAGTCGAATTGCAGTCGAATACAATGCTGGTGCTCCAATTAACTTGAAACAATATCTTGTGATTTTTTAAGCATGACTTTTTAAGCATAACAACAGACTACCTGTTTGAGGAAAACAGAAACGCAAGACTCCAGTGGGCAAAATAACGTATAAATTGGACTACTGAGCAGTGGAAAAACATGGTCTGGTCAGATGAATCCAGATTTCTGTTGCGCCATGCTGATATGAATTTGGTGCAAGCAAATGAATTGATGAACACTGCTCAGGCTAGTGGAGGTGGAGTAAAGGTGTCAGGAATGTTTTCTTGGCACATCCTGGGTTCTCCTGATACCTGTGCATGTACATTTGGACAGTAGGGCTTCTCTAAGCATTGTGGCTGATCAAGTTCATCCCTTCATGGCAGCTGTTTATCCAATGGCGGAAGAAGACTTTCAGCAGCCAATGCACCATGCCACAAGGGTCGTATAGTCATGGATTGGTTCCAGGAACATGAGAATGAGTTTTCCTTGCTTCCCTGACCTTCACAGCCCCAGATCCTAATCCTGTAGAGTATCTCTGGAACAAAGTAAGACTGGCTGTCCCCAGTCTAATTTGAACCACATATGATGACTAGAAGTTAAGCCTGTTTGTCTGCTTCCCCTCCTAAAAGGACAGGTTTATGCTCAAAGGCTGGCCAATTGTCTATAAAGTTCACATTGTTTTAGAAGCACCACTTGGACATCCAGCAATTCAGTGACCATAACCTGCTGTAGGCTTGGTCACTTTGTCATACTGGGATTGGGCCAGAGCATAGTACTGCTTCAGACATTGCCTTCGCTACTTTATACAAAAAAGTTTGTGAACCCTTTAGAATTTTCTATATTTATGCATAAATATGACCTAAAACATCATCAGATTTTCACACAAGTCCTAAAAGTAGATAAAGAGAACCCAGTTAAACAAATGAGACAAAAATATTATATTTGGTCATATATTTATTGAGGAAAATGATCCAATATTACATATTAGTGAGTGGCAAAAGTATGTGAACCTCTAGGATTAGCAGTTAAAGGTGAAATTAGAGTCAGGTGTTTTTTTTTTAAGCGTGTTCTCTTTATCTACTTGCAGGACTTGTGTGAAAATCTGATGATGTTTTAGAAAATTCTAAAGGGTTCACAAACTTTCAATCACCACTGTACATGAGACAATCACACATTCCATGATTTTTTTTTCCAGGACAGCCAAGGCTAGTCATATATGTCATTATTTGATATGTAATCACTAAAATAACTTATAAATCTTCATGTATTTGGGCATTTTTTTGGATACAAATGCTCACCTAGCACTTACCAATAATTTAGAACATGTATGTATGGGCCATTTAGTTGTCAGTTCAGATATATTTCCAGATATTGTTAGAATAACATGTCTGTGAGCTGAAAATAGAAGCACTATATATATATAGTGAGCAGTTGCATTTACTCAGAGACACTGGGTCTCTAAAGATATGACACTAAGAACACCAGGTATGAAAATCCCAAAGGGTATACATGAGGTTCTAAAGGTTAATATGCACAAGCATTTAATGTTAGACTGACATGAACGATGCAAACATTAATGTAGATGAAAAATAACCAATTACCTGTTTTTTTCCCTCTTTCCAAAGTACCCAAAGAGGATGGAGTTTAATGCAAAATAACTGATTAAGTCTCTTTTTCAATTGGACACAGCGGGGATTCTCTCCATTTTTGTAATGCCTCTCTCTCTTCAGGCATTTCTTGAGTTTTTGCCAATGGGAACCACTTCAGAAAAGTCTTGACAAAGAAGAATAATAATAATTATATATATAGCCACAAATGGTCATGAGTCAGCCTTCATGTCTCCAATGTTATCACAAAACACCACAATGAAACAAGTTTTTTGTAGAGTTTTCTTTTTACTTACTTTAAAGCAAGACAAGTCAGAATGCCCCTCTGGGCATTTGAATATACCCTAGCCATCATAGCCATCATATCCAATAACCTGTGACATCTGAGCTGTTTCGACACCTTCCTGTTTGCATGTTGCAACATATAAATTCATTCTTTCACCATTTCAACACCTTGCAAGATATCAAAAATCTCTTTGCAATTTAAAATGGCCAACATTTTCACAGCAAATATAGCAAATCTAACATGAATCAGACGAACCTTCTAGGAGGATGTGTCCAAATTGCGTTGAATTGCTAAGTTCTTCAATAAACAGTAATAATAGTCAAAGCATTTAAATATTTTTGACTGTTAGTGAACATTATTGGAAAATCACAAACAACAAAAATGCAACGAGCATACAAAAACAATTTACAAATTAGTTTTCGGAGTGTTGAATTGCTTTTTACAGCCATGCCAAGTTCAGATCTCACAAAGCACAAACTTCCTTTCATCCATTCCTCTTTTCAAAATGCTTATATTCTGGACAATTGTTTAAATATGTATATATTTATAGTGACACCATTATGCTAACAATTGAACCTAATCCATTCTGTCTTATCTACATGTAGTTTATATACATGTATTTACATATCTAGAAAATAAAACAAACACAGTGGTACCTCCATACTCTGATAATTCGTTCCAGAAGGTTGAAGTACAGAAGAAAATGTTTCCCATAAGGAATAATGTAAATTGAATGAATCTGTTCCAGACCCCCAGAAAATTTGCATTGTACAAGGCATTATATGTACTAATGGAGTTCTACTGTACAGGTGTCCTCAGATTTATGCTGGGGGAATATGTTCTGAGAAGTCCATCATAAAGTTGAATGTATCATGAACCGAGGAGTTTAATATAGTCTATAAGGTATAAATCATAGATGATGAACCTTAACATGCTTAAAACACTTACATTAATCTATAGTTGGGCAAAATCAGCAACACAAAGCCTATTTTATTATAAAGTGTTAAAAAATCGAATGTAATTAATTGAATAATGTATTGAAAGTGAAAAGCAAAATGCTTAGTCCATTGGCGAACACAAGGTGCTGCCTAATACAGTACTGTAGATGTAAAAATAAAGAAAAGCACAAAAAAAAACTGTGCAGAGACCATTTTTTCTCGTCAAAATGCGTCGAGAACCGAATTTGACGAGCTCCAAGGTGTTCGAGTGCCAAGGTATGACTGGAATTTAAATTTCTGTACAAACAGAACCGTTAAAAATTCCATCGTATCCCATGCACCATCCTTTTGCAACACATTGAAGACAAAGAAAAAATCCCATCACGCATTTATGAGGGCACCTGAAGACAGATATCATTATGCATTTCTTTGCAGTATTTGTGAGATCATGGTGAGATACCATGGATCCGGTCAGATTTTTGTCATTTCATTAAAGGGAAACATACTAGATGCTAACAAATAAAACAAAAATGATATGATTTGTAATAACGCAGGCATTGTATTAACTTTTAGAAAAATGCTAAATTGAAGCACTACAGTTCCACCTAGTGGTCTCAGGACTTTTGGCCCACACTGCATGTCACTTTCAGAGGAATTTCAATCGTCTCCATGTACCAGTAATCTGTGGTGTGTCCCTAAAAATAGGTGTAGCCTAGTCTAAAATGCATATTAATGGTCTTTAGCTAGTATTTTTCAAACAGACATCACCCCAAGCACAAGCAGAGGGGCAACTGGGAAACACCAGTTGAGTAATTGATTCACACAATTTTAATTTTTTATTATTACTTATTTGTAATAATGTTTTTGCAAAACTTGCCACTTGATAACACCAAAAATTTAATGGTACAATGTCTGTAATGTATCTCTTGTCTCAAAGAATCATTAACCCTAACCATACATGTGCTTAGGTATCAAGTATATATAGTTTTGGACCACACACAGGTTGAAAATACAGAAACCTAACTTCAAACCATTTGTCACACTTTCCAGAGTAAGGTTTATTTGGATCACCTGTGTATTGTGTACTATTTCCAGGGTACTTCAGGGTACACATACACTATACAGACAAAAGTTTTTGGACACCCAAAAAAATGACATCTAAAGCATGGGTATTAGTATGGAGAATCAACCCCCCAATAGTAATATGAATTGTTCATCAACTTTCTGCCCTGCTGTCCTTAAACTATTCCATAGAGAATTAGTTTGCCAACATTGACTCACAGCTTGGCTGGCTTGCACAGAACCTTGACCTTAACTCCATCTTACAGCTTGAAAATGCACTAGAACACAAAAAGTGAGCCTGGGCTTATTGTCTCACATCAGAAGCCAGCAGCAGTCATTTTCCAAAATCTATTGGAAAGCCCTTTTAAAAGACAGCTGTTGTAGCAGCAAAGATGAGGGCAAACTCCATACTAATACCCATGTTTGAGATGTCATTTTTTTGGGTGTCCGCAAACTTTTGTCTATAGAGTGTAACTCCCTAGCAACTGTTTTACACAACTGATATTACAGGAGAAAGTTATTTTCCATCACTCAGTGTTTTTCTGTGTTGTTCCATCAAATGTATTATTATTATTATTATTATTATTATTATTATTATTATTATTATCACTTGCTTTCCTCTCAATTCTCCACTTACTGTATTTTCTTATATTGCAGAGACTGAGAAAGTGAGTGTAGTAAACAAGCCAGAGTGCCGTTTTACCTATGAAGCAGTAGTGGACAGCATGTTTAAGCCATTTGGCCACAAAGAAGCCCCTCCAAACCCGCTTTGGGTCTGTCAGGCAGACCTTAAGGAAGTGCTGACCTGGGAAAAGATATTTATGAGTTCCACAACCGACTGCATTTTTGTTAGCAGTTGGTCACTTTGTGATTTCAGTATGGTCTGAGGAAGATTTTGGATGTACTGCTTGTAACTTTCTTTCTGTTAATCCTTGCCACTCTTCTTATTTTTTAAGAGTATCAAGCACTAAATAACCCCCAATATCAGTTGACCATTAATGATCAATTTTAATTTAGAAGGTCAGTTGGGTGCTCGCTTAAAAGTGAATCAAAATCTGTGAAGTCCCTGACAGTCAAGATCACATTGAGGCAAAAAAGTATTTAGTCAGCCACTGATTGTGCAAGTTCTCCTACTTAGAAGATGAGAGAGGTCTGTCATTTTCATCATAGGTACATTTCAACTATGAGAGACAAAATGAGAAAAAAAATCCAGGAAATCACATTGTAGGATTTTTAAAGAATGTAATTGTAAATCATGGTGGAAAATAAGTATTTGGTCAGTAACAAAGGTTCAACTCAGTACTTGGTAACATAACCTTTGTTGGCAATGACAGAGGTCAAGAAGTCTTCACCAGGTTGGCACACACTGTAGCTGGTATTTTGGCCCATTCCTCCATGCAGATCTCCTCTAGAGCAGTGATGTTTTGGGGCTGTTGCTGGGCAACGCGGACTTTCAACTCCCTCCACAAATGCTCATGGGGTTGAGGTCTGGAGACTGGCTAGGCCACTCCAGGACCTTGAAATGCTTTTTATGGGGCCACTCCTTCGTTGCCCGAGCGGTGTGTTTGGGATCATTGTCATGCTGGAAGACCCAGCCATGTTCCATCTTCAATGCTCTCACTGATGGAAGGAGGTTTTGGCTTAAAGTCTCACGATACATGGCCCCGTTCATTCTTCCCTTAACACCGATCAGTCATCCTGTCCCCTTTGGAGAAAAACAGCTCCAAAGCATGAGGTTTCCACCCCCATGCTTTCCAGTAGGTATGGTGTTCTTGGGATGCAACTCAGAATTCTTTTTCCTCCAAACACTACGAGTTGAGGTTTTACCAAAAATTTCTATTTTGGTTTCATCTGACCTCATGATATTATCCCAATCCTCTTCTGGATCATCCATATGCTCTCTGGCAAACTTCAGACGGGCCTGGACATGTACTGGCTTAAGCAGGGGGACACGCCTGGCACTGCAGGATCCGAGTCCCTCTCAGCGTAGTGTGTTTCTAATGGTAGCCTTTGAAACTTTGGTCCCAGCTCTCTGCAGGTCATTCATCAGGTCCCTCCGTGTAGTTCTGGGATTTTTGTTCATCGTTCTCATGATCATTTTGACACCATGGGATGAGATCTTGCGTGGGGTCCCAGATTGTGGGAGATTATTAAGGGTCTTGTATGTCTTCCATTTTCTTACAATTGCTCCCACAGGCTTTTTCTTACAATTGCTCCACCAACCTGCTTGCCTATTGTAGATTCACTCTTCCCAGCCTGGTGCAGGGCTACAATTTTCTTCCTGGTGTCCTTCGACAGCTCTTTGGTTTTGGCCCTGGTTGAGTTTGGAGTCTGACTGTTTGAGGCTGTGGACAGGTGTCTTTTTTATACAGATAACGAGGTCAAACAGGTGCCATTACTACAGGTAACGAGTGGAGGACAGAAGAAGCTTCTTAAAGGAGACGTTACAGGTCTGTGAGAGCCAGAAATCTTGCTTGTTTGTGGGTGACCAAATACTTATTGATTTACAATTAAATTCTTTAAAAATCCTACAATGTGATTTCCTTGATTTTGTTTTCTCATTGTGTCTCTCATAGTTGAAGTGTAGCTATGATGAAAATTACAGACCTCTCTAATCTGTCTAAGTAGGAGAATCAGTGGCTGAATCAGTGGCCGACTAAATACGTTTTTGCCCCACTGTATATTAAAGTCTGTATTTCCAGTGCTTTCGATCTCTCTAGCTGATACAAAGGTTTGGTTTTGTGCTTCATTATGCTTTGTTAGATGCTCCTGAAAGATGTCCAAAATGGACATTTGCAAGCTCGGAGAATACACTGAATATCAGCACAACAGGATGTTAAGTCAAGTCAAGTCAGATCTATTTATCTAGCGCTTTTTACAATGTAGCATTGTCTCAAAGCAGCTGTACAATTTTAGATTATCTCCTAATATCTACGTCCAATCCCAAATTGAGCAAGCCTAGGGCGACAGTGGCAAGGAAAAACTCCCTAAGTGTTATGAGGAAGAAACCTTGGGAGGACCAAGACTCAAAAAGAGACCCAACCTCCTTGGGTGGGGTAGATGAAAACGATACTATGGTAAGTAATGATAAATAGGTTGATTTTAAAAACACTTACATTAATCTACAGTTTAATGTAAAAGTTTATTTTATAATAAAGTCTTGAAAAATCTCATGTCATTTAGTGAGCAATGCATTGAAAGTAAAAAGTGAAAGCAAAACACTTACTCTATTGGTGAACTCAAGGTGCTAGCATAGCTGCTAAGCTAACTGCAGCCTGTGTTCTGGAGCATTCATTTCCTGTTGTGCTTTCGGCTGGCTTTTATGAACTAACCTTTTTAAGTTCATGGAGACGTATTTGCACTAACACTACAGTACTGTAGATGTGAAAATAAAGAAAAACATGATAAATTTAGTGGACTTCTAAATAGGTCTTCTCTGAGTGAAAGCTGTTGTGAATCAAAATCACTGAATCACTGTGTACTGAACCGTGAATCAAGGTTCGGCTGAAATTAGTTGTACGGCTCGACTCATACAAGTTTAAGCAAGTGCACTGAATACTGAGCAAACGACAAGAGAGAGAAATTTTTCTGGTCAGAATGCATCGAAAACCAAATTTGACGAGTTCCTAGGTGGTCAAGAACCAAGGTAACACTGTATCTTAAAGTTTTACCCTAATCAAGTGTCAAGTGTCAATTGATTAGGGTAAGATGGTTAAACAAACAACATTACTCCTGAAAAAAGAAACAAACAAAACCCTTTTATGGACTTAAAGGTGTCTACATACAAAAATTCATTCATTAGATTTCTATACCTGCTTAGTCAAAGTTGACTTATTATTATTATGTCTTTGGAATGTGGAAGAAAACCAGAGCACCCAGAGGTAACCCATGCAGACATGAAAAGAATACGCAAGCTCCACACAGGCAGCGATCAGGCTGGAGTCAGTAGCTCTAACCACTGCACCACTGGGCACAAAAACAAAAAAAATGCATAACTTCATTAGTTTAAATGTATACACATTAAGTAAATTAAATGGATTAGCATTTTTTCAACACAAGTCGGCAACTACCTTTTGCTATGGAGAAATATGCTTGGCCAGTGTTCCAAACTGCATCATCTACAATACATAGTATTCAATGCTTAATATTGGTGGTATAAAACCTTGCTAACCTATTTGATATTTCATTATCATGTAGCACTGTACAGTATGTGAATGGAGTAGGAGCTGCCAACCAGAGAGAAAGGAAAAAGTCAGGGAACATGTAATTCCATCATCATTATCCCTAACCATAAATATGCTTTGTACGGAGTTTATATATAGTTGCCCTATGCGTTTTGGATCACACACAGGCTGAAAATGTAGAACCCTAACATTAGACCATTTGTCAGAATTGCTTGATGAATTCCAGTAGGTTTTATGGTTTCTTTTGATCATCATTATATGCAAAAACATATACTTTATTCAGTATGAATAGAATTGTATGTACTCCATATGGCCAAATGTAACAGTCTCTGTTATTTTAGCCAGACTGACTGCTAACAGGTTCATAATATGCAGCACGCAAGCAGGAAAACAGTGGCAGTAGAATTTGTTGATTGACTTGTACTGTACACCTCAGTGACTCTCACTATTGACACTTCTATATGTTTCCACATCAACAACAAATCCATAACGAAAAGGTTTCCACACTTTGATTAAGAATTTGGCTGTCTTGCTCAGATCCCTGACTTGGGATGCACTGGATGCCAAATCCAGTGTTTAGCATCAGCGTTATGTCCCAGAATGTAGTGGAGAGCCTTTTAAGCAGACAGAAGGCTGTTGTAACAGCAAAAGGAGGACATACTAAAGAGTTTGGGCAGTAAGGAAAAACAAACAAGCAAAAAAACTAACAAAAAACAAACAAACAAAACAAAACAAAACCCAGCCTGTCTTACATTTACTTTGACTTTTATTTAATTGCAGACAGTATGAATCAAATATGTCCAACAATGTCCCTCAGAGAACGATTGGAAGGGACTTGCATATGTCTCCCTCCAATGCTTAATATAATTATCATTCAAGGAATGGGCAAGGTATTACGTTGGCAAACCTTTGTCAAGCATTACAATACGGAGGTACATTCATAAATGCCACTTAAAACTTTAGTGTGCAAATCATGGCCATAAGCAGTCTCAACTTCTCTGGACTCGGAGGCATCTAGGATGGACCATCACATATTGAAAACGTGTACTGTGCTCGAGCGAATCAGTATTCCAGATATATATTTTTAAATGGACGCCATGTGCTCTGGGCCAAAGACAAAAGAAGCACCCAGACTGTTATTGGCAACAAAATGAAAAATGACGACCTTAAGACAATGCTAAACTTTGGTGCTAAAACATCTTTTAAGTGTTGTGAGAATGGCAACATTACAAAGTGGTACTGTAGCATCTCAGTGCTCAGGGCTGGCACAATACAGTAAACACTGACAGATTAGGAGCTTTGTGTTAGATCTTTGCCTACGGGCTTAGAGTTTAGAACCAGCAAAGCTTCTCTAAGCCTTCTGTAAGCATGTTTAACACATTCTGCTTCCACAGAAGTGTGAGGAAGTGTGTTTGGTTCTGAGATGAAGGGGTGGGAAAGGTTTTTTATTGTATGGAGTGTCGATATCCACATTCTAGTTCAATATCAATGATGGTTCTATTATGGCAATTTGACATTTCGTGTACTGTGTATTTTTCAATCTATTTTCCAAGTGGTCTGACGTATTATACTGTATGATTTTTTTTTGTGTAGAGGCAAGGGAAAGGTTAACATGCAGCGTGATTGACAGACAGTTGACAGTGCCTTTCATAAAGTGGGAACTGTGATCATCTCTCTCTCTCTCTCTCTCTCTCTCTCTCTCTCACTCTCTCACACACTCCCTTCCTCGCTATCTTTCTACTGTTCTCTCATCTCAGCCACTCCCAAATAAAAGTTTCATAAGGCCAGCCTCAATATCCACCCCTAGAATAACATGTCCAACAGATTATAGGAAACATCACTCAATCACATTCACCTTTGCCTGTGTTCCTGCATGTCCTCCATTTGAAAGTGCATACTCTGCAGAGAGAAAAAAGTGATGGAAAGACATATTTTAATACCCAAAAGCAACTGCCAGACAGCGGTCAGCAGTACGCAGGTCAGAACTATCAAATTGTGAATCTGCATCAGGTGCGAGAGCTTAAAGTGGGTCATGGGCTCCCACCACAGTAATGCCACAGTAAAAATTCATCAGCTTATCATTATTTAATAATACTCTAATGGAATCTTCATTCCATGTATAAGCCGGCCTGCGGACTGAATCATTCTCTGACTTGCTAAAGACTGCCATGATTGTCATCGGTAAAGATTTGCATCAGTAAAGTGTTCAAATTGATATTCAGTTGTATCTAAGGCCTTGCTCAAGGTCCCAACTGTAGAAGCTTGGAATAGGGGGATTTGAAACTGTGACTTAATGCTTCGTAGTCCAGGACCTTAACCGCTAAAGTACCGGAGTCCCATATATCCTACAATCAGATTAGATGAATATAGAAAAACAGTCCCATTGGGGCCATTTGCTCTCTGAATCATGGTCACAACAGCAAGCTGTGTGACTGTGTCAATGGTCATGACCGTTGTCTCACAGGACTAAATCTTATACTATGACAATTCATCATGTTTCCCACTGCATTTCCCACAAGCTTGCCTCTGTGAAAGCTCCTTGAATGTAGCTTCAGATTCCTGATTTATTAGGTTTGTTCCTTCCTTCTTTGAACTACAAGGCCTCTTCTGCAGTGTATTACTGTTTATTCCAATTCACAGTCTGATCCATTGCTGTCTCCTACTGCAATCGATTGTTTGACTTCTAAAGACACATTGTGCTTTAATGAGGCTCATCCGCAGCACTGGAGGAGTCCTCTTAACTTCAGTCCAGGGTTCTTGCCAACCTCTTGTTTCTTTTTTGAGTCCACTTTTTAAATGTTAATGCAACGTAACTTTATTACATTCACATTCGAGATCAAAGTCTTGCGGGTGCCCTGTGTTTGAAGTACCTTCCATTTGAAATGGTTTCCAAAGAAACTGGATGTAAAACAAAAGTTTACATATATTTCGGCCTTTGTGGGATCAGTACGCGCTGCATTGACCGGGTTCTTTGAAAAAGGCAATGAAAACAGTCCTTTATGAATTGTAACAGAAGTCAGACTCCCATGATAGACCAGAAGTGTGAGATATTTCTGCACTCTGGCAAAAGTTCTGGATTGATCACAGTCTGTGTCACAGGGTGCTGGACCAGCTCTTGATTTGGAGTAGCACTCTATGAAACTTAAAAGCACATATTGCTTCTACAATGCACAAAACTACCTCTGAAATAACTCACAGCCATTGAATAAGATAACTGGTTATCAGTCAAACCTGGGAATGGCTTTTGTATTGTGTATTTTCAATAGACGTGCTGTATAGCCAGACTACATTTTAGTCAATGAGAGTGCTGTCAAAATATCAGAATCAGAATCTTTAAGACATTTCACTGGTGTCAACATAAATCAAATCTACACAAAATGAATCTAATATAAAATAAAAAGAAAAAAATAAAACTAATTCTAATATAACACTATATCTATATCTGTTAAAACCTACCTAAAGCAGACTAAACAAATACTGTTAATTATTCCAAAACAATAAACAAACAGCCTGAAGATCCCGTTTTAGACGCAGGCTTGACCAACACCAAGCCTTTCTGAGAAAATTAGAAACAACAAATAACACTGAGACCTGATGCATCAGCCCCTTCACTTTATGGCTTACTGGCTGCCATAAAGGCAAAGCTGCCTAAAATTACGGGGAGGAAGCATTTGCCAGCGAGGTATGTGTTTACCGTGGCCATTATGGAAAATCCCATTTAAGCTGGAACAAAGTTGTGATCATCAAAAAGGCAGAAAGGGAGCTCTCTGATAAAGGAGGAAATGCTTTGAAGTCTTTAAATTATGCCCTTTCATAGAGTCAAGAGGAAACAGTGGTTTTGCTGGCTGCTGCTTGACTGTTGTCTTATTAAAAAGAAAGGAAAAAGAAACTGTGCCATGTATAATGTCTTTCATTATATGTAGCGTGCAATGTCTACCATTTTTCCTAATATACTCAATGACAAAATAATAAAGCATCCAGAAAGAAATGTTAGATGGCTGCAAAACTGGGCATGCAGTCATGTCTCAGGCAGATATGTAAATGGTTACAGGTGTGGTCTGATTAGGCACTGGGTGTTGCCACAAGATGGTGTAAAAGTGCTTCCCCCACTGCCCTATAAAAAGGCTCTCAGAATCTACTTTTTGGTAGTTTATCTGTTGGTGAGAGCTTGATGACTGCTAGACATGCCTCTACGACGCACTCGAACACATTTTTTTGCCCAGACTTTGAGACATCAATGGACTGAGAAGCAGGTTGGACGTTTTGACGAATTGCCCACCATCTAGTCTGCTCAGATCTAAATGTTGAGAGATGTTGGAAGCAGTGGTTCCGTGAAGGCACACACACTGCGAACAGGGTCCAGATGGCCCAGACAGCCCACCAGTAGAGAGGATCATTTGATCAGCTGAAATGCACAAGCACCTCCCACAGTTTTGTTATCCACCTTCCAGACACAGGTGGCACCTTCACTACATACCCCTGTCTCTGCACGGACCATTTCAAGGCGGTTAGAGGAAGAAAATTTGTTGTCACGGCACCCATTAAGTGTCCTACTAATGGCAGCCAGCCATCATTGCCTTTGTTTGCAGTATCATGAACAAGAAACCTGGACTGCTCTGGACTGGGATCATATTGTCTTTAGCAATGAATCCAGGTTCTGTTTGGAATCCGACGACAGTCAGGTTTGAGTATGGAGGCCTCAGGGTGAGCGCTTCAGTCCTGCCACCCTAACTGCTTGTGTGATGATCTGGGGAGCCATCGCATACGACAGTTGGCCACCCCTTGCAGTAATACGAGGGACACTAACAGATCATCGATGTGTTGACTCTCATAGCAGGACTTCCAACTGGCATTTTTCAGCAGGATAATGCTCGCCCACCTGCAACAAGGGCTTCCCAGGAATGTCTCTGACAGATTACAACAATTCCTTGGCCAGATTTATCACCAATCCAGCATTTATGGGACCAGCTGGGATGCCAGTTTTTTCTCAAATTATGAGTGTGCAGGATCTACAGGCCCAACTGCAACATCTGTGAGCAAATATGTCATAGAGGCATGTCTAGCAGTCCACAATCTCTCACCAAGAGGTACACTACCCAAAAGTAGAATCTGAGAGAATTTTTATAAGGCAGAGGGAAACACTAATGCCCTCTTGTGGCAAGACCCAGTGCTTAATCAGATCACACCTGTAATCATTTAAACTTCTGACTGAGATTTTAACTGCATGCCAATGTTTTCAGCAATCTGACATTTCCACCTGGGTGCGTTGAACAGGTGCACCTAATAAAGTGTACAGTAAGTGTATATGTTTCCATGTATAATTATTATTATTATTATGTTAGTTTATTTTTGTGTATTTTTATTTATTGTTTTTATTAATTTGTATTAATTTTATGAATTTTTATTTTAATTTATTTATTATTCTTTTATTAGTCATTTGAAATGCCAGTGTAAGAGTCACATATTACAGTATATATCTAGTGGAATGAACACTAGGAACAGTTTTTAATATAATAAAGGTTTTTGATACAGAAAACTGCCTGTAGCTATCTGTAAGTAATCTGCAAATAAATTCTCTCAGATTACCCTGAATAACTCTTTCATGTCTTGTTCGCAGTTCAGAGGCAGGAGCTTTGAAAGAAATACAAATTGTATGTTATATACAGTATATTTTCCCAAAGGAGTATATTGATGCACTTTTTCATTTGGTAAACTATTTTATCCAAAGTAACTTTGAGCAAAATATTGCACAGTCTCATCCATGCATACAGCCATTAAACGAGCATATGGTGCAGCAAAAATGACTTGTTTTAGGCTATGGGAAGTTATCTTTCATCCAGGTTTCCAATTACCTTTGATGATCTTCCACAATTAACTTCATCTAACCTCGTTATCTTGTCCCAAGTTATCTCACCAACCTCATTTTTCACCATGTGTGATGGCCCCTCCCTGCTATTTACCTCAAAAAGCTGCCATCCTCGCCTCCTCGCCTCTTGCCCTCGCCAAGCTTAAAACGTGCCAAATGTCTTGCCACTAATGAAATTCTACCCCGCTAATCCGCCATGTTTCAGACCGTCAGTTGGTGGCACTTTAATACTACTTTAAACTTGCCGTGCCGGATGATGTACAACCCCTGTCTGTTATCAGAGACATTATATAAGGAGGAGACTGGTCACTGGTTGAAATATGAATGAGACTGCAGTACAGAAGCCAAGAGAACCAATCGGCATATTAGTAAATGTATTAGAGAGGGGGGCGGCAAGTCTTGGCCCCTTTGTAGTGGCGGAATGCGCATGCGCAGTATCCAGAATAATCTTTTAAAAAATCATATTTTTCTGTGTTAACTGAATCCTACAACACAAGTAAATTATATAATTTTTGCCAGATTATATCAGCGATTCTAAATATACATTTTAAACGTTGATTTCTCTTTGAGTTTCGGATATATTGGGCCCCCCCCATTCAAAAAGATATGGCCTTGTATGGCTGGAAATAACTGCCCAGTGGTGTTACCAAGATGGCGGTGGAGTGAACAGGCTTATCTTATCTTAGAAACAATCATCAATCACGGACTATTTGTCAAATTTGCGTAAATGAATAGAAACTGTACATGTACCTACATGTTTGTGTACGTTGTAAATGTGATTATACAATCACGTGGGCTGCTCAGGAAAACATATGTCAGCATCAGGTATGAATGTCTATTTTTTTGTAACTTCGTTAAGTCACCAAATTTGCCTCTTGCCCAAAATAACCATGAAACAGGCGTGGGTGAGATAACGAGTTTAGACTGTATGTACATTGCGCAGTGGTGGCACAGTGGTTAAGCTACTGGACTATTAACCAGAAGGCTAACATGGTCAAATTTACACTTTGGGCCCTTAAGCAAGGCCCTTTGGCCTTAGTTGTTTGGATTGTAATTTGAAAGATTGTCTCAGTTGGAAGTCACTCTGGGTATAGATGATTTTTGACTGACACATGATTTGTTTTTTTCCAAATTACAAACAAGGCATAATTAAGATGTGTTTAATACCACCTTCAAAAATGAAAAGAATTTCAGTATTTCTCTGTATACTTATATGCATATAACTGAAGGACATTTTTTCCATCACTGACTATCAAGAAATGTGACTATGCTGTAAGAAAAAAGCAGTAACTAAAATGTAAGGGTTTGCATAAATGATAGTACGTATTCTTACAGTTTTCGCAATGCAGTCAGTCTAGCAACAAAACAAAAGCTCATTTGGGTAATGATAATAAATACGACATAATCAGACTGCGCTGATGAAGATAACACATACCCCGATGATTTCCACTGCATGACTTAACTGGTAGTCAGGAAATTTCAGACTATACTATTTTAATTAGGTCTTTTGTTTTTTTTCTAGGCACTATTACATCTGTGCATATCAAAGTTAAAAGGTTCTTGACAAGCTCTTGTGAACTATGAAGAATGAGTTTGCCATCAGCGGTTTTAAAAAAGCACCCTCTCTCCCCACTCACTAGTCTCAAGCAATTCATATCTGCGTATGCCTATATGGTCAGGAGTGCTTTATGAACGCCATAAATCAGGTGCGAGAGGCTGAGGTCGTGGGCTGATTATGTTTCGAATCGATTTGTCAAAGGAACAGGAAATGCTTACCCAATCAGGGCCAATTCTCACAACAGAGTGCTGAGTTAATGAATTCAAATGTGGATTGTTTACAGTCTATTTTTTACTTAAATGGTCTGCTGTACCTTCAATCGGACTCCTATTTACCCATCACACTGCACAGCAGAATAGTCGCTAGAGAATAAGAGGGCTATCTAAACACTGGTCTATGATTTATGACACACTGATAGCAACACCGCAGAAGAAATGCTCTCCCGATCTGACCCCCTTAGTCTTTTATCTTTGGGGTCATCTGAAGGCAATTGTCTATGCTGTGAAGATACGAGATGTGCAGCATCTGAAACAACGGATACTGGAAGCCTGTGCTAGCATTTCTTCTGCGGTGTTGCTATCAGTGTGTCAAGAGTGGGAGAAGGGGGTTGCATTGACAATCCAACACAATGGGCAGCACTTTGAGCACATTTTATAAGTGGTTATAAACTTGTAAATAACTCATGAAAGCATAAAGTTCCGTTAAAACCAAGCACACCATTGTTTTTCTTGTGTAATTCTCAATAAGTTTGATGTGTTACATGACCCTCTTCCCATTGGAAATAATAAAGTTGGATCCAAAATGGCCGACTTCAAAATGGCCAACACCCATCTTGAAAAGTTTTCCTCCTCCCATATATTAATGTGCCACAAACAGGAAGTTGACCAACCATTCCCATTTTAGTTATAACCTATGTAAACATGATTGCTTTTCTTATGCATCACTGAGATTCAGTACTCTGTATTACAAACTGGATCATATTTTTACAATTACATTTACATTCATGCTTCTGCAAATACTTTAATCCAATTGAACTTACATGTGAGGCAAGTATAGATCAAGACTACAGCTGTAACATAAGCCCACCCTTGAGACAGGTGTCTCAATGTATCTGGAAGCAATGCTTCCACCACAAGACAGCTGTAGATGTGGTTACTCAGTATGCAGTGCTATTGCCTCCCAACACTAGGGCTTCATGTTCAGTCTTGAGCTTATGTTCAAGTTCTGGTTTATTTCAGTACAGCAACAGACATTGTCTAAAGTCTAGACCCCAAGGAAGTCTTAAGTGACACTGAAAAGGAAAGGTCCCTGATTTGCATTAGAGATAGACTTTGAGAGGAAACCATCATCCTCTGGGTGAGACCAGAAAACTAAATTAAGAGTCCTTGTCTAGAATTGTCAACAAGACACTGTTTGTGTGGAGTGTTGGCATAATGTCCCTGTGTGGGGCTCCCCTAGGTTTCTTACCACCTACTAATTGTTTGTTTGATTATTTAATGTCGCTATCAGCATCAGTGGCCATTTCAGAAACTCACAAGGTTACATCCATAAACAAGGTTACATCAAGACTAGTCATAGATATACACTCAAGTCAATGGCGATTGAGTGTAATCAATTAACCCAATATGCATGTCTTTGAACTGACTGTGGGAGGAAACCAGAGCACCTGGAGTAGACCCAAGCAGACACGGTGAGGACATGCAGACTCTACACATGGAGGACCCAGGATTGGTCCCAGTGGGATTGAACTCAGGGCCTTCTTGCTATGAGGTGGTGGTGCTACCCATTGGGCCACCTTGTCGTCCGTCACCTATTAAAAACATACTAGATTAACGTAAATTTCTTAGTTCTTCATGGTATAGATTCAACAAGATGCTGGAAACATTCCTTAGAGATTCTGGCCAATATTGGCATGATAGCATTACACAGTTGCTGCAGTTTTGTCAGCTACACATCCAGGATGCAATGGGTAAGGGGGCAATTCAGGGCTACTAATGAGGTAAAAAAATAAATAATGATGTGATTTCAAACAGGAAGTTTCAACAGGTGATTGTAATCATGATTGGGTACAAGTATCCACAAAAAGTGGAGTCTTTGGGGAGGAAAGGTGGCAGAGGATCTCAAGTTTATCAGCAAATGCATGAAAAGATTATTGATATGTTTAAAAACAATGTTCCTCAAAGTATGAATGGATTTGCATATTTCAGTCCTAACTTTTTGCATTGTCTTGTTGAAAAATGCATGGACCTCATAATGAAGGAAGCTTACATTGCTGTGAAATCTCAGTGTACATTTACATTTACAGCATTTAGCAGACACCCTTATCCAGAGCGACTTACAATTGGTACAGTCTTACAATCCAAGCAATTGTGGGTTAAGGGCCTTGCTCAAGGACCCAACAGTGGGAAGCTTGGCAGAGGTGGGATTTGAACCCTTGACCTTTTGGCCCATAGTCCAGTACCTTAACCGCTAGGCTACCACAGTCAGTAACTTTTCTGCATTAATGTTGCCATCACAGAAGTGTAAACTGACCTTTGCCAAGGCACTGACCCAACCCTAAACAGTGACAGATCCTACAGATTCTGGTTTGTGGACTTGCTGCTGATAACAGTCTGGATGGTCCTTTTTGTCTTTGGTCTAGATTAGTCTAGATTTCGTCCAACAACGATCGTCTGACCACAATACATGTTTCCACTGTGTCATGGTAAAACCCAGATGCTTCCAAACCCAGAAAAGTCAGCATCGCTTCTGGATTTGGTTAATATAAGCTTTTTTTTTGTACAGTAATGTTTTAAGTGGCATTTGTGATTGTAACTCTGTATTGTAGTGCTTGATAAAGGTTTGCCAAAGTAATCCCTTGCCCATGTGGTTTCTATCAGCTGTTGATGAAATGACGGTTTTTTGATGCAGTGCCTTCTGAGGTAATGGAGATCAACAGGTCTTTAGTTTAGGCTTGTGCCCTTGCCCATTATTCACTGAAATTCCTCCAGATTCATTGAATTGTTTTAATGATATTATGCACTGTTGAGGGAGATGTATGTAAATCCCTTCCAGTCTTTCTTTTAGTCTTTCTTGACTCGTGCATCCTGCCTTAGACTAAGGGCAGAGCTGGGGGTTCATAGTCAAAGAGCCTTATGGGTGACCAGAGACGTTGGTTGCTGTCTTCTGCCTCCCGTGGGGTTGCCAATGTCTCATGTGATCCCTCTTGGCTGTGTTTCCTACCAGTTCTCCTCTGTCTAGCTATGCTTCTATAGCTAATGCTGCCGGGGTCTCATGCTACACATGGCATCAGTGATTGTTAATAGACACTGTGCTCTTATCAATAACTAATTACATTTTCTGTTTTCTCTCCGAGCTGTGTTCCACCAGTTCCGGCCCAACACATGATGTTCATCGGATGGAGCTCCACCCAAGCTGCTTCCGTCATCAGCTCCAGCCCCCATCATACACCAGGCCACTTAATGCCGATGTGCATACTTCACATTTTATTTGAACTATGACTTCATGACTTTAGTTTCGCGCTCTTAGATTTATCATCTACGCCGCCCAAGGAGGTTGGGTCCCTTTTGAGTCTTGGTTCTCCAAAAGTTTTCTTCCTAGAACACTCAGGGAGTTTTTTCCTTGCACTGTCGCCCTAGGCTTGCTCAATTTGGGATTGGACGTAGTTATTAGGAGATAATCTAAACTTGTAAAGTTTGCTTTGAGACAATGCTCCATTGTAAAAAGCGCTATATAAATAGAATCTGACTTAACTTGACTTTTAGGAACTCTTTAAATATTTTCTCACGCATTTGTTGACAAAAACTGGATTGTCTGCTTATCTTTGCTCCTCAATGACTCAGGCTTTTCGTGGTTAGGGATTTGTACCAAGTCAATGATTACAATCACTTGTTGACATCATCTGTTTGAAATCACATCATTATTTAGGTTTTTTTTAACTACTTTACTAGCCATAAATTACCCCGTCCCAACTTTTTTTTGGAATGTGTTGCAGGAATGAATCTTGAGTTCATGCTGTCTGCAATTAAATACAAGTCATTGTAAGGAACACTGTTTTATTATTATTATTGTTATTATTATTATTATTATTATTATTATTATCATTATTATTATTTTCCATACCGTCTCAAATTTTTCTGATTTGGGGTTGTTGTTTCCTATTTCTTATAATGTATTTTGACTGATATCCCATCCCATTCTTCCAAGCTGAACTTGGCATGGACATTCAAACATTCTCAGTAGTGACAAGAAAAACAAGAAAAGGCCAGTCATTTTACACTGAAAATCTCTTGGCACACCTTCACCAGCATCAGTAGCAGTTTCAAGAGGATGGAGGATCTGGAGAAGTCGTACGAAAGAGGAGAAGGTGCAAATATGTCTCAGTCTGAGAGTCACTGATGAGCGAGTCTCTCTGTCATGCTTGTTTTCATTCTTTCTCTCAGTCTCATTCCTCCAGCCGGACAGAGTTGTCATCTGAAAAATGAAGCCTCTTTTGTCTGGTTGTTCTCACCACAAAGCACTTGTCAGCTCTTGCTTTTTACACTCCCTCCATGTTTTATGGTCTGCTAAAACATTAGTAGAGTTACACAATTTCGAACTGTGGTGTTATTGTGGATTCCATATTGTGACTGAAAGTATTCAGTGCAGTCCTAAATGTTTGATAGACTGCATTTCTCAGACTTGTTTGCCACACTCCTGTTTCCTTTCAGAAACTATTGTGTCAGCAGGGGCTCCCTTTATTACAGGCCCGAAGTGTCACGGCACATGCTTGTGAATACATCTTGTTTGCTTGACAACATGGGGGGGTACTGAGCAGGAATTGAGTATTTGCGCCAATTGTGATCTTTCTCCTGAGTGAACAAAGTCGGACACCATCATTGTGTTGACATCAGCAAATTCCTGGTGATTGCGATGTGGATAAGGAAAAAAAACATGAAACATTTTTATTATACCGATTCCTATCTCAGTCTCAACACACTCTTGTCTTGAGTCTTGTGGCTGGGAACACAGACTTTTCATTAAAAAAGAGAAACGCGTCCTGCAGAGCTATACAGTGCATGATTTATGCTCAGCACAATGTCAGCTTCATTCAGGGTTGAGTTACATATATTTCATTCAATATCGGAACAGTGCTCCCTTTGTATCGCAAACAGGGTGTCTACACTAACCCCTCTAAACAGGCATACCTGTCTGGCCAAAGGATCGCAGCCCTGGCTTCTTTATATAACTTCCTTGCGAGAGTTGTGGGGCATATTTAGTGGAAGCCCAAAGAAAATAATGTTTGAGGGAGGGAAGTCGGGCCTGGTGGGTAGCAGGGATAGGTGTAGGGGTGCAGGGAATTGACTTAACTTGTTCTGTGTGCTTTCTCTTCACAAGCCTAGGCTTTTAGATTGAAGAGACGTATGGTCCCGTTCTGCTGGGACTGAGAAAGACACAAAGCCCATTTCTCTGGGAGATTGCAGCAGTGTTTGCTGACATGAATAAAGCCGTCGCCTCCTCCAAGCAACAAATTTGCCCAGGGACACGGCTTTAGGCCTCCCAATCTCCCACCTCACCTCCGATGGCCTCACTATCAGCTCCTCATTGTACTCCCCTACATCATAGATGCAGTCTGTATAGATGTTTGAGATACAGATAAAAAGCAGATAAAAAAAAGAATGGGCTGACACGAACACAGCAGCTTTGGTATGTATTTTTCACAGTCCAGATTGTTGGCCTTTTGAATAGGCCTTTTGGATTGCTGGATAATGCTTCAGTTTGCATTTTTTTGCAGACATCCTATAACTTGGTAGATGTTATATATAAAATACTAAAGCTAGATGAATATACAACCCCAAGACTGCCTTTCGTGGAAGCTGCTTTTGTACCAAATGATGATTATAATCAACTGTTGACATCACCTCTTTGAAGTCACGTCATTATTTAGTTCCTTTAATTCATTACTAGCCATAAATTGCCTCATCTATTATATTTTTGGAATGTGTTGCAGGCCTGAAATGCAGGAATGGATGTTTATTAACAAATGAAATGAAGTTGACAGGAAAAAACCTGAAATATCTTGAGTTCATACTGTCTGCAATGAAATAAAAGTCAAAGGTAATGTGAGCAACATTGCATATATTGTTTATTTGCATTTTCCATACCATCCCAACTTTTTCTGATTTGGGATTGTAGGATCTTAGCAGCAAGGTGTTTGAACAGTATTTTACTATTCCTCCCAACACAGCAGCTGTACACTGGAAAAAGCAGCATTTTGTTCGGTGTATGAGTCAACTGTTGTGCCCGGTACGAGGAAATGGGTTAGGACACAAAAACTGCGCTCCAACACAAACAGTCCCATGAATTCCTGAGTGGGCCAGTCTGAGGCTTGATTCAGTAAAACATGGGGTTCAAGGCTTGACCACTGGACCTACACCACTCTAAAACATTGCCCTTGTGCTGGGAAGCACCATAGCCTGGCTTTCTCAGACAGGCCCATGCACTGAATTAATACAGTTCCTTCATTCTGGGAACCTTGTTAAAGCATTTAACCCAGCCTAACCCTTACTAACCTAGACCTAGAAAAAAGCCTGTTGCATCTGCATCTCTGATGGATGGTTAAGAAAACATTCTCATGACCTAACAGAGATGGACAACAGCTCCTTGCTTGCCACTACATCCCTCCAACACTTTGACATTTCACTCTTCAGTCACTCGAGTATCTGTTTCCCATATCTACATTGGAAGACTGATTTGTGTTGGGCCAGAGGTGTTTAGTAATTGATGTTGTAAGGTATTTCCCAAAGAGTACAAATACATAGTCACTGTACACAAGTAAGTATATTTTAGGATATTTGTTCTTCACATTTACAAAATGCTGCATTGAACTGGCGCCCTATCCACGGGATACCTCTGCCTGCACCTAGAGAATTCCGAGTTCTGACTATTATAAGAACAGGTCAAACGGATGTTTGCTTTGTCTTGTTATATTTCTAATAGCAAACTGCTGCTTTTAGTCAAATACATGTCCTCAGATATCACTGTTGCTTTAAAAAACAATTTTATTGATAATAAAAGAGAATGAAGCTGCTTGCTTTCCACGCTTTCCACAAGATAGATATACTGTACTGTATGTGTATATACACCCACTAGACACTTTATTATGTACACATACTTGTTTCTACATGAACCCTTTAGAATTTTCTATATTTTTGAATAAATATGACCTAAAACATCATCAGATTTTAATACAAGTCCTAAAGGTAGATCAAGTTAAACTCGTTGTCTTGCTGCATGACCCACCCTCTCTTGAGATTCAGCTCATGGACAGATGTCCTGACATTTTCCTTTAGAATTCTCTGATATAATTCAGAATTCATTGTTCCATTAAAGATGGCAAGCCGTCCTGGTCCAGATGCAGCAAAACAGGTCCAAACCATGATACTACCACCACCATGTTTCACAGATCGGATAAGGTTCTTATGCTGGAATGCAGTGTTTTCCTTTCTCCAAACATAACACTTTTCTTTTAAACCAAAAAAGTTCTATTTTTGGTCTCATCCGTCACAAAACTTTCTTCCAGTAGACTTCTGACTTGTCCACGTGATCTTTAGCAAACTGCAGACGAGCAGCAATGTTCTTTTTGGAGAGCAGTGGCTTTCTCCTTGCAACCCTGCCATGCACACCATTGTTGTTCAGTGTTCTTCTGATGGTGGACATTAACATTAGCCAATGTGAGGGAGTCCTTCAGTTGCTTAGAGTTACCCGGGGGTCCTTTGTGACCTCGTCAACTATTACATGCCTTGCTGTTGGAGTGATCTTTGTTGATCAAACCAATACTGGGGAGGGTAACAATGGTCTTGAATGTCCTCCATTTGTACACAATCTGTCTGGCTGTGGATTGGTGGAGTTCAAACCTTTTAGAGATGGTTTTGTAACCCTTTCCAGCCTGATAAGCATCAACAACTCTTTTTCTGAGGTCCTCAGAAATCTCCTTTGTTCGTGCCATGATACACTTCCACAAATGTATTGTGAAGAGCAGACTTTGATAGAGCCCTGTTCTTTAAATAAAACAGGGTACCCCCTCACACCTGATTGTCATCCCATTGATTGAAAACACCTGACTCTAATTTCACCTTCAAATGAACTGCTAATCCTAGAGGTTCACATACTTTTGCCACTCACTAATATGTAATATTGGATCATTTTTGTCAACAAATAAATGACCAAGTATATTTTTGTCTCATTTGTTTAACTGGGTTATCTTCGTATACTATTAGAACTGGTGTGAAACTCTGATGATGTTTTAGGTCATATTTATGCAGAAATATAGAAAATTCTAAAGGGTTCACAAACTTTTAAGCACCACTGTAATACACACACATATATCATGTAGTGCAAAGGTCCCTCCCTCTCCTGTAAAGCTTGATGAGATTGGAGAATAAAAGAAGGGAATCTGAGATATTACTCGATCCAAAAATTCCCCCTATGCTTTTCTCCTCCTCTTGAGCTGACCCACAGGATTTGAATGGGGTTTAGGTCAGTGAACTAGGTGGATATGCAAAATTAAACAACTGTTCTTTGGTTTTTGAACAATTGTCTGACGGGTATTTAAGCCGTTAGATCACTGACCTGCTGAAAGATCCAGCCATGACCCAGTTCTTGGCAGAGGCAGTCAGACTTTAGTGCAAATTCTTCTGGTATGGAGTAGAGTCCATGCTACCATGTATCCTAACACAGTTCCCATGACCTTTGAAGGAAAAACAGAAACACAACAGCATATATCACTTACCATTCTTATCAGTGAGGGTTAGGTTCTTTTCTGTGTAACCATAATTCTCTTTACACCAAGCTTGGACAAAAACTATATGTGTCTCTTGTTTGACCATGGAACCCAGTGCCAGTCAATGTTCCAGGAGCATATAGCAAACTTACATATGCATTTTTCGTTAGATGAAAGAAAACTAATTATTTTAAGTAGCTTGTAGGCAAGAACATGGTATGTAATTGCATATTTGAAGACTTGACCCCCAATTGTCATCTACAACATGAACACTTCAGAAAGTTTTGTTACAACTCTGGTTGTAAGTTTTAATTTTTGCCCTAACACTGAATATGGACATTTTCATACATGTAGTTATTTTTATACCCATTTTCTGATTTATGAAAGTCAGCACACTTTAATTTACTTTTATTTCTGTTTTCTAATCTTCCATGAGTTAATGGAAGTGTTGAGGGCCTGTGTCATCTGATATTTCTTCTCCAGGGAAACAAGAAGATATGGATAAACACTCAGGTGAAATGAAAAAGTACTATTCAAATGGAAATCTTTTGTTACAATAATTGTGATTTTGTTGAAAATGTTTGTTTGTTGGGTCATGAGGTTTTGGTAGAGTTTTAGTTTAATAAAAAAAAAAGCTTACTTTTTATTAATAGTTCATTTTCACTCATATATTTTGTGTAAAATTATGCAAAATCTAAGCTGGCTGGAACCAACTACATACACAAATGTGTGGACACATATACATTACCTCTAATTTGGGATAAAACATCATTAAATAAAGTAAATGTATAAAGCTTAATAAACAAATTTAAATATTAAGTAAATCAAACCATCAGAGCAAAACAACTATGTTTTAGAAAGTTTTTTTGTTAAAACAAGCTTGCTTTAATTAAAATTCATTTTACCTCATAGTATAGTGTAAAATTAAGCTAATTCTAAGCTAAATCGATAAATCTAAATAAAAAAAAATTCTAAGGTAAATTTTTAAAATTTCCAAAGTAAATTGATAGAAATGAATAAATATATACATATAAGTAATCATAAGACACAGAAGTGCTAAAACCTAACATTATACATGCAATAATAAACAAATTTGGTTCAAATCACTGACTATTACAAATCATCTGACATAAGTCATAATTTCCCCAGCAAATGGAAATTTCTTTTTGTTGTGTACACAAAATATACCACTAATACTGTCATACGCTAAATTCAGAAAGAGCATCCACAGTTTTTTGTGTCGAACGTGGCTAAATTGCACCTAAAAAAGGTCAGTATGTTAACATTTATTTATTGTTATTGTGTGATCACAAGTAAATTCACATAAACACCACAGAAAAGTATTTTTTTATTAATTAAAGACGATTAATTCAGGGTATGTAAGAGGTACGCACTCAGTTGCCAGTTTAGTGGGTACACTTTCTTATCACATGTACTTGCAGGTATTACCGTATTTTTCGGACCATAAGGCGCACTTAAAATCCTTTAACTTTCTCAAAAATCGACAGTGCGCCTTAAAATGCGGTGCGTCTAATGTATGAATTAATTCTGGTTGTGCTTTCTGACCTAGAACCGATTGTAGATGGTACACGGCGCTCATAAATCTGTCAAAATGTTTTAGCACGGCCTTGGTAAGGTACAAAGCTTACGGCCACCGTAGTGCGCATCATCGCGGAGTAATACGGTATGTGCTTCAGCATTAGGGTACGTGCATTCATTCATTCATTCATTTATTTTCGAAGCGGATTTCAAACTCAACCCTATCAGTCACGCAGTACAACATGGACATAGAGCAGCTGCGAGAGAATTCAACATTAACGAATCAACGGAAGTGGAGGAAGCAAGAAGACGCCCTGCGCCAGGTAAAGACCAAACTGAGCTTCCGAGGGAACTTAAGAGTTTTGTTTCATTTCATGTGTCTTATAACCCAGTGCGCTTTATGTATGACAATATACCCGTTAGCAGCCGATCGTTGATATTGTGTCTTATAACCCGGTGTTCTTTATGGTCCGGAAACTACAGTAAATCTAATTTGTCAGCTGCCACCAAACAGATATTATGTGGATATTATGAATCATTACCATAACACCGATGCTGGGATTTTTAAACTCCCAAATATCACTGCTGGATTAAGGATGGTACGTCAACCAAGAATCTTCAGCCAGCAGTGACCTCGTAGTCAGAAAATGGACATGCATATTTTTTTTTATTTGCATTTTCTATACCGTCCCAACTTTTTCTGCTTTGGGCTTCTATATTGTTCACCTACTTCTGAACTCTACTGCTGATATATATATATATATCCATTTCCATTAACGGTATTTAGCAGACGCACTTACGCAGAGTGGCTTACAGCTAACTCTGTTTTACAGAATACCATCCGAGCAGATTTTAGTTCAATACCTCGCTCAAGGCCCCAAAAGTGGTATTTTGGCAGTGCTAAGCCTTGCACCCTGGACCCCCTGGTTAATACTCCAGTACCATTCTTAAGTGCCATAATGCATGGATAATGTTAAGCAATGGGCAGAGTCCACAATATCCCTTCAGCCCCACTACGCACTATTGTAGTTTCAGATGCAAATGTGAAATATTTGTGACTCCATGCTGTAAATCAGCAATGAGGCGCTATTGTTAGGAAGGTATGCAAATCCTGGCATCGCGAGTCATTTTTCCTAGCTTGATGCAATCTCTTTGAGATTCGACTGGAAGCAAAAACGCTGGAGAACAATATGCTCTCTTCAGTAATAATTAAGCTGATGGCCTATTATGATGTATTGCAAATCAATATGTGTAGTCCCTGCTGCTGCCTGAAGTGGGGAGGCCTGGCACTGCTCCAAGTCCTGTCTTTTGCTGTGAATGAGCAGATGCAGGTGCAACACAACTTGCTTTGGAATTGGGAAAGGGGGGGAGTGAAGAAAAGGAAGAACAGCTTGGTGACAATGGCAGCAGGCCTCTCCAGTCTAATTGTCTGTGAATGATCATTTGAGGAAGGCTTTGCTTTTATTACGCAGGTGCTGTCTCTCGACTCGCTCCGTCTCTTGCACATTGGCACGCTTGGTACTTTGTGCAAGTTTCATTCCTTGTTATCTTAGCTTTTATCTTGCGTATATACGTAACCTTGTGGTAAGAGAAGACCTGGGTAAGGTATCTGTGGATCTTCAGGTGATTCCTGCAGCTACAGATCAGAATGAGCCTGCTTCTATTCATTCTTGTCAGCTTCTAAACTTCTAGCATATAATAAAAGCAGACAATGACTTGGAGAAACTATAAATAAGAGTATAAGACAACTTGGCTGAGCATTCCGCATTCACCTCATTACATATGCACAGAATATATATTTGAATTGTAAAGTTCCCCCCGTGTTTACCCTTTGGTTTGTTTGCTTGGCATCACTCTGTTTATCCGCTTTAATTCTGCCATTTTTCAGTCTATTGGATGTTGTGTAGTTGTCATCAAAAGGCGCCTCTCTATGGAAGTTCTAGTGTTTTGAAGGAGAACTGAATCGGCATTAAAAATTAAATGGTATATTGCAAAACATCACTTCACAGATTCAGGGCAAGTGTAGGAGCAGATGTGATCTGTAAATAAGTGGAATTGTAGATAAAGACGGAGGGGAGGTTGTTAGATATGCAGGAAGCAGCCGAGCCCACTTTAAATTGGCAGCAGGAAATTGTGAGAGTAGTCATAGTCTGTTATGGTGCGTATGACATTTGATTAATTTTTTTTTTTTTTTTTTTTTTTTGTTCTCCCTCTCTCGTTTTCACTTCAAACGCTCTTCCATGTCTTGTGTGAACAGGACCTTAAAGAAGACTGGAAAATAAATGAATCATTGATAAGAAATGAGGAAAACAAACACAAATTCAAGAACAAGTTGAAGATGAAGAGCAAGTTTTTTGGGAGAGTCACAGAGGCCTTCATTTATTCTTTTGATTAGCTCTGCTTGCCATAAAAAATGTTCTGCAGAAGGAGAGGCTCACACACGGTGTGCTGCCCTTCACATATTTAATGAAATTTCTGACAATTCATCTCCAATCAGATTAAGTGCTTGTTTAAAATGCAAATATGTTCTTGTCTCTGACATGCTGTAATTAAGCAGAACAATGCTCTATTTTTCCCCTGCTGTAACATGGCCCTCATCAAGGGCTTTGAAAACGGGACAATGATTGACCACCTGGTCTAGTTACAGTAGCTAAATTTATTAGAGCCTCTGTCTCTATAGAAAATCAATGGGGAATTGTATGTGTTGGAAAGGTTCAGGCTTGTTTTTGTATGTGCCATGTAATTAGCCTGACCCAGTGACAGATGTTGAAGATAATTCGGTATGTCATCATTATCTTTGCCATAAAAATGTCATTTCTTCTGGCTGTTCAGATTTTCTGCTGCTCCCCTGTAATACTGCAAAACTGAAAAGATTAGTTCGGAAATATCTCTTAACAACTGTGAGAGGAAGATATTGAAGAAATGCAACCTGAAATACAGTTTTGCTCTCATATACGTACTCACACATGCTTTTGTCCCACTAGCTTTGTGGGGATTTCCCAATTGACATAATGATTACTATAACTAATGAATGCTACACTTACAGCTAACTCTATCCCTAGCCTTAAGCAAATCAGCTAACTCAGTAAGCTTAAGCAAATCTTTTAGTTTTTCAAAAGAAAGTTGCAGTTTCTGAAAAAAAAGTCCTCAAAATGTCCCCACAAGGTAAAAAAAATCAGATCTTTCCATCCTTGGGGCATTTGGGTTTTTTTTCCACACTTTATACTGAGCCCTTTTACTAAAATAAAAAATAATAGCTATCTATTATGGGGTATTGAGTGCAGATTGATGGGGGAAATTGTTTTTTTTAATTATTATTTTAGCACAAGGCCTCAACATAAAGTGTGAAACAAAAAACAAATGCCCCAAGGATGGAAAGATTTTACACACAAGGATAGAAAATCTTTTCTCCAGTCTCTCACAAGCCTTGAGAAAGTGAAAGCAAAATTTAAGATTTTTTATTTATTTTGGAAATTCATTAAAAAGTAAAACATTGACATAAGTATACAGACCCTTTGCTATGACACTTGAAATTTAGCTCTGGGGGCCTCCTATTTCTCTTGATCATCTTTGAGATGTTTCTACACCTTGACTCGAGTCCATCCGTGATAAATTCAGTTGACTGAACATGATTTGTAAAGACACGCACCTGTCTATACAAAGTCTCACAGCTAACAGTGCAAATCAGAGCAAAATCCAAGCCTTGAGGAGGAAAGATCTGCCTGTTGAGCTCAGAGACAGGATTGTATGGATTGGAGAAGGCTATAAAAAAAATTCTGCAGCATTGAAAATTCCCAAGAACACAGTGGCCTCCATAATTGTTAACTGGAAGAAGTTTGGAACAACCAGGACTCTTCCTAGATCTGGCCACCCCACCAATCTAAGTAATCGGAGGAGGCAGGCCTTGGTAAGAGAGGTGACAAAGAATGCAATGGTCACTCTGGCTGAGCTCCAAATGTTCTGTGTGTAGACAGGAGAAACTTTAAGAAGGTCAACCATCACTGCAGCACTCCACCAGTCTGGGCTTTAGTGGCCAGACAGAAACTTCTCCTCAGTAAAAGACACATAAATGTCTGTCTTAAGTTTGCAAAAAAGCATCTGAAGGACCCTCAGACTGTGAGAAACAAGATTTTCTGGTCTGATGAAACCAAGATTGAACTTTTTGGCCTCAATTCCAAGTGTCTGAAGGAAACCAGGTACTGCTCATCACCTGGCCAATACCATCCCTACAGTGAAGCATGGTGGTGGCTTCATCAGGCTGTGGGGATGCTTGTCAGTAGCTGGGACAGGAAGACTGATCAGGTTTGAAGGAAAGCTGAATGGAGCAAAGTACAAAACCTGATTCAGAGCATTCGGGACCTCAGACCGAAAGTTCACCTTCCAACAAGACAACACAGGAGTGGCTTATGTAAATGTCCTTGAGTGGCCCAGCCAGAGCCCTGACTTGAACCCAATCAAACATCTCAGGAGAGACCTGAAAATGGCTGTCTACCAACCTGACAGAGCTTGAGAGGATCTGCATAGAAGAATGGCAGAAAAATTCGGTTTTCACTTTTTCACTATGGAGTACTGAGTGCAGAATTATGGGGGGATTTTCTTTTTAAGATCTCAGCACAAGGCCGAAACATAACGAACATGAGAGAGAGACAGAGAGAGAGAGAGAGAGAGAGAGAGAGAGAGAAGAGAGAGAGAGAGAGAGAGAGAGAGAGAGAGAGAATTTTGGCATATTGTACATGTAGTAAAGTTACTGGTCTGGCCTACAGAAAAGTAAAATGGATACAATTTGGTAGCTCACCTGGCTCATTGGGTATTCAGTGACTAAAATCAATTTAGCAATTTCTCAGCTTGCATGTGATTAAATTATTGTGGCATTAGTTTATTTGAACAGGGGCACATGGGAGCATATTTGGTGCAAATGTTTCATTTGTTACATTTGGTTGGCGTTAGTATCATCTAGACCCATGTGTTTGGAGGACGCTTTCATGGCATCAGAGAGCATTTTAATTAATCACAGGATCGAGTTGTTTTGTGCCACAACTCAGTGGGCCGTGCAAGCTGGGCTCTACCAAAGCGCGCCCGATTTCCCGTGATTAATACAAGCAAGCTGTTTCTGCAAAGTACAGCACCATGAGAGATGAACCCTGCCTTGTCTCCTGAGTCAGTTTATAATTATTATATTGTGTCTCAATTTAACTCAATCAGAGCAGCCTCTCGCAGCACGGATCGTCTACGGGCAATGTGGGACCGGCATCTGATGAATCCGGAGCGTTCGCTTGCACTGGGAAAATGAATTGGATTAAAAAAATTGATAATCAGTTTCTTTGTGCATTCAACCTTGCATATCCAACCCCCTCGCCTCGCTTTCCACCCCAGTTCCATCGCACCCCTCCTTGTGGTAGCGTCAGGAGACAAATTCTAAATATTTCCTCAGTTTCACGGCCAAGGTGTCGAGCCCCGGCATTGATTCATTTAACATAATCACTGTGTTCTAACGGAATGGTTAATACCGGAGTGACAAGCATGTTTCTTTCCTGAAGGCACCCAATCACTTCACCACAACTCTGAGGTGATGAATGTGTAATTACCAAGTTTGACAGACCTTGTTCAGCTTTGTGTGTGTGTGTGTGTGTGTGTGTGTGTGTGACAGAGAGGTAGAGAGATAAGGACAGAGATAGACATGGAGGTGAGAATCTAAGTGAGGATTTGCACTTCTGACCTCCATTCCCAGAATAATGTCTTGATATAATGACAGAACCACTCATCACTTTAAGGTTACAATGTAAGCTGCCTTAGAGTAACGCTAATTGCCAAGGACAAACCCATTTATGTTCTCACTCATTCATATATAGTAATGCATGTACTGCAAATTCCATGTAGAACTTAATTGTCTGAATGCGGATGTGATCACGTAGAAGTTTCACCATCCACGGCTTTGAATATCTGGTCGTACACAGTACTTCATTATATACGGCTCTGCATCTGCTTTCAGTATTATTTAATCATGCCCAGTCTTGTGTTTGGCTTAATCACACGTTATACGGAACTGATCTGCAACTCAGATCACCTGTACTACTTCATTATACAGTGGGCGTCAAAAATCTGAGCCCACTATTAAAAATGCTTGTTTAGATATTTTTGGAACAGGAATAAGGATTAATACTGCAGCAAGAAAATGACCTAAAGCACGCCGTAAAGCTTTCCAACAATTACTTGAACACCAAAGAACATCAAAGAGAGGTGACTGCCATGGACTGTCCTTCACAGTTACATGGCCTAAGCCATATTCAGCATTTATGGGGGCACTTGAAGACAGATTCCAAGATGCTTCTCAACTTGAAGTACATGCCAGCTTGAGAGAAGAGCATGCTGTAAGTACAGCAAGAGGGGGAATCTACAAAGACTAAAACATTTAAATTGTACAGTACTGTGCAAAAGTCTTAGGCCACCATTACATTAGATGTACCATTGTTTTATCAGACAGAATTATTTCCCAGTCTCTTTATTAGAATACAACCAGAAAATAAAAAAAAGTTGTATGCAGCATTAGGCAATTTAAAACAATAACAATCTTTTTGAAGAGTAGCAGCCAAGAAACCACTTTTTCGGAAGGGGAACAGTGTGAAAAGGCTAAGATATGCCAACGCTCAAAAAGATTCACAATCTTCATTGTGCATTATCCAGTGACAAATCCGAGTTTGATTTTCTTTGGGTCCAATCATTGACAGTATGTTATTGCTACAACAATAAATCTAATGGTGGCCTAAGACTTTTGCTCTTTTCACAAGATTCAACTTTTCACTCAAACTGTTATGTTGGTTATATGATTTGCAATGTAACAACTGTATTAAATTCTTTTTGTATACACTGGCAGTCAAAAAGAATAATGACCCTCAAAATGTAATTAATTATAAAATTCCATTGGTTATTAGTGGCTTATCCATATTGTGTGGTTCCTTTCTTAGCCTTTATGGCCTCTCAGTGCATGAGACAAATATTTAAAATGATCTTGAGCTTTCCACGCACACTGCACTGATTTAAACCTTTAATATGTTCTCTTCTTGTCCCCTACTGACCCACATTCTCTTGGTTTCATAAGGACCGTACTTTTCTGCCTGCAACCAACTCCACAGCCATTTTCTCATTATTGTTCATAATTGATTGCATAGAATGTATTCGATTGGATTATCTGTGCTGTTTGGTGCCTTGGCATGATTGGTTGTCGTAACTTCTTAATGTCAGTGGACTCTGCAGTCAGTAAATGGTTACACCTCATTTAATAGCCATGTACTGTCCTATATGAGCCAAATATTTTTATTTTCTGGTCTCATGGTGTAAGTATGAGCGCAATATCATGGGAGGCTTGATGAATTTCCTAGTTGAGGAATATTAAGGCCTAAGGGTTAAGGGTCTTGCTCAAGGACCCAACAGTGGCAGCTTGGCGGAGGTGGGATTTGAACCCTGGATCTTCTGGTCCAGAGTCCAGTACCTTACCCGCTAGGCTACCACAGTCCCCTTTCACACCGAATCCGAAACTGACAGACTGCGGAGCTGCGTCACTTTTTTATCAGAGCCTGTTGTAGTTTCTGCGTTGTTCAGATGTGTTAAAATCAGGCTGACCAATCAGAGCTCGGTTGTCAGGCAGAACAGCTCATCCTGCTAATAGCAGAGCTTACACGACAAGCAACACGCTGATTATAAATGCATGGATATTAAAGAACATATCTGGTAGATTATAGCTGAAAGGCTGGAGGATGATGGTGACAAACCTCACAGGGACTGTTTGGAACTTTCTTGTTTATCTAAATCCATTCTAATCTGTTCCTGCAAACAAAAACACAAACTGTAGTTTCCTGCACTAATCTTTGCTCGTGTTTTTTTTTTATGTACTTTTTCTACGTTTCTTTAAGTCAATGTGAACAAGACATGGCGAAATGACACGTGAGACATTAAGAGAAGGGAAATTAAAGAAAGCAAAAGCGGACATGGTGTAAAGGTCCCACTGCGTGACTCACTGTGTAAAGGCCCAACTCTGGTAAGGAGTACTTAACATTTAATTCTAATCAAACTTAACATATTGGCCATTCTTCTGAACATATAGAGATTGAACTCTTCCCCACTGAAAGGTAGAAAAAAATCATGCCTATTGACCTATGCAGGGGAATGAAAGCTGTCTTCGTCGCTGATTGACTTCGGTCTAGCAGACCACAGTGACCTGTCTAAGCATGCGGAATGAGAGAGAGTCATTTTAAAGTGTTCTCCATGTCAGAAATAGTGAATGCGAGTCAGAGACACTACAAGAACTGAGAATGAGATGCAGAGAGGTTCAAGATTGCCGTGGCTATGTGAGAGCGCGAGATGCGAGAAAAAAAGACCAGAGACGTGCGTGTTCTTTGACAGAAGTGGTCTATTCTAACACCTGCAGCCTTACTGAACCCTGCCACAGTGGTGTCATGACAGGCCTCACCTCTCACTCAATCATCGTGCTGCTAATCACATGCTAATAAATTAGCTACCCCATTCTAGCAGCGAACATCCACATTGTCACTTATTTTCTCACCCTCCAAAACGAGGAAATAGCTGTGATGAACGAGCGTAAAGAATCTAAATACAGAGACATTCTCTCTTGGCTCCTTGTGTCTCAGGCCAGCGTCAAAGAGCGTCTGCTCGAAGCGCGAGCATCCTGAAGAACTCGGTGCAGATCTTAATGAGGTCTGAAATGATTAGTCTAGAATCTCGGTCTCCCTGCACGCAGAATGATTTGTTTTTCATTTCTGATCTTTTGCTCCAGTGTTGTGCAGGGTGGCAACTATTTGCATCTACTTTGTTAATGAGTGTAAAAATGGGTTGCCATCTGCTTTTTCTGTATCCTCCGAAACACATTCAGCCGATCCGCGACGGCAGAGGGAAGCGCCGAGCACAAACACAATCCTTTTGATCCTTTGATTGAGATTATGAATTACAACGCGTATGCCTTTGAATCGAAGCAATTATTATACCTTTGTGTCGCGCGGCAAATGTGCTGATGTGTCATCAGCTGCTGTTCTGGCGAGTGTCGGTTAAATGGTTGTGCGAGTTGCTCGCTGACTTGTGCCGCCGTATCTGAGACGTTGTTTGATTTGAATATCCGTAATTACTACAGATGCATCTAAAAGGCGTTATAATAAGCATTTGCTGAAATTTCAAAAAATGCTTTATGGCGAGCGTGCAGCCCAAAATGTGTGCATCGCTGAATAGTGTTTAAATGTATTCATCACGGCAATTGAGTAACGCTCTGGTGTACTGCTGTAGTGAGCACAGAGTAGTTTCTGCTCAATGAAGAGTGACTGTGTTTACCATGCATGTTCTTGAGCATTGAGTTTCGGGTCATCGGTCAAGCCATTTAAGTTTGTTTTGATGGGTTTTAATCTTCTGTTAATTGTATTTATACACAAGCTCACGGGATGTGAGGATACGCTTACTCTCATCTATCAGCTTTTTTCTATCTTTATACACTGAAGTGGAATTGAATGGCTTTGCAGCATGTCCTTCGATGACACTAAACAGCAGTGCATGTATTCAACCTTATTAATGTTAGACGACGTCTGTACAGGTCTACGTTATTTCCAGTTTACCCATCAGATACAAGAAGTTGTGTGTATGAAGCGATTACGGCAATGTGCTTCGAAAGGACCCTTGCATTATTGCATTCATGTTACACTAGCAAGGAGGAATAAATGGACAAGCGCAGTGTTTTGCTTAGACCAGCAAATTGCGAATGCTGAATTGGAAAAAAAACACATACCATTTCCAAGTGGGTGCCCAGTCCATCTCTGACGCTCTATTTGCTGTTGATTTAATTACCTGTAAACATACAACAGTGTGATTTTGTCTAAGCCCGGCTGCTATCAAAAGGCCCTTTAATATGTGGTCGGCTGCACAGACCGCCAGTGTTTCTGCACTTTGTGCATGTTGTGCATCTGATTTTCTCCGGAGAATTCTTCACCACACATCGGAGTGTTTCTCATAACTTCAAGGCAAATAAAGAAGGAACTATCTGTGCAAAGACATTTATATGCAGTGTCGCAATTTTAGCCTTGCAGCATATTTACTCTTTTTTTTATGGCTTGAGTTACTCTGCTGGTCATACAGTATATTGATATTCAGGCTGGAACAGAATTCGAAATGTCATCCCTAGGCATTTCCTCACAGAGAATCACTCCTTTCTCTGTAATTTTCATTGAAATTTGGTGTGCAAATGCAGTAATAGACACATTTATAAAATCAAAAGGATTCAATTTTCTTTTCAATCACACAACAGTATGAATAGCTTTCTCTATTGAACCTAACAACGAGGAGCCATTACCCGCTGTAAAGGATGGGTTGCCTTCGCTTGCTTTTTCCTGAAAGTGTGTCAAACAATTTCCCACGTCTTTACATTTGTTCTGGGCTAACGGGGGCCTGTCAAACAGGTTTGTTTCTAATTTGTCTGGCAAAATGTCATTTTTATTTCAATCGGTGCAGAGTGATCACCAGGGATGCAGCGTGTTTGCGGACTCTTAGGCCCTGTAATACATTAACTCCACTGCCTTGCAGATGACCAGTGAAGGCACGTAATTGCAGATGGTAAATTATGTGGAAAGGATGACGTGCAGAGCAAGTCGCTGACTCTTGCATGTCTGGCCTGTATGATGATGCAGTGATGGCCAGTGCAAATGGAAGCGTGTGGTCAAAAATGAGCATTTCTGCCTCAGTTGTGTAATGGCTCTCTTGCACGGGGCTGCACTGAAAGGTTATGGCAAATGACTGGAATTCATGGCTTCCTTCACATTACATTTCTTCTTCATCGGCGTAGGCTGCTTTAGCTTTGTCATTGTGTAGATGGCACGTCTGATATCCCTGATGTCTTTATGCCTGTGCCATCTTCTTGTAATATTATACTGTATACGAATGACACCAAAATAGACCAAAAGACAGATTCATTATGCATGATGCATTGGAGTTGTCATCGAGTTTCTTTTAAATGAATCCTGACAAGCCCCTATCTCTAGATTTCACTCTCAGCACTATAAAACTAGGTCCTCCTTGCTTGTGTTCAGCTAATCCGGACTCCACTCTAATGCAAGTGTCCTGCTCATCTGAAGTAATTAATCAGTTTTCACACTACCCTGACCCACCGCCGAGCAGGGCTCGCTGCTCGCGTAGCCGCGCGCTTGAGCAGATGGGCCACGATTTGCAACACGTATGTTTTTACATCCTTCTATCAAGAATTTTAATTACGTCCAGCCCCTTTCTGTTTACAGTAAAAGAAGCCCAGCATAATCACATCATCGATTTATTTTCAGAGTTAGCAAGAAACTATGAGGATAAATATTTAATCAGGAATGTTAATGTGACCAATTACGGCATTCAGGTTTGATAAGGTAATTATTTGATGGTGTACAGACAGACTGTCAATCAGCACTTTTAAAAGAGCAGCCTACGGATGCGTCGTTTTCCATCCTGTAGAAAATAACAATTTAATTCTCTCTTCTATTTCATACATGCCACGAGGATGGATTTCCTTTCATGCTTTTGTTTCCTGAGGGACCCGGTGAATTAGTGGTGCAAGCAAAGGCTCTTGTTTCTTATTCAAATTGGCGTAGTGTAATAGAGTCCCATAAAATGCTCTCTGCTACTGAGACCACTAGGAAACACTTGAAACTTTAAATGATATGGCTCCCAATCATTTGTCATGCACAAGATCAGAACGCCTAATACGTATTTAAACAGATATCTTGCTAGTATTTACCAATGTCTAGTGCTGAAACTTGTATAAGTCGAGCTCAGAAACTCGTCTCAGCTGAAACTTGATTCACGATTCATGATTCAGTATACAGTGATTAAGTGATTCAGATTCACAATAGTCCTTCCTCAGTGAAGATCTCGGCTATTTATGGTGTTTTTCTTTATTTTTACATATCCAGTACTATATTCTTAGTGCAAATAAGTCTCCATGGGTCCTAAAAAGGTTAGTTACAAGAGCAAACCGAAACGAACCCAAAAGGAAACACAGGCTGCAGCTAAAGCTTAACAGCTATGCTAGCACCCCAAGTACCACTGTACTTATGTATTAAAGATAAAAGGACTGGCAGGTAGTATTTTTACTTGTGCAGTCAATGCGAGTTTTTACATCAATGCGAGCTGTGGCAAGAAGGTTTGCTGTGTCTGTCAGCGTAGTGTCCAGAGGCTGGAGGCGCTACCAGGAGACAGGCCAGTACACCAGGAGACGTGGAGGAGGCCGTAGGAGGGCAACAACCCAGCAGCAGGACCGCCACCTCTGCCTTTGTGCAAGGAGGAACAGGAGGAGCACTGCCAGAGCCCTGCCAAATGACCTCCAGCAGGCCACAAATGTGCATGTGTCTGCACAAACGGTTAGAAATCGACTCCATGAGGATGGTATGAGGGCCCGATGTCCACAGATGGGGGTGGTGCTCACAGCCCAACACTGTGCAGGACGCTTGGTATTTGCCAGAGAACACCAGGATTGGCAAATTCGCCACTGTCGCCCTGTGCTCTTCACAGATGAAAGCAGGTTCACACTGAGCACGTGACAGACGTGACAGAGTCTGGAGATCTGCTGCCTGCAGCATCCTTCAGCATGACCGGTTTGGCAGTGGGTCAGTAATGGTGTGGCGTGGCATTTCTTTGAAAATGACGATGAGTCCAAAGGAGAACTTTTTGTTTAAGGTGAAAGCATTATGGATAGTGAAAGAAAAACATTTCATTTCAGCATGAGGACTTCATTCTACATTTCAAACCTGGTGGTGGTAGTATCATGGTTGGGCCTGTGTTGCTGCATCTGGGTGGGTACCACAGTTGAAGCTGTTCCATACAGAGGACTGGGCTAAAATATTGAGAGAGAGAGAGTGAGAGAGAGAGAGAGAGAGAGAGAATGCAATATTCCTGATTGTATTTACGTCTCTGGTTTTGAACTGGATAGATTTTTGACTTTGTTTTGCTCTGCTTTTCAACTCGTCTCCTCCTGAGCAACCTGGGCTCAGTGAACGGTCCCCAGAACACTCCTTGCTGGCAAACTGCTGGCCACACCACTATCCCAACGTTCGTCGATCACTTCTGCACAGTCAGAGTCCTCCCTCTATCCCAACTGCCCTCTTACTTCCAAACAGCAGAATTGTATTATGGCTCATCTTTTGGCATCTTCTGTTCGACTGGGGTACCTACTTCACATCAAAGATATTGCAGGAGTTTTGGAGAACATAGGCATCAGTCACTCTGGTTTGTCACTGTCACTGGGTTCTTTGTTGTTCCCTTAAGTTTTGGGTTGTCTCTTTGATTGGATTTACACCTCCGATTTTGAGTCTGGGTGAATTTTTGACTATGCTTTGCTCTGCCCTTCTGTGTGTCTTTGCTTGTGGATTTTTTAATAATCTGTTTTTTACTGCTTCCTGCGTTCACCCCCCATTTCTGCCAGTTATGACACCCTGTTTTGGGGGCTTCAAAGGAGGTTTTGCACGCAGGCTGCGCTGATCACCAGAAGGCGTTTGAGTTTAATGAAGGAACAGTTTGATATTGCAGTGAGGTATTTGATCATTTGATTCACTAAAATATTGAATTCCACCAACATCAATGAATAAAACAGACACTTCGGTAAACATTTCATTGCTGCATTGTAATGAAATTATAGAGGAAGTCGGTCTTCCCCTGTGGCCTTAAAGAAAGCAGTTGCCTGTGTTGCACATGCCTGTTCACACCAAATCACTACAAGGGCAAATAAGTTGAGGGTGTAAGAGATACTTGCTAGATAATGGTCCATTTCATTAATAAAATAAAACATTTTAGGAGAAAACTCTACATTTTCAGCTCAATTGATGTCCTCTTTCCATTTGGCAGCCGCCGTCATCCAGAGTGACTTATACACAACTGAATACAGTCTTACAATCCAAGAACTTAACAGGGGGGGATTGAGCTCTGGCCCCTAACTGTTTTCCACTAGGCCCAAGTAGCTTAACCTGCTAAGCCACCATGTCCCCTATTGTAAGGTGTTCCAGCATGGCGAGTCTTATTCGTGTTCATGTGCCCTGTGGATGGACTGGCACCCAAGGTCCCAAGGAGTAGTTTTCCCACCTAGCCCCGCTGGTCCTTCGGTTTGATACCAATGTATCAAAATGTTACCTACACATTACACCTACAGGGCTTTCAATTACAGTGCCCATTGGGTTGGGCCTGTCAATTCTTCCACAACAAGCATGCCTTTATGGTGACCTTGCTTTGTGTGCACTGAGAGACAGTCATGCCTGAAACTCAAAATGACCTTCCCCAAAATGTTCCCACAGTGTTTGGTATACTGGAAGCATTACACGTTCTTTTTGACTGGAACTAAGGGGCGTAGCCAACCCCGGAAAACACCCACCCCATAGCATTATCCCTCCTCCATCAAACATCAACAGTTTTGACACATATTCAATCACAGGCAAGTAACCTTTCTCCCTGGCATCCCTCAAACCCAGGCTTTGACAATCAGACTGCCAAAGTGTTATTTGCCACTACACAGAACCATTTCGCATCTGCTTATAGGGTCCAGTGGAATCCATGTCCATGTATTTTGTTACTTGTTTATATTTGATCATTCACTCTATTTTTAACATCCCAATCCTTCAACAGCAAAGTTGGAAAGGTGGGATTCAAAACAGTTCGCATATATCCTCACTCTACAACCCATCGTATAACTGTATGAGTATGAAATCCTTTACAGAAGAAGCATCTAACTCCTTGTTTGACTCACAAACCAATGCTAAGTGATGTAAACTTGTTTTTCATTGCAAACCTGTCCAGCAACTCTCAATCGTGGTTTCAAAGCGAAAATGGGTGCACTTGCACTATGCCCAGAGTTTTGCAAACTTGTTTGTGTTTGTTTTACTGCTGAAGCCTCATAAATCAAGCCATGAAGAGTGGACATCTACAAACACCATGCAGAGGACAGCTGGAGCCTATCCCACTGCGCTTACCCACTATTTTCCTCCATTATTAGGAGCTGGTCCACACGCTTTTAGCGTCGTGGTCACCCTCCTCAGGAGTACGCAAACAGCAGCACACCTCAATTGCTCCATTACATGCTCCAGTTTTCAAACTTTCCTGAAATTATTTTTCTTTTAAACACCTTCCTACTCTTTATATACAGTTTAGAGGAGACTGCAAACAGGGAGTTTCTCTTAAATATAGTTTGGTCATTAAAAATATCTTTGGTCAACAAACACCCGTTTGTCCTTTATATTGACCTAAACTTAGATAGATTGGATTGGGAAGGTCAGTACTGTGGAAAAGTAAAATTGTTGTTTTTAACACTTATATAATGATCACTATGTAACATAATTTTTGATACTGGACCCCACAATTTGATGTGTCACTCCATAATACTCTTTTCCACGATCTTCATTCCAATCTTTGTGAGCTTTAACATACCGTTTCAACTCTGTTCTCGTTCTGAAAAAAGTGGGGGTTTCTTTGGCCTGCCTACCCTAAAAAAAAAAGACCAATCCTGATCAAGCTTCTTAGCGAAGGGTCAACTGGAATCCCGCTGACGTGTAAGGGGAAGTCCACACCACTACTTTGCCACTTTAGCCTATAGAGCTGTTTCTTCAATTTTAGAAAACCCCTCTTTTTTTAATATATATACATTTTAGTAAAAACACTGAGAAATAACTCTATATTGATGGTCCATTATGGTCTATCTAATCTAATGGTGGCCTACGACTTTTGCACATCCTGTGTTTGTTTATTTAATGTCACATCAGCGGCTATTCCATGACATGGCTATTGGGGATCTGCTCAGGTTTTCTGTATTCTTATGTCTGTACTGCCCTAGTTGGCCACATGCCTGATCAGCAATACACTTCTTACAGGCTACATAAAGGTACTCTGTTTGAAGACAAAAGTGGTCAAATCTCATGTCTCCATATTTAACATTTCCAGATGATCTACCCGGGAGACCTTAAGGGGTAGGGCTTGTGGCGCTGATTTTGAACCTGGACCTCTGACCATAGTCCCACTATGCTAGGCTAACCACAATATTACACCTTAGTTTATATCTTAAATTGATGTTTTATGTTTGATTACATTCCTTTGCTTTACAACTAATTACAACAAATATATGCGTAAAAAACAATAATTTTCTGGTTGTGAATGGATTGAATCCTATTTACTTAATACTTTTTTGGAAATTTTATTCCGACTTCGAACACTATCCTTAATTCCAATGGCTTCAGGAAGCAATTAAGTGTGATTCCTTCCCTAAAATTTTTCACTATAGAGAACAGATGGACTACCGTATGTTAACTGTAGAACTGCAAGTGCATCTATCTGGTACTTAACTGATAAAAAAAAATATGACTAAACATAAAACAGATTTCACACAAGGTTCCTAAAAGTAGATAAGGAGAACCCAGTTTAAACAAATGGACGAAATATTATACTTGGTCATTTATTTTATTGAGGAAAATTGATCCAATATTACATATTAGTGAGTGGGCAAAAGTATGTGAGCCTTTGCTTTTTCGGTATCTTTGTGACCGCCCACCTGTGCAGCAATAACTGAAAGCAAACGTTTCCTTTAGCTGTTTGATCAGTCCCTGCTCACCGCTTGGAGGAAATTTTTAGCCCATTCCTCCGTACAGAACAGCTTCAAGCTCTGGATGTTGGTGGGTTTTCCTCACATTAGCTGTCCTTCCAGTCCTTCCACACATTTCCATTGGATTAAGGTAAGGCAGGACTTTTGACTTGGACATTCAAACATGAACTTTATTCTTCCTGTAACCATTCTTTGGTAAACGACTTGTGTGCTTAGGGTCTCTGTCTTTGCTGCATGACCCACCTTCTCTTGAAGTTTCAGCTCATGGACAGATGTCCTGACATTTTCCTTTAGAATTCCCTGATATAATTCAGAATTCATTGTTCCATCAAAGATAGCAAGCCGTCCTGGCCCAGATGCAGCAAAACAGGCCCAAACCATAATACTACCACCCCCATGTTTCACAGATGGGATAAGGTTCTTATGCTGGAATGCAGTGTTTTCCTTTCTCCAAACATAATGCTTTTCCAAACATAACATTCTTCCAATATCCTTCTGGCTTGTCCATGTGATCTTTAGCAAACTGCAGACGAGCAGCAATGCTCTTTTTGGAGAGCAGTGGCTTTATCCTTGCAACTTCCATGCACACCATTGTTGTTCAGTGTTCTTCTGATGGTGGACTCATGAACATTAACATTAGCCAATGTGAGAGAGGCCTTCAGTTGCTTAGAAGTTACTCTGGGGTCTTTTGTGACCTCGCCAACTATTATAATATATAATATCAATTTCAAATTAACTGCTAATCCTACATACTGCTGCCACTCACTAATATGTAATATTGGATCATTTTCCTCAATAAATAAATGACCAAGTATAATATTTTTGTCTCATTTATTTAACTGGGTTCTCTTTATCTACTTTTAGGACTTGTGTGAAAATCTAATGATGTTTTAGGTCATATTTATGCAGAAATATAGAAAAAGTCTAAAGAGTTCACAAACTTTCAATGATCACTATATATATGTGTGTATATATATATATATATATACAAGTAGCCACTGAAGCTGACTTGACATAAGGTAAACAAATAAAGAAGGAAACAAACACACAGACACTTCTGCCTAAGTTGTTTGTGACATGAGAGATTCTCCCTGGTAATTGTATCCCAGGTCGGGAGAACGTGACTTATTACTGATTCATGGACAACAGATTGAACTGCTTTTAAATGTATGAAAATATGATTAAAAGGCCATTTTTCTGCTAAAATCACAGCACGCCAAACTGCGGGCTTTTGTCACTGGCAGCACCCACTTCCCTGCCAGCTCTGCTTTTAAGGCTTTGGCAGCATGGACGTGGTCTATATTTAAAGGACCTGACAGGTTCGACAGTAATGCAGTTGTCTGGCCTTTTATTTTCTACATGAGATCTGCTTTGCAAAGACACAACATATTAGAATCAAGCCCGCTTGGCATGGACCCACGGCAGCAAAAGACTTTCTTAAGTCTTTAAGTTCTACTCAGAGGTTATTGATTTTTTTTTTTTTGTCTATGAATGAAGTTACTTGGCTTATTATGTTTTTGAAAGTTTTCAGTCATCCAGGTCATTTTGAATGTCTGGTACAAGTAAGTTGAGGTTGTTGGACTTTTGTGGTATTATATTGAAGAAGGTTTGAGCAGATGTTTAAAGACAACATCTAGAAGACTATTAGATTATTGCAGCAGATTACATTAATAATGCGATAGACAGATAGATAGATAGATAGATAGATAGATAGATAGATAGATAGATAGATAGATAGATAGACAGACAGACAGACAGACAGACAGATAGACAGATAGATAGATAAGAAATCAATAGGTGATAGACACTGATCCTTGCCCTAGAGATGTTGGTTGGATGTTGCGCTTGAAGAAAAGAAAAAATTGGAGCCCCTCACTATATGGACAAAAGTATTGGGACACCTATACATTACACCTACAGAAGCTTTCATGACATCACATGGGGTTGAGGCCAGGGCTCTATGAGGGAAATCTTCCACAACAAGCATGCCTTTTTGGACCTTGCTTTGTGCATTAGGCTACAGTCATGCTGAAACACTAAAGGGCCTTCCCCAAACTGTTAGATATGCTGATATATTATTGTGGACCATGACTGCCAGGTAGACGCTGCTTAACACCAAAACATCTATTTGTACCTGAGTAGGCTATTATTAATGCCTGACTAATAAAATAAAAGTATATTTTTGGCTCCATATGTCCTTGAGTCCAAACATAATACATATACATATAGCTTTTATATAAAATAAAGCACACTGTAATTCATATTTTTGGCTCTAGGGACATTTTTTTGGTTCTATCTGAAATCGATTAAATATAGCATGTGTGCGCTTGATCTTCGATTACAGAAGCCTGGCTTGAAAGAGTGGGAATAGATTGCATCTGAATTTTATTAGTGAAACAGAATGATCCTGAAGTAAAATGTTTGGCTTACTCAAATAAGCGTAGCTTTGTGGAATACTCCCCCTGTATGATTGTTTCTCTAGCGAGATCTGGCAACACTGGTGGCATCCTACTACAGTAACAGCTTGGGCTGGGTGCTTGATTTTATAGACCTGTGGCAATGGGACTGAATGAAAAACCTGAATTCAATGATTAAGAGGTGTGTCCCAAAACGTTTTGTCCAAATAGTGTAGATACACAGATAAAGATAGATAGAGAGATAGAGAGAAAGAAGGATAGACAGTCAGTCCACTAAGTTCAGCTTGAGTTTGCATTACCATTAGATGCTTGTCTTTGGATACAAATGGGGTGTCATGGGGAAATTTCAAATGGTGCACAGAGCCAGAAATAGAGATGGACGGGGGTTACAGTCTGGCCGTTTGAGCTCCATCCCAGATTCCTTTTTTTTTAACAAGATCCAAATTACAAGAGTTTTTTTTGCTCCTCTATGGGGCTGCTTCTGCTACCACCACTCCCTATAATTTCAGCTGGTGGCATTGTATATTGTTCATCATTGTAAATACGCCCAAACCACTGAACATGAGGTCACCTCCACCAGGCCCGCTCCATCTAATTATTGCTTATGGTTTTCTGAATGGGGCTCACCCAGCTGAAGAGAGATCAGGGACGACACGGCCACAACAGTGCAGCTGCTGCCTCTGCTGCTCATACATACAGCAACACATACAGGAACAGCCACATAACATATACATCAGGACAGTAGATCATCTGGCCTAATGGCACATACAAGAAAAGGCCATGTCCGTTTTTATTTTCATAAACATACACTCACACATACAGATACACAGAGGGACAGCATTAATTGCAATGACAGTAGAGTGTGGTCTGAGCAACAGCTGGAAAGCATCAGGCATGCAAGGCCAGGCCAGGCCCAGCCCAGCACACTCCTCCAACCTGGCACAGGCTTTTATTTGCTCATAAAGTATGTGGAAGGCCTGATTTGCTCCTGACATATTCAGAGGATAAAGGAATTAAAAGGCAGTTTCCCCCTGCAGTAAACGTTAATGACTGATGATGAAGAGGCCTGCTCGTTTTTTTTTGGTCTGCAGGCTATATTTGTAGGTACGCTGCTATAAAGGGTGGAAGCTGAAATATGAACGTGTCACACGAGAAGGTAATCGTCTATTAAACTTTACAGTCTGTTATTGTTGTGTTTAGGGATTCGAATTTGTAGTGGCAACACGTCGAGGTGTGTATTACTGTATTACCGCGCGACATAAAACTCAAAATTTTCTGTCATCTTTTCCAGGACCATTATCATTTCCTGAAATGGTAACTATCATAATTAAGCGTAATTGAACCATCTGACAGCTAGCGCAGGAAAACAGATGAAAGCCGTAAAATTCTGATGGTGGAAGGAAACCAAAGTCAAAACAAAACCCCTTCGAAAGTTTGCAGATGTGACCCATCAGTCACAATTCAGAGAATGGCCATTGATGAACAACTCCAATAAGGAAGTAGGAAATGACTGAACACCCAAGTTGCTGCCCATTTGTTGGCAGTTGGGACCACAACCAAAAACTTCCTGAATCGTCAGGAAGCGGCACGTGCATGGCGGCTTTTTGGCGACCGAGCGGGTACAGGAAACAGGCTGGGCCAGTGCACAGGACTGGACTTGGCAGGCCGATGCTCTGCATTGTGGGACGAGCCACTCGACGTTGCGAGAGCTCAGGCTGGCCATTCATCCACACCAGCATCCCTGTGATTAGCATTGTCCTCTTCCAGATGGTCCATCATCTGTTTCAGACTGCAGGGAGGAAAGGGAGCTCAGTGAGAGCTGCCCCTTATTCTTATCATCCACTCACAGTGCAGCCATTGTGATTAGCTGCTTGTGTGGCTCTTGGACTGTCATCCAGAAATATTGTCACAAGTGTTGTAAACACATTTGCTGAAGTTTGAGACTGCCTGGCACCTATAAGCTTGCACAGTGCAATATACAGCCTTATCCAAAAAAGACTTGGGGCACCAGGTCAAATGATATGTTTTGTTCATTTTGTACAAAATGGGTAAGACAATCTGCAGAAACAAACTTAAATAGGACATATTCTGCTCATTGTAAAGAACCATTAATGTATCTGGTTTTTGCTGATTTTGGAAGCCAGGATAAGAGAAGCAAAAATACTCATACATTTAAACTAAACTAAGCAGCTGAATAAGGATCTAAACCCTCATGGTCTGGTGTGAGGAATCATCAGTCAACCTAATGAAACAATTAAAAAAAAGCACTGTTTATAGTGTTCGGAGTTTTCTGTAATGTTATCAGTGGTCATCAAAAATGCACTCATTTCCTACTTTTGAAAATGTGGATGTGCAAAGTGATCCTCCTTTACATTCTCACCAAACCACAACATATCTTCACACATACATGACATACAGACATGGAGAAGTGCCTTGCAAAACCCGTTTGTAGCAAACTGCCCTCATCTATTACATCAAAACTGTTAATACAATTTTTTAAGCATCTGCTAATCATACTAGGCCTAGACATTTACATCAGAGGGCCCTTACCCCCCTGCCCTGCTCCTACTGACTGAGGATGCCATGCCATCAGAACTTTCAGTGATGCTGTTTACTTTACTAAGCAATGCTGATGGTCATATTCTTATTTTAAAATATTTATTATGTATACTACTGCATTATATTATATAGTTTTCTGTTTTCTATTTCATTATATTATTCATAATATTGTATTATCTTTAAATTATAGTCTATATTTTATTTTATTTATTATATTTTCTTAAATATGTTGTCTGTTGTAACTTTGTTATTGACTTCTGTGTATTAAAACTACGTTTAAACATCTAAATATGATCTGAAGAAGATCTGAATCATTATTTTATTCGGTAGGTAGAATGCATTTGCAAAGCAAAGGCTCGGTTTTTGTCCTGTGTCCTGAGTGCAGCATGTAAAAGGTTACAGATGACCAGTAGGAAATAAATCAAATAAATGTGCAACACATGATTTTATAATAAGAGGATGATTGTTGCATTTGCATGTGTTTTACCTTCTTTTCATTGTTTGTGTCTGTCTAACATTTGTGTGTTTATATAAAATTATAATGCATGTAAATAATAATAGACCTTTACAATCTGAGTGCTAATTGCTAAGGCGTCATCCTTGTATGCTGTTACATAGAGCTAGTGTTTGTAGACTAAAGCTTTTGAATTTTAAATAGTGATGTGGCACTAGATTAAATCAACATGGGCTTCAAATATAAAAGGAAATCAGCTCTGTTATATATATCCCCATTTCCAGAGGTGGTAAGCAATGAAGTTCTTGTACTTCATTAATGTACTTAAGTGTTTTTTAGGTATCTGTAGTTCATTATTTTTGTAACTCAATACTTTTTTACTACATTTCAAAAGAAAAATCTGTGCTTTTTACTCACTACAACTGCTATGAGGGTGATGCAATGATGCAATCCATGGTGCTTCTGTCACGGCTTTAAAGGCATTTAAATGATACATCTATGAGAGATCATAGAGATACTGAGATCATTTAAAATTTTGGAGAATAGGCCTACTGCAGAAACAGAGAAAACAAGTATGCCTAAGTGTTCTGAAAGAATAAAGCCAGTAAAGTCTTTCTAAGCCTTTTTAATGTTCAGCATAATGCATTCTACTGCCAAAAAGAACTGGATACACTTTACATTGTTTTTATTAATCACACTAGAGCTTTATCCGTGTCACTGGGCCAATGAATTCTATTTATGTGATGAATGTAAGCGATATATAAAAATAATATAATATTTGTAAAGGTTTTATTGTTTAAAAGGTAGTGTTTAAATTATGTAGTGGAGTGGAGTGTTTAAAAGAAGAATTGCTTTATAGGAAATGGTAAAGCTGCAGTTTGTTCGACTAAAATGCTGTAACAGTGTTTCAAATAGTCGATGATAACTATTGTTTGGATTAAGTATCATGATATACTGAATTACTCAATATTGTGTGTCTAGTTATGAGCAATTTATGACCATTTTCTGTCAAAGTCAAATAGCACTTTTTACAATATAGCATTGTTTCAAAGCAGCTTTGCAAAGTCCTAATTGAGCATGCCTGGGGCAACAGCGGCAAGGGAAACTCCCTACATTTTATATGAAAAAAACCTTGGGAGAAGCAAGACTTGAAAAGGGACCCAACCCCCCTTGGGCAGCCTAAGATGTTATAAGGAAGATCTAAACAAAGGTACCCCATTAATAAGTCTAGAGTATTTTTTCAATAAACAGAAGCCAAATATAATAATTAAAAGAGAAAACATTTAAAGAAAATGTAATAAATTAAAGACAATACAACATTATGAAGAGTACAAAATAGAGAATATGAAACTTAAGAATATAAGACAATAGTATATATTAATAAACTCCTGAAATATGCGTATCAGCATTATTTAGTCCGGTAAACAAAGTCATTGTGTCCTCAGCGGGAAAAGAGAGTTATTGCTACCGAAAGAAGAGCTCGATGAAAACAGAATACGTAGTTAGTTGTTATTAAGAATGCAGTGTCTGTAAACAGGATGCATTTGTACCATTAGTACCGGGTGTAGCATGAGAGTCCAGCAGCACTAACTAACAGTGTAGCTACAAAGGGAAGAACAAGAATAACATTAGCAAGTTAACAGCAATTGTGCATTTAATCCTGTATTTACCTTTCTTTAATAAAAACAACATAATTTGTATGTTGCCCAGCTATGCTCAAACTTTGGCACAAGACTGTTGATAGATAATTAGGCTGGAATCTGATTTTTCAGAGGCTCTGCTGCTCGAAGCTTGTGCACTGTAAATATGCTGCAATGTCATTCTGCTGCATTGCAGGTTGTTAACGTCCCTAACCTTTGCAGATGAAGGCACTTTACATGATGGCTTCACTCTTTCTACTTTCGTTCCACTCCCCATGATGGGCCTAATCATGAAAGCCATTCTGAAGCAGCTCCAGTGCCGAGCAGAGTCGGAGAGTGTACCATCAGGGCAAGTGACATGATCCAGAGGGACAGCCCAACTATTAAATATCCATCATGCCACGCCACATCAGTCCTAATGCGATCAGAAACACATGACTACATTGCGCGGGCCTGTGCTTCCATCCACAATGATTAAGTAAGTCTTTAATTTCCGAGACAAATAAAAAATGCAAGATCATTTTATCATGAATGTAAATGACCTGTCTCCTCTGATGACAGTTAAGATGGGGGTCGTCTAGCTGCTGGAGCTCATACAAGACTTTGTGTACTTCAGAGAGTGGGGCATTTGGGCAGCAGGCTTTTCAACGTATTATCATTTTAATGAAGCAGGGTATTTTGAATTTTTTTCATGGCTGAGAAGCATTAATGCAGTTGTCTTAGCCTGCCTTTTCATCTGTCTTCTTCAAACACTGGAGGTTGTTAAACAAATGGACGTGTCTGAGTGCATAAGGCTGATCCGACTACGCTATTGTTGACTGGGCCAATTAGGGCTTAGGGGGAATAGAAGATGTGCCTACTCCCTTGGTCATAGTGTGATACAATACAGACTGCTGGCTTTTTTTGTATTTATTCAAAACACCTGGGCCATTAGGGCATGGAATAGAGGATGAATAGAGGATGTTTTATTTCAGATTGAATAAAAAATACAGTAAGCTGATAGACTTTTTTTCTATCCTTTCCCTTTTCATTTTCAAAGTCAACATGGTACATACTGTGTGTTTTGATACCTTATTTCACTTTAAATAATTAGTTTATATTCATCGTAATATGTTTCTCGAATTTGAAATCCCCTGAAAATGAATGTTGATCATCATGTTGCTTCCCCAGAGAAAATGGTGGCAATGTTGACCTTAACTGAAAAGAGCTCTATATATATATATATATATATATATGACCCTCGGTGTAAACTGTTACAACTACAACCACTGACTTCTGTATGCACTTGTACTGTAAGTGTCCACATGTTTAGATTTAGATGCAAATCTATTAACACATTAGTTTTGGATTTTTACATTTCAGACAAGATGTATATATATATATATAGCTACACTTCAACTATGACAGACAAAATGAGAAAAAAAATCCAGGAAATCACATTGTAGGATTTTTAAAGAATTTAATTGTAAATTATGGTGGAAAATAAGTATTTGGTCAATAACAAAAGTTCAACTCAATACTTCGTAACATAACCTTTGTTGGCAATGACAGAGGTCAAACGTTTCCTGTAAGTCTTCACCAGGTTGGCACACACTGTAGCTGGTATTTTGGCCCATTCCTCCATGCAGATCTCCTCTAGAGCAGTTATGTTTTGGGGCTGTCACTGGGTAATATGGACTTTCAACTCCCTTTACAATTTTCTATGAGGTTGAGGTATGGAGACTGGCTAGGCCACTCCAGGACCTTAAATGCTTTTTACGGAGCCACTCCTTCGTTGCCCGATTCATGGCGCCGTTCATTCTTCTCTTAACACGGATCAGTCGTTCTGTCCCCTTTGCAGAAAAACAGCCCCAAAGCATGATGTTTCCACCCCCATGCTTCACATGCTTGACCCCACGGGATGAGATCTTGCGTGGAGCCCCAGATCAAGGGAGATTATCAATGGTCTTGTATGTCTTACAATTGCTCCCACAGTTGATTTATTCACACCAACCTGCTTGCCTATTGTAGATTCACTCTTCCCAGCCTGGTGCAGGTCTACAGTTTTCTTCCTGGTGTCCTTCAACAGCTCTTTGGTCTTGGCCATGGTTGAGTTTGGAGTCTGACTGTTTGAGGCTGTGGACAGGTGTCTTTTATACAG